>CM060312.1:43101126-43381126 GCA_030674185.1 Monoplex corrugatus | reverse complement strand
GCACTTATTTACACTTATTGTCATATTTTCTGGCATTAACCGGGCCTGAGAGATGCAGACACTGGGAGCATTGATTATAAGATTTAAGCAACACCTCAATGATGCATCCATGAAGTGGATGAGACTTAATTGTTTGGTCCCAGTGTTCCCAAGGGGTCGGCCCGCTATTGCGTGGGGCCCTATTGCGCGGGGCCGCTATTGCGCGGTGACTATTTGTCATTCAACCAGTCTCTCAAAACAGTGTAACAGAAATAGCCAAAGCCAAGAGACGCAGCCTAGAGAATACTGTGCTGACAATCATTCAAACGTGTTCCAAGTCGGTTTTTTGTTAAATTCTCTCAAATGTTCTTTCCCTTGACTACTTTAGTTAAAACTACCTAATTTGCAACCAAAAATACCGACTTTGTGCGGGAATCCGGAATAAGGTATAATATACGATGCAGCCTAAGATATAATATACGATGCAGCCTTAGGTATAATATACGATGCAGCCTAAGGTATAATCAAAGTAAGCCACAATGCAGCCAGTAACACCCCCACGGAACGGCTGCTCGGTAGGCCCCGTCACCTTGGCAACTATTCCGCTTCTTATAGATGATATGTTCTTCGGTCGTGCAATAGCGGTCCCGCGCAATAGCGCCCCACGCAATAGCGGCCCAGCCCCGATTCCCAAAGAGCCCATTGCACACTCAATTCTGGGTAGGTTAGATTAAAGAGCTGAAAAATCCCACAATTATTTTTCAAGTGGCTAATGGGGATTCAAACCTACAACCTTCCAGTCAGTAGTCTGTTGCATTAACCACTAGACCACAGGGATATTTATGCATATTCCTTGTAGTTGTGCTCCAGAGGTCATTGAAACTAAGTTTTGTCTCACATTTAACTGACAGGATTTTGGACTTCTGAAACTAGTTAACTAGGACTAGGAGTGACATTGTATGATATCTGTGCAACTCGTAAAACTATGATTCTAATAACAGTATTAATTCTCTCTGTCTGTCTGTCTTTCTGACTCTCTCTCTCTCTCTCTCTCTCTCGTCTTCTGACTCTCTCTCTCTCCTCTCTCTCTCTCTCTCTCTCTCTCTCTCTCTCTTTCTCTCTCTTCTCTCTCTCTCTCTCTCTCTCTCTCTCTCTCTCTCTCCTCACACACACACACATTCAAATACGTATACATGTGTATATGCACATATGTGTATGAATATAAATATTATGTATATAATATGTATGCAAGATGCATATTTCCAGGCATGTAGCTTTTAATTTGTATGCACATATGCACTAATGTATATATATATATATATATATATATATATATATATATATATATATATATATATATATATTGTGTGTGTGTGTGGTGTGTGTGTGTGCGCATGCATGGATATATATGTACATGTGAATGTAGGGTGCACATGTGGGTAAACATGTATGAATTCATACATTTGCATGCATGTAAGACTTTCCTGTATTATACAGGATAATTATACTTATAGGAGCAGTAGTCAAGTAGGTAAGGTTTGGACTTCCACTCCGAGCCGACTCAGTCGGCTTTTTCAGTTACAAGACATCCGCTTTCGTTTCACGTTTTTCTGTGCCGGTGAAGTAGTTTGAAGTTCGATTTTTTTTTTGCATCTCGTGCTGTGTTTTGATTTGCCATGGTATCGGGTGGGCGGTGCCCTATGAGACTGACCGCTGAGCAGGCGATAAAATTATTTCAAGGGACGCTGGACGATAGTCATCATCATCATCATCAGGTGTCCTGCCGCATGGCGTTGGTGACCATGGACTTCCAACCATCTCTATCTCTCGTTGCCCCCAGCATCTCCCCCACCCTCCTCATCCCCAGCCACTCTGCAAGTCCGTCCAGCTTTCTTTCCCTGGGTCTACCTGGTGCTCTCTTTCCCTCCAGCTTTCCCGTTGTGACCAGGTGCTCCAAATCCCCCGTCCTCATAAAATGGCCTATAAATGTTGCTTGTCTTTTCCTAATCTTCCTTATGAGTGATCTACTTGTGTCTGCCTCCATCAAGACTGTCTCGTTTGTTTTCTTTGCTGTCCATGGAACTCTCAACATTCTTCTGAGAAACCACATCTCGGCTGCCTCAATCTTGCTCTGGCTTTGCTTGCTGACTGTCCACGCCTGGGATCCGTACAAAAGTATTGGTTCTATATAACATTCAAGGACTCTCTTTCTGATGTTAATTGATAGGCATTTGTTGGTAAGAATGCTTGTCATCTTCTTGAATGCTGTTTTGGCGTGGCCGATTCTGCCAGCTATTTCTGATGTGCATCTGCCGTCTGATGAAATGACTGTTCCCAGGTATTTGAACTTATTAACCTGTGTCAAGGTTGTGCCATTTGCTGTTATTTTGCATAAGGGGATTTCATGTTTTTTACTGATCACCATGACTTCAGTCTTCCTGCTGTTTAGTTCCAGCCCCTTACCTTTGCTTTTTATTTCTAGTATAATTGTAGGTCTCTTTCATTTTCTGCAATTAGCACGGTGTCATCTGCATACCGAATGTTGTTTATCATTTTCCCTCCAACCTTTAGTCCAGGGTTGTCTTCTAGGTTTCTCATGATGTTTTCTCTGTATAGTGAAAACAGATCTGGTGACAAAACACACTCCTGTCTGACTCCTCTTTTGATATTTTGGAAAGAGCTTATATTGTTTTCTGTTCTCATTGCAGCTGTTTGTTCCCAGTACAATTCCTGATTATTCGTAAATCTTTTCCATCAGCATTGAGTCTCTCCAGTTGGTTGATCAATTCTTCATGTCGTACCCGATCGAAAACCTTGGTATAGTCAACAAAGCATAAATACAAATCCTTATTCATCTCAATTGACCTCTCTATGATAGTTCTTAGGATGTATATATGGCATTAATAGTTCCTTTCCCTTCCACAAATCCACACTGTTCTTCTGCTATTTCTCTTTTGATTCTATTCCTTGTCCTCATCATGATTATTCTTAACAGGATTTTTGTTACATGACTCATCAAACTGATTGTGCGATGGAGTTCGCATTCTATAGCCCCTGTCTTCTTTGGAAGTGCAATGAAAATTGATTTTGATATATCTTTGGGGATTTTTCCAGTGTCATAAATTTCATTTAGGAGGACTGTTATTTTTTCCATACCAAATTCCTCCAGGGCTTCAATCATCTCTGTAGTAATGTTGTCTTTTCCTGGTTTCGTCTTTTTCAGTGCTGCTCTAACTTCATCTTTCATTATGGGTGGTCCTTCAAAGTTCTTTTTTATAATATGTTCTTCGTTTCTGTCATCCTCAAAAAGGTCTTTAATGTACTCTCCCCATCTGCCCAGTATTTTGTCTTTTTCCATGATAAGCGTGCCATCCATGGACGATAGTAATAGCAGTAATATCATCAGTGACAGTGATGAGAGTTTTCTGACACTCAAATGATGAGTTGGCTTCTTTGGATGGTGGTGACACTTCAGCAGGGCCTTATTCAAAGAAACGACAACTTTCTGAAACTCACCTGACATCATATGATCAGTGAAAAAGTCCACAGGAGCACACACTTTTTTTTTAGTGGTTTTTACTTACTTTTGCATCAAATAATGGTTCTACACTAGAAAATTTGCAGCCACTATAGAAAAGAAAACTCGTGAACGAGTTGTGACATGTGTGACAGCTAAGATGTCTGGTTTTTGTCATTTTCGGGGATGTGACCTGAAGTCATTAGAGGTGAAAAGCATCAAAATAAAGCTCCAATGACATTTTTGTGGTGGTGAACTTATTGCAAGGATGTCAAGGAACATCTTTTTTTCTTAGAGTTTGGATGTACAAGGATTACCTGGTCAGCTATAGTGCTTTGAGTATCAACCATACAACTGTTTTTTGTCTGTGCTGTAAAATGTGTGTCTGTAATTAGCATTTCTAATTATCTCAATATGACAATGATATCAGTGTAATATTATTCACAAAATGCGCAATTGTATTCTGAACGTGGGCATACCAAAATGTTTGCTGTAGGCTGGATACAAAAAAAGTTACCACCATTTTACTGACCTAACCTCTTTGACAATTTGCATAGTGCAAAGCCTTTGGCCAGACTTAAAACCTCAAACGGACAATAAGAGTTAATCCACACCTAGATACCTCTGCCTGGTGAAGTAAAGGTTGGAGGTTTTTCCAATCTTCCAAGTCAACATGTGTGTATACTTGCCAGTACCTGAATGACATTTGTGTGTATGTAACATATGCAGAATGTCAAATTGTTAAAGATCCTGAAAATTAGAATTTAAGTACCTGGCTTATGGAAACATGAAAAACACCCCCCTCTCTCTCTATATATATGTATATATGTATATATATATATATATATATATGTATATATATATATATATATATATGTATATATATATGGGGGAGGGGTCATATATTATCTATTCAAATCTTCATAGGAACTAGAAAAACACAAAAAGTGAATCAGAATATGTACATGATACAACAAGATAAGACAGTGCAAACGCTGGTGCGACAGGCGGAGGACAGGACCGTTGGCGACGGCTGGCTTCAAGAGTGTCTCTCATCTCTCCTCTACGCCCATCACGGGCAGGAGAATGATGATGATGATGATGACAACAAGATAAGACAGTGCAAATCTTAGGCCAAACATGTATGCACATGAAAGATTTGTGTGCATATGAAGCAATGCGAACAGGCACGAACACATGCACAAGAAATTATCATGTACTGCAGTCTGTAGAGGATATCATTTTCAGAGCTGCCAACTCTCCCGGATTTCCCGGGAATTTCCCGGATTTGAAAAACGATCCCGGATCTGTCAAAAAAATCCCGGATTTTGAACGTCTAGTGGAAAAACTTCTTTTTCATGCTTAAATATGCCAGGAGAGGCCATTTTGTACTTTGAATTGGTGAAAAATCAATAGCTTCAGGGGCGTTGCCCCCTGACTCCCACAAGGGGCTCTGGCCCTTGGCCCCCCTGGATCCCAGGGCTGATGATTCCTGTTTTTTTGAACTTCAAAGGTTGGCAGCTATGCATTTTGGTTTGTCATCAAGACAGTGTGGCTTAGTGTTCCAAGTTTATTTGTGAGATGGGATTCCCTGTCTTTTCTGTCTGTGATGCTATTACTATAGAGGATCCGCAGACTTTCACAAGTGGTGTGCTGGTTGAATTGATTTGAGATTATTTTGCGTCTTTGATGTAGGATATTAGCCAATTGTTCTTTGAAATGTGTGTCAAGTGTATGTCCAGTTTCACCAATGTAAAAATGTCCAGTGAATTTGATATAAGATTTGGGGCATCTGACTATAGTGTGGAACACACAAAAGGGCATGTCTTGCATTTAGGTTTGTTGCATAGGGCTGTTTCTTGAGGGTAGATAGCTGGTTTTGTGAGTTTTGAATGTGCCAGCAAGTCATAGAGGTCTGTGTCTCTTTTGCAGACAGTTAAAAATGGCCTGTCAAAGATTTCAGCTGTGGTGGGACTAGACTTTAGTATGTCCCAGTTGGATGAGATGATCATTTTTACACAGCACACTGAAGGGTGGTAGAGTAAACTGGGAATCAATCAATTTTCGGCAGCAGTTTGGGGCTCAGAATGGAGGGTATGTGGCTGAGAGACAAAATTAGCTTTTTTTTCAGGCTTTGTGGATGATTCTGAGTGGGTAATGTCTCCATATGAAGAATTTCCTCATTTCAGGTGCTTTGTTATGAAAGTAGTAATCACCTGAGCAGAGGCATCACGTTTGCAAGAGTTGAGCATAAGGGATGCTGGTTTTGGTGTTGGTAGTGTGAGATGATTGATAGTCCAGATATGAAATGAACGCAAGTCTGTTGGTTTGTAGTGGACTGTGGTCATCAGTTTTTCAGGTTGAAGTGAAACTTAAGTGTCTAGAAAGCACATGGGTATGTCTGAAACTTCATATGTGAACTTGATGATGGTTGGATAAAAGGTCTAAACATAGTGGCTGAATTCCAAGAGATGGTCATGATTAAGGGATGTCACATTAATGCCTTTTTGTTTCTTTGATCTCATCCTACATGGTTTCAGAAGAAGAACTATCTGACTGTCAGGCTGGTTACAGATCCAACAGGACCACAACACACATGTTATTCGTCTTGCAGATTTTGATAGAAAAAGTAAGGAACACTGAACAAGCAGCTTTTTTTTACCTTAATCAATTACAGCAAGGCCTTTGACAGTGTCATACACCATCAGCTGTTTAACAGAAGGGCAAAGATGGGCTTTCCCAAACACTTGGTGTCACTTATAGCAGCATTATATGAAGACCAAAAAGTGACCATCAGATGGAATGGTGTATACTGCAAACATTTGGCATTAAAACAAGAGTCGGGCAGGGCTGCACCAAAGATGTAAAAACAAGAATTGGCATGGTAAAACAAAAAAGTGGTTCAGTTAAACAAAGTATGGAAAGACATAGGGCTTCCCAAAGATTTAAAAGTAAGAATCGTGCAAATTTTGATTTGGCCTGTTTTAATGATGGTTGCGAAGCCTGGACACTAAGAAAAGACGAAGAAAATAAAATTAGTGCAGCAGAAATGTGGCTCTATAGACGACTTCTCGGAGTCAGATGGATAGACACAGGAACAAATGATATCAAGTTAAAGGAACTGAATGTCCGGCGCCAGCTGCTGACAGAGATCAACAAAAGAAAGCTGAAATACGTAAGCCATGCGATCAGAAACACCAAAATGGATCTGATGTCAACGGTACTGCAGGGAAAAATTGAGGCGAGGAGAAGAAAGGGACGACTGCACACCTATTTCAGCAACGTCGCTGAAGTCTGTGGATTGGAGATCCAGGAGGTCGCCAACAGATGTCTTAATTGTGTTTTCTGGAGAAAACTTGTGACTTCAAGCATGGCTTCTACCGCCAATCCCGACTAGGGAGAGAGAGGAGATGAGATGAGAGATGACATTAATGCCATCATCAGTGTATCTTTTGTACATTTCTAGAGTTATTTTCTTGCATTGTTGTTTGATTTGTTGTTCCAAGAATCCCATGAATAAGCAGACATAGCTTGTGGCCCATTTTAGTGCCTATCGCATGTCCACTAGTCTGTGAAAATATTTTCTCACCAAATGAAAAAAAATGTTCATAGTCAGGACCAGTTTTACAAATGGGATGAGGGTTGATGTTGAAAATATCTGATCAAGTTGGTTATCTAAAAAATACTGGAGAGCTTTAAGTCTGTCAGAGTAAGGTATACTTGTATACAGAGAGGTAATATCCAAAGTGACAAGTATTTGAGCTTGAAAGAGCAGTCTTATTTATCATTTCAATCAAGTTCAGTGTGTGGTTGGTGTCTTTAATGAAGATGGACAAAGATGCAAGATGGTCTTCAGAAGATGGACAAAGACTGAAAACAGTGTTCAGAAACTGGGAGATGCTTAGTCAGCTAGCTGCAAGCTGACATGGCATGATAGGACAACCGGGGTTGTTGACTTTATGTGTTTTAGGAAGTAAATAGAGTAGTGACTGGACTGGAGATAGTTTAATAAGTAGTCTAACAGCTGCAGGTAGCTGCTTGGAGGATATTAGGTTTTTGATAAATGTAGATATGTTGGTGTGATCAGTCATGTAGGCAGAGTTGTCCTATTTCTGGGCTTATTTCTGTACCATGCAACGATTGTGCCACCTTAGTCTGCAGATTTAATGACAATGTCATCTCTAATGGCTACCTGGTTGAACCCGTCTCTCAGTGGAAAAAAAAAGCTACTTACTGCATAGCTTTCATCAGCGATCAGGCCGACTTCTTCAGCGCAACTGCTGGGTTGAGAACTGGCTTCAGTGCGCACCGCCGTGAGCAAACTCACGACAGTGCAACTGAATAAGTGAGGAGTACACCGATGGCAGGTTGTGTCGGCCCCGGTCACGGTTGAGGGTGGGGTTCCTTGCGGTGATGTAAGCTGCCTCCTTTACTCCCCTCTGGAGCCATCTTGCTTCTTTGTCGAGAACTTGCACACTGTCCTTTCCAAAGTGGTGTTGGGTGTGGGTCAGATGTTCAGATTTTTTTTTTCACTGAGACAGTGAGAGACGGGTTCAGCCAGGTAGCCATTATGTCTACCCCTCAGTCGTTAAAACTTCCTCAATGTCATCTCTGTTTTTGAGAGAGTTTACATTGTCACTTTTTTCCTTGGTGATCTTGGAGTATTTCATTGGTTGCATGCATACAGCATATTTCTTTATGGCATTTGTCAGTGTAATGTTTGCCTTCTGGAAAGGTATTACGAGGAGGTTCCCTTTGAGCAAGTTTATCGGCAAGTTAATATAAACATTGGTGTCTGGATCCATCTTTTGCTTTAGAAATGTGTCCTAGAACTGCCATCCACTGCAGTGATTGGAAAAATCGTTAGTAACTCTGGATTATGTTGTATTTGTCAGCAGAAGGTTTCAAAGGAACACATTTTAAGACCTTTGAAAAGTGCTGACATTTCAGCTTCAGGAATTGGCAAGTCAGGTGGAATACAGTGCTCAAGGTTGTGGAGTTTGGAGTTATAGAAGTGTAGTGAGAAGAACACTTTCAATTGTAGGATGAAAAGAAGGGTTGCCCTGGAAAGAAGTTGAAGGTAGACTTGTTGTTTTCAGGGCGTTATCATCGTTTGTTTGTGTAACAACGTGGGATCTTTGGAAATAGTTCAGGTATTATTGTGTAGAACAGCCAGGGCAGAAGGTGTAGTGGATGTGGAAGTGGTAGGCACAGCAGAGATGGAGGGAAGTGTGCCTGCATCATTGACGGAGCCTGCATTGTTTGCTAGGACCAGGAACAGTGAAGATGTAGTCATAGCCAGGGCGGTAGGTGTAGTGGATATGAGCATGGGAGGCACAGTGGAGATGGAGGGATAAGCACCAAGTATTGTTGACCAGGATTGTGGTGTTCACAGGGGCTAGGGGTAGTCATATCTGCAACAGAACTGGGGTCTCAGACTAAGTATTCCGCAAGTTGCATAATCTTATTGTTCTTGTTGTTTTGTTTATAAAAATGGTTTGTTTGTGCATTAGGAGCCTGCTCATAATATACTCAACAGATTGAAGCTCAAGATAGAAGAAGAAATATCTGACTGCCAGGCAGGCTACAGATCCGACAGAGGCACAACTGACATGTTGTTTGTACTACAAACTCTTATAAGTTATTGAGAAAACGAAAAGCACTGAAAAAGGAGCTTTTGTCACCTTCATAGACTATGGCAAAACATTTGACAGCATCATTCATCTCCACCTGTTAAGCACAATGGTCAAAATGGGCTTTCACAAACTCTTCATTGCATTAATTGCCTCAGTATATAAAGACCGAAAGGCTACAGTAGATGGAACAGTCAGAAATATGAATTCTTCAGCATCCACAGGAGAGTTACACAAGGTTGTATCCTATCACTATATCTCTTTAACATCTACATGGAACAAGTCATGAAAGATGCTGACATAAAAGGCATGGGAGGAAAATCATACAAACATGCGCAATGTCGATGATTTTGTGCTGTTAGCAGACAACATTACCAGCATAAAAAGAATTTCTATACAGGGTAAATGCAGCAGGCAAAAAGGCTGGCCTAAACTTGAATGATAAGAAAACAAACGTACTGCATATCAAAGACAAAGACACTGAAAATAATCATGACATCTTAATTAACAAAGTTCCTTTAGAAAATGTTAAGGATTTCAAGTGTCTTGGCTCTGTAAAAACTGATGATGGAACCTGCTCCAAAGACTTCAAAATAAGAATTGGAATGGCAAAGCAAAAAATGGTCCAACTCAACAACATCTGGAAACACAGAGGCATACCAAATGGACTGAAAGTTAGACTTTTATAATGTCTAATCTGGCCAGTCATGATTTATGGCTGCGAAGCCTGAACTCTGAGAAAAACTGATTACAGAAGAACTGAGGCAGCAGAGATGTGGTTTTATCAGAGACTACTACATGTCAAATGGACAGATAGAATCTCAAAGAACTAATGAAAGTGTCCTGGAAGAACTTGATACTACCAGAAAACTACTAGCAGACATCAACAAGAGAAGACTAAAATACATTGGCCATGTGTCACGCAGCAAGAACATGGACCTCATGGCAACCATCTTTTTAAGGAAAATCAGTGGTAAATAGGAAGAAAGGCAGACCTCCAGTCTCATACATTGAGAACATAACCAACATCGGTGGCCTAAAGATTCAAGACATTGTCCACAAAAGTCAAGACAGAGTGATCTGGAGGGAGACGGTGGTGTATAAGTTAACACTGAACCTGGTGATGCCGACAGGTGAGGTGAGGTGAGGTGAGATTTGTTTCTGCAGTGATGCATCCAGACTAATGGCAGTGGTTTTGACAAAGACTGAAAGCAGAGTTCATTGCTTTACTCAGATCAGAATGAAATTGTTTTTGAGATTTATTGATGTCACACAATTTTTGTTCCAATTCAGTTTCAGTTTCAATTTCTCAAGATGATGTCTCCGTGCTCGAAATAAATTCATATACACTAACGTCACAGGTGCCATGTGATGGAGAAGATCCAGAATGATCACAGCACATGCCTTTAAGCCTGCACATAAACCCAAAAGCTGGCCAGGTCCTGAGACCCTACCTAGATAGTTCAGTAACCCTGGGATAGTAGGGGAGTGAGGTGGCAGAGACCTCAACTTTTCCCGGGGCTAGCACCATGAGGGCAGCGCCCATCCCCTCTCCCTTGCCTCAACTTTATATTCATAATCTCTTTTTTTTTTATCAAAACTTCAGAAAAGCAAGAAGGCTAACTGGTTTTCAAGGGTTGGGACCTGGGAAATCAATCTCTCTCTCCAGCGTTTTGCTCCAAGGTAGCCGGGCAATGCCCTGTTGTTCACGATTTTCAACTGCCATGGGAACTTCTGCATGCACAGCCAGAAGGCACACGGATTCAACTCATTTTTCGTTCCCTTCTGAAAGACTTGACGTTCAGTTTGATTTTCCGTTCAAACTGAAGAGGAAAGTCGAGGCCACTACGGGGAGCGAACCCAGGAACCTTGAGATTAGTTATTGGCAGGTGAATGTCTAAATCATTCTGCCACTCTAACTTTTGTAGAGGGGCAGTCATAATGCTTTACTCAAATTAGACTTAAAGTGTTTATGAGATTTATTGATCTTGCATAGCTTTGTTCCAATTATTTTAGATGGGCAGTCATAATTTATTTGCATGCTTTTTGCAAGGTGTTGTTTGTGGACACCATCAATCATTTATTGTTAATGTCAGAAGGTGAATGGGGACACCAGTAATATACACACTTGCCCTCCACATGCTTTGTAAAAACCGACTACTCGGTGTACTGGTTTTCAAGGGAGATAACAATCATTACAGTAATTACTTTGAGAGTTTCTTCTTTTGAGTATTGTTGTTTCAGAGAGCAGCCATTTGTAAAAAAGTTCCAAGTATCCTCACTAAAGAATGGACCACCACAAGAAGTAAGTGAATCTTTTTTTCTGCCAACATTTTTAATTATGCTTATGAACAAAAGTTGAAGTTAATAGACTCATTTGAAAATGATTTTCAGCATTTTTTGTTATTAGGTGCAGTTTGAGCACAGTAGTGTAGAATATGTGCGTCCCCGTATGGGGACGCTAGGACCGAGTGGGTACAGGTTTCTGTTTTTTAATAATGTGTTTGTTTTTTGCTCTTTTTCCAGACAATTCAGTGTCAATCAAGTTCTTGACATTCTTGAAGATGACAGCTTCCTTCAGAGGGCTGATGTGTTTATAGAACCACCGCACGTGGATGCCCTTACTGATGAGGGTAGTGGTGAAGAGGATGGAGATTGCACAATCCAGAACCTGAATGGGCGTCAAGACTTCCACAGGATCCTGTTGAACTGTTTGAGCTGTTTTTGATGACAATGTGATCGAACTTCTTCAACAGCAGAGTGAGAAGTATGCAGCTTTCAAAAGGAGCCATGGCTTCAAGGTCACTCACGATGAAATCCGCACATTTCTTGGGATTCTTTTGGTTTCAGGTTATGCTCCAGTTTCCCGAAGATGCATGTACTGGTCGAATGACTATGATGTTCGAAACATTGGAATTGTTGGATCCATGACAAGGGATCGCTTTGATGAGATCATGAGATATTGTCACGTCAATGACAATAATAATCTTGATGCTACAGACAAAATGAGCAAAGTCAGACCACTTCTTGCAATGATAAATGAGAATTGCTTGAAATTCTTTCTGAGAGAACAAAATTTGAGTATAGATGAGAGCATGATTCCATACAATGGTCGTCATGGTGCAAAACAGTTTATCAGAGGAAAACCAGTCAGGTTTGGTTACAAAACCTGGGTGCTGGCAACTTCACTGGGATATATATTGTTCAGTTTGAACCATATCAAGGGGCAGCAGGCAGACGAGCCACCACTGAGTACCCTGGCTTGGGAATGGGTGGCTCTGTGGTCATTGATCTCGTTGCAGACTCCAAGTTGACAAAAAAGATGAGTGTGACGAGTCGAAGGACGCATTTCATCTGACATTTGATAACCTCTTTACCTCCCTGAAGCTGGTGGACTGCCTGTTTCAGAAAGGCATAGCCTGCACTGGAACCATCAGATCAAATCGAATGGAGGACTGCCCAATCATGCCTGTGGCTGATATGCAAAAAACAAAGAGAGGCACCTTCGACTACAGAGTTGACTCAAAACATGGACTGTTGGTGGTACGCTGGAATGACAACAATGTTGTCAACTTAATCTCAAACAAATTTGGCGTACATCCGCTATCAACAGCGAGTCGGTGGTCAAGATCTGAAAGCTGATGGATTCAGATCCCTCAGCCAGCAGTCATCTCCCATTACAACTCTACTATGGGAAGAGTTGACAAAATGGATCAAAATGTCGAAAAATACAGAGTGGTCATCCGTTCCAAGAAGTGGTGGTGGACAATCTTCTGTTATTGTCTAGACCTGTGTGCCCAGCAAAGCTGGCACCTGTACAGAGCAGTGCAGGCTGCACAGAAGACGCCTCTGGATCTCTTGGGGGTTCGACGTGCTATTGCCAACGCCTACCTGATGAAATCAAAGAAAGCTCAACCAAGACGACCTGCTGGATGTACTCCAAGACTGGAAAAGCGAGTACCTCACGCTGTGAGACGAGATGGAAAGGATCATCTGATTTTGAAGCTCCAGAAACAACGTCGATGCGCTGCATGTGGCAAGAAACAAGACAGATGTGCTCCAAGTGCAGTGTTGGCTTTCATGACAAGCGCTTTGTAACCTTTCATACAACTAACTGAAGAATTTTGCAAAACACAAAAATCACCAATGACACATCTGTCATGAGAATTTGACTGAGCTACATCAGATGTGGTTCCACGCTCCTGAACTCTGTGTGTGTGTGTGTGTGTGTGTGTGTGTGTGTGTGTGTGTGTGTGTGTGTGTGTGTGTGTGTGTTTAGGATTTTGCTGTTCAGTTAAATACAGGTTTTCGTTTTTGTTTTTGTTTCACTGCATGCTGAGCGCTAATCTTTTTAGTTTTGTTTTTTATCAATAATACAGTTATGGAATGTTGATTTCTCTGAGATACAAGTGTTGGATTTTTGTTTGTTTCTTTCTTTCTTTCTTTGTTCGTTTGATTGTTTGTTTGCCTTTTTTAGTTTTAATTTTCTATGATTATATTTTGTGGAAACAAAATATGAGTATGCAGTAGATCAGCTGTATGCCAAAATGTGTTTCAACAGCTTACTCTCATGTTATAAAATGAAGCTAGTGATATTCAAGTATCAAGTAATGTCAACTTTTAGTTCTCTCTCTAACTTTCATTGCCTATAAATAGCATGGCATTGTCACTGAATGCATAAATAAGTCAAGCGAAACTTTAAATTTGTAAAAGAGTGTATCTGCCTATGGAAATTAGTGTAGTACATCATTACCGCTCAATTTTAAACAAAAATGACTTTTGCTTTCTTTTCTACATGCTACTCTGCTTCAGCATAAGCAATATAATCAGGAACTGCTGAAATTACCGTTATACCATCATGATAACTTCCTTTTAGTGAATAAAAATGGTTTGTCAATGTTGTAAATTGTGTTTGAATGTTTTGTTGGCTTTGCTGTAAACCTGTACCCTTTCGGTCCTAGCGTCCCCATATGGGGACACCTATATTTGAGCTCACAAAGTACATAAAATTACAGAATAAGGCAATTAAACAGCATAAATGTATTTAATATGATATTTGCAAGATAATGAAACCAAAAAATAAAAAATAAACAATTCCGGCTTAAATAGGTTAAATCCTTTGACAGTGATGTTGTTACTGAGGCAAGAATGTAGAAAATTTAAATGACCAAAAGTTTGAGTCTTGCTATAAGTTACAACGAGAGCAAAGAATTTAAGATATTCAGAGTAACCCCAGTCCGTGCAAACCTTTCAAGACTTCATCATTTTTTATGAAGCAGTGATTCCTGCCATGTCATGAAACTCATACACACATTTCAAATATCACATAAGTAGATGAGTAGTGGAATACAATCTTTATATTTACATAAAATACATGATTTTGCATTGTCAAACATGTGTTATCAGATTTAAAATCTTTGCCATTTTCAAACATAATCTCATGACGTAGTTTTTTGTTGATAGCTGTTTGGAGCTGTTGCCAAAATATTTGCACACCTATATCCCAAAATAAATGGTGTAGTCTGTCTTCTTCATTGTGATGGAATGTTCTGTTGGTAGTTTTGTGCTTCTTTTTTACTGTTTTAGGCCTGCAGTAACAAAATATTCAGGATTCCCATCTGAAATGTTTGTTATTTTTGTCGTCAGTGATGACAGCAAACTGATACATTACTAGTGACAGAGATATTCAGCTCAGCCATACTTTGTATAATAAAAGTACTAGAAAAAGAAACATATGAAACATAAAATAGTGCTAGAACTCGTAGAGAATTGGCCTCATTTAATACAAACATTGGATTGGAAATATGGCATTTGTGAAGTGCTTACGCTAAAGTGTTAACTACTAACTCTGGAAGGAATTCACTGAGGTAACTATTAAATTTTGTTATTTTCCTTCCTACTCTGAAAATCTATCAAGAGCAGGCGGCAAAAGGATTAAGACTGAATGTGAGGAATTTATTCTCCAGGGTGGAGAAATCCATACTCCAGCAGTGACACCAGGCCAGTAAGGGGATCGATCCCACTCAGAAGATAGGATCAGCACATATTTACTGAGCTCTACCCTCTAAGTTGTTTTGCTGCTTTATTATCATTTAACTGTAGCAGTTGTGTCACAATATCAGAAAATTTTCCTTCTTCAACCATCTTCTAGAATAAAATCTTCTGTAAAAATTCGTAACTTTATATAATGTATCTCTTGAATCAGTTAATGTTGAATCTTTCTTTTTTCACTTGCTTAGAAATGTTGTTATTTACGCATCAGGCATCAGAACACCAAAGCTTCTCCGAGAAGAATTTTGCAACATCAGAGCACTCACATCAGACTGACTGACTGATTCCCCCATCAAGATAAACAAGTCAGTATAATAACATATGTGCATACATCAGAAATACATTAGACTGAAGAGAGAGAGAGAGATGTTATTAACGATATGCTTATTCTCACCTGATTCATAGGTACCCACACTAGCTTTTTTCTTTTTTCTTTTAAGTTAATAAAAAGAGAATGCCTGCTAGGGACCAGCTATAAAGTAAATCAGATGTGGACAGATTGTCAAAGCCCCAAGTGAGAGAGACCTTGCACTCAACAGAATAAACTGCTTGGTCTGAATTTTTTTTTTTACATTGTCTTTCTCAAAGGTTTTTGTTTTGTTTCTTTAGTGTTTTAGGCCAGACAGTTTAGTCTGTTGAGGAAAAGGTATGTTTTGTCTCTTTATTGCCTCACTGTCTTGGGACTATGACAGTCTGTCTTCATTCATTCTTGCTGATAAATAAATGAATAAATAAATAAATGAATGAATAAATAAATAAATAAATAAATAAATAAATAAATAAATAAATAAGACTTCAAGAGAGCTGCATGAAATATGATAAAGCTTACCATTACTAACAAGGATAGCTCGTAAAAACAAAATACAACCTTTCCCCCGGTATTTCTTGCTGATAATTAAATGAATAAATAAATAAACAAACAAACAAACAAACAAATAAATAAATAAATAAATAAGACTTCAAGAGAGCTGCATGAAATATAAAAAAACTTACCATTACTAACAAGGACAGCTCGTAAAAACAAAGTACAACTCCCCCCCCCCCCCCTGTATTTCTTGCTACTAAATAAATAAATAAATACATAAAGAAAGAGAAAGAAAGAAGATTTCAAGAGACCTCTGTGATATATAAAAAAGCTTACCATTACTAACAAGGATCACTCGTAAAAACAAAGTACAAGCTTTATGTGTTTTGTTAATTAATTAATTAACTGCAGGAGTGTTAGAAAGTTGTACCTTCATTTTTTAAAAATTTTTTATTTAAGGGAGAATGTTTTCATACCGTCTGTGTATCAGTGTCTCTCACGAGAAGACTATTTCAACAACATTTTTCGGCTGTCTGTGGGTAGACATTAATTAACCCTTTGACTCCTGCACCCTGTCCACCAGCATCCTACATTGTCAACCATGATAGCGGAGCAAAAACTTAACCCTTTGACTCCCTCACCCTGTCCACGAGCTTCCTGCAAGAAGTTAGTAGATAGGGAGAGAGAGAGAGATCAGTGGGTTACATTTTTGCAGTTAGTGCATAGGGTGCGGGAGTCAAAGGGTTAATCAGATTTTATTTGATTAAAACTGGGGACTGTTCATGACTCGCGAAACCTTAAGTTTACAAGGTAAAGCACCAAGGTCAAGGTCACAAGGACCAAAACGACACTTGAAATGAAACGTTTTCAAGGACGTTGCATGAACATCTTTCTCGGGAACATCGAAAGTTATTTGATTTTTTTTTTTTAACTGCTGTGAGAGTTTAGCATTATCCCCGGTGCACTTTCGGTTATATTTCTTTTGAAGTTTTTCGAAGAGTATTGTGACCCTACTTGAGATCTATGTTCCCTCACGTACCCTCCTCTCTGCCTCCGATCCTCTGACTTTTCGCTTTCCACGCACTAAGCTCAATACCTATGGTCCACGAGCCTTCTCTGTTTCTGGTCCGCTCTCCTGGAACAAACTTCCTCTCTCAGTCCGTCAGCAACCTACTTTTGTCTCCTTCAAGTCCGCTCTCAAAACTCACCTTTTCTCCTCTGCATAAAATCCTGACCTCACTCAAGTCCCCTCTGCAGCCTGTCTCCGCTCGGAGGGGAATCACATTGTAATATATAATTGTATATAATATGCTCTCTATAATTTTCCATTGCTTTTATTCTTTCTCCCCATTTATAGCCGTGTGCGTGTGTGTGTGTGTGTGCGCGCACGCGCGCGCGTGTGTGTGTGTGTGTGCGTGCGTGCGTGTGCGTGCGTGCGTGTGTGTGTGTCTGTTTCAGACGCTTAGATTTGATTTTATCAAGATTTTGCGCTATATAAATATTGTAATTATTATTATTATTATTATTATTTGCCTTGCTTCCACTCTCTTAGAACTCTAACAGCATATCTACGTTTGCCTTGTTTCTTTTAAAACGTTTCCCTTTTATTGGACTGAAGTGATGACTTGCAAACTACAACTAAATTAGGGCATGTTTTAAGACCAGAAGTGATAACTTGCAAACTACAATTAATTGAGACATATTATCATGAAAAAAACATGTAAAACAGGTATCTCACTAAATTTTCAGTATGAGTCATATAACATAGTTTTTGCAACAGTCTTATATATTTATTTATCGTGTGCCGATAGTGTTATCCTGGGGGTGGGGAAGCAGACGCAGACACGGGAAGTCGTAGCAACAGTGTTTGGAACAGTTACTGTATCGCTCACTTTCAGTTTTCCTAAAGTCAGTGTAGCAAGTTGTCATCGCCATCGACCCCATAGCTCTGTTGCTGGGCTGACGTGTACCTTATGACGGGCTGATCAGTGATGTAATGACACAAGAGGTTGAGACGGTGACGATTGAAGCCTGCAGAGTGTGTTACAGTTAGTTTTTAGACGCACAACAGTTTTTTGGACTCCTGCGGGACTAGATACGAGCTTCGTGTGATTTTGTGTGGCACCGTAAGTCCCGTTACGGGTTGTTGTTAAGTAAGCCAAGGAGAGTGAGGGATAGTGAAGCTGACTTTGATTTTATCTCCGGTATGTAACTGCTGTTTTCTTTCCATTGCATAACTTGTGCTACATAGTGTAGATCTTTGGTTTAACTAAATGGAGGATATGTAAACTGTGTGTTTATGTTTGTGTGTGTATGTCACTATGTGTGTGTGAATGCACATGCACGTGTGTATCTGTAGGCAGTAGGACTTAGCAGAAATGCGACAGATGGTTTGGTAGTAAAATAAATTGATCTACAATATTTGAATTATTAACCCTTTGACTCCCCACCCTGTCTACCAGCATCCTGCATTGTCAGCCATGCTAGCAAATCAAAAACTTAACCCTTTGACTCCCTCACTCTATCCACCAGCTTCCTGCAGGAAGCTGATGGATAGGGTGAGGGAATTAAAGAGTTAGGGTTTTTCAGTTGGTGGATAGGGTGTGGCAGTCAGAGGGTTAAGACCTCAGCATCTTTTTCTTTTTTTTTTTTTTAACCATTACTTGCATTTGAGTTTAATTTTCATTGTTGTTGTTGTTGTTGCTTGAATACTGTGTAATCTTGTAGAAACAAAAGCTGTAAATTGTGCATAAGTGGTACAAGATAGGTGTTTGTTTACTCATGTTTTTGTTCGTCCATTTGTTTTTGTGTTGATGTTTGTTTTTCCTAGTTGATTTGATAACATAATATTTTGTAAACAGAAGTCGATTTTCATTATGACATATGTTGATCGGTTTCAGTAACAGTAATTAACAATTAAAAAGAAAAAGATTATATAGAGATGAGACATGAAAAACGTCACTGTCAGCTATGTAAGGCTGGAGTCCACCCCTATTATTTACTGCTGTGCCCTCTCCAACCCTTTACAGAGTTAGGTTTCCAGTTACATTTAATGGGCTGAAGTCTGTAGTATAATAATATGCACATTTCTTTTTCGTGCCATCAGTCACATGATTAAATCTACAAACATGTACACAACAAAAATGAAACTACTTTAACTGAAAAAGAGGAAATGTAAATTAATTTGCTATCTCTCTCACTCTCGCTCTGTCATATGCAAGCATGCACACACACACACACAGACACAACACACACACACACACACACACACACACACACACACACACACACACACCTCTCTCTCTCTCTCTCTCTCTCTCTCTCTCACTCTCACACACATTCATGCACCTGTTTGTGTTCATGTCCTTTCTCCCTTCCTCCCACACTGCTCCCTCGCTATCCTCCCACACTGCCTCCTTTCCTATCTTACTCTCTCCCTCTTTTCTTCTCTCTCCGTCCTCTTTTCAACTTTTTCTTCCTATGGTAAAATATCTTTGTCCATCTTTATGAGGGCAATGCTCATCTTTGATCTGAAGTGTGTGTGGATATGTACAAAAGTTGTACAGTGATAAAACTCAATGTATTGTGATAAACACCCTCAGGAGTAACCAAGACCAGGGTAACTGGACGCACTCCGTCTTCTGTAGTGATACATTAGCATCAGGAATCATCATTCCAACATTTTGAAAGACAAAGGCAATTTCAGTCTGTCTATCTGTCTGTATGTATGTATGAATGTAAGTATGTATGTATGTGTGTTAGTCTTTCTTGCTTCTGTTACTTTGTTGTTAAAAATGAAACTTGTCAGGAGCGATCTGGATAAAAGTTTTGTTGCATTCAGCTGATTATGTAAGCACAGAAGTGTTTGCTCTTGTTTTGTGTTGTTATCATTGACAAGTGAGTGATCTGGTTTAAGGTTTTGTTGCATTCAGCTGATTATGTAAGCACAGAAGTGTTTGCTCTTGTTTTATGTTGTTATCATTGAAGCAGAATACGTGTGTGTGTGTCTGTGTGTGCGCGTACAATAGAGGACAGGGACTTTCTTGTATTGAAAGACAGCTGATTGTTTCACTTTTCCCATAATCATGTAGTCTGTTATTCAATTGTCATACAAGTTTTCATTAAAATATGAATTATTTCACCTTCGCCTTTCTGCTGAATTGTTTTCACCTTTTCCTTTCTGCTTCCCAATTCTGTAATTTTAAACTGCATTAAATATTAAAACACAACAGTCATATATTGTTTTGTTGTTGCTGGTTTTTTGTTTTTTTGTTTTTTTTTTCATCCCATTTTCTGTGCCACTTTAATGGCCACAGAATCTGGGACCATTTTTCACAGTGTTGTGATGATGATGATGATGATGATGATGATGATGAGAGTGATAATCATGTTGATATGGAGTTCCATCAAGGACTGAGACTGTGTGACAGTTCTGTGAAATGGATGAGTCTTCACTGTATAATCCCAAATCTTCCCAATTAGCTCGTTTAGATCAAATCACGGTAGGGTCCAGTTGGAGCTAAAAAATAAAATAAAAAAATTAAAATTTTGACAGAACTGAAGTAATTTGAACCTACAACCTTCCAGTCAGTAATAATGATAATAATAGTAAAAAAAATTCATATAGTGCAACATCTCAGGAAGCAAGTTCTGAAGTGCCAAAGAAATAAGAGGGAAGCAGGGAGAATTTTTATAATATTAATCAAAGGACACAACTCTTGATAATTATCTCCCATGTTGTATAGAACTTCTCAAATCTAACACAGTTTGCGCTACCCATACAGCTAGCATAGAAGCAGATACAAAGTACAAAAACAGTAAGTTCGCTACCCATTCAGCTAGCATAGAAGCAGATACAAAGTACAAAAACAGTAAGTTCAGTGCTTTGCTCTTCACAGAAATTATATTCTTATACATATAAAAGATGTGAATCAGAAATAAGTAAATGATTCAAGCATGGTATGGGAACAAATGTAAATCAGCAACGAATCAGGTGGTATATTAATGATGTGACGTAGAGCAAACAAACAGTATTGCACTTCTTATATTAATGCATATGCATACATTTATATCCAGGTTTGCGTTTATTTTTTAAATCCCCTGGTGATAAATTGGATGGAGTGGTCAATGCCAGGGCATATCCGTGGATTATGTGCACAAATGCATTGATATGTGTACTTAATTTTCTTTTCCAGGCTTTTTTTTTTCCCAGTGAGGTATTTGTACTTTTTGAAATGGTTGCAGCCCTGATATGGCTGTTGGCTGGACTTTGAACAACAATGCATGCACCAACAAGCAGACATATATACACACAGGCACTTATGCACATGTGTAAAACAAACAGCTACATAGGGACTCATGCTGTCTAGCGCACATACACTGATGCAGGCTTGCAAACAAATACTCTGATACAGGCAAACAAACAAGTTGATGAAACATACACAGATAGCAAGTGTTATTTGACACAACCAATGAAGTAAGTCCTACATGGACAGCAGGACTAACACTAGTAACAGTTTAGTAGTGTTTGAAGAAATATGTTTTCAGAGCTCTCTCCAAAGAAGACAAAGTTTGCATATGATGAGCACCTGGTGGAAGTGTGTTTCATTGTTGCGGTGCACAGAATGAATGACCATTGACAAAGTCTTAGTCTTTACATGAAGAATCCAGAGAATGTGTTTGTCTGGTGATGACGGAAGCTGTCCAGAAGCAATGTAGACAGTAAAGTCTAGAGAGGTCAGAAGTATAGGAAGGGTTGGTTTTGGAGAAAAAGCTTAATACAGTTGAGAATTTATAGTCTATCCAGCTTGGATTGGGGGCCAACAAGGTATGATCACATTTGTGAGCCTTCAAAACTAGTCTTGCAGCAGAATTTTAATCCTTTTATATTTGCTGAGAATATACTGTGGGCAGCCAGAAGGGTCAGAATTGCAATAGTGTAATTTAGATAGGACAAGGGTACACAAATGGGCAATTTCTTGATACAAAAGCAACGACTTGGAAGACTTGAGACTTGAGTGACATCACAGATGTAAAAAGCTGCTGACATGCATGGAAGTTGTCTGTATAAATATAGATTTTGTTTTTGATTTGATAAGGAGGGGTTATTTTGTTATCATTCAGTTAAAGTTTGTTTTCTGTCATCCTGTTTTTTATATCTGAAATGCAGTCTTCAGTGAATGCTATGGTGGAACAGATATTGTATGAGGGACAAGAATCAAACAGTATGTGTCATCTGCAAATGACCAGACCTTTGAGCAAATCTCTACATCACATATATTGTGATATTATATAAATATATGGGTGACGAGAACCCATTATCTTATGTGTGTGTGTGTGTGTGTATATATATATATATATATATATATATATATATATATATATATATATTATATATATATGTATATATGTGTGTGTGTGTGTGTGTGTGTGTGTGTGTGTGTGTACACATATATAATTGCAGATAAACCAAAAATCAAGACAACAAACTAGAATTTTAGTCCAGATACTTTAGCCCATGTGGTCTTCTTCAGGAGACTGTTTATTCAGGAAAGAACACACAAGTCAAATTTTTTTTCTGAATAGAGAATATTCACATATGTGTGTGTGTGTGAGAGAGAGAGAGTGTGTGTGTGTGTGTGTGTGTATGTGTTTGTGTTGCAAGTGGTAAGTGCTGAATTTTTTTTTTCAACAGAGAATTGGTGTGGAAAAAGCAATACTTGAAGCAGCAGAAAATACCGGGAGAAGACAGCAAGCTGATAGCAAGACAGGCAGTTCAGACAGCAGGCATCTTTAGGTTTGTTGTTGTGATGTTTTAATCAGATTTTACCAGGATAATAAAACACATTGTCTTGATGAGTGGCGTGTAGTAGACCATAACACACAGAAATACATGGTGAAAGTCAAGTACTGGATAACTACAGCTCTAAAATATAGCGCATCATTGAGCAATATGTTCCCTCTCATATTGCCACAAGGTAGAGTCACTGTCTACTATCTTCCTCTGCCTGTAAGCGAAGAGAATCTTGGAGGGCCAGTCCAAAGAAGGACACCCAAGAGGCTTGCAACTTAAGCCAGAGAGAGTGAGTCCAGATCAGGTTCAAAGAGAAAGGCAAGAGAAAAAGGCTCTCATTCCTTTCTGTCCTGTTGTTATATTATTTTCTAGTGAATTTGCAAAGACACCACTCTGAACATAACAGCCAATCAGGTTAATAGTTGTGGCCTGCTTAATTACCCAGTCAGGTTTTAATTACATGATTATGTACATGGCCAGTATATCTACACTCTGAACTCACTCAAGCAGGCCGCAGTTTTCAATGGTGTGTAAGTTAATTTGGTAGGAGTGTCATGTTGATTCACAGGGGTCTGTTTATAGAACTGTGAATTCGAGATTTCATGTCTTTAGTTCAGTTCTAACTTGCAACATAAAACCTGGCCTGTTCACTGTCCAGTTAATGATCCAGTTATTCTGGTGGTGTCAGCTTAGTCTCTCAGAGGTTCTGTTCTCAATCTACTTAGTCTCCTAGATAATTACTGTGAGGTTTGGGTGAAGTGCATATGGATTTGTTCGAAAGTTACAAAATCCCCATGAATTAACCTTGAACTCCCAGATTGGTGCTTTCTCCTGTGGACCACCACTATTCAATCCTCTTCAGAATGAAATTTCTTTGAAAACTATATAGGCCTACTTTATTTAGTATAACACGTAAAGTTACTTGTACATCCCTTGAACCTGTGCAGTCAGATTTGAAGATGGAACTTTACCTCTCTTCCAGCCTGTTCTCTCCCTTGAAAAAACGAAAGCACTAAAGCTTTAAATCAGTTCATCTCATAAATGTATATATAATTCATAAACAGATGTGTTTGCCCACAAGAAATACCAGACTTCAAGATAGTCATCTCAATCACTTTCAGTTGTTTCTTCATGATGCATACTACTTTTTGCTATTGGATGCCAGTATGCATTAATAGATCTGGGGCTCATCAGATAGTATAAGTAATAGTGGTCTGAATAAAAGAGGGCCTAGTCAACTGGAAAATAGTGCTTGGACCTAGGTTAAGGTCACATTCATATTGTTTATAGTGCATCCAAATACTAGAGCCGTCATCATCATCATTCGGTGCCCTGCCGCATGGCATTGGCGATCAAGGACTTCCATCTGTCTCTGTCTCTCGTTGCCCCAAGCATCTCCTCCACCCTCCTCATCTTCAGCCACTCCGCAAGTCCGTCCAGCATTTTCTCCCTGGGTCTACTGGGTGCTCTCTTTCCCTCCAGCTTTCCCGTTGTGACCAGGTGTTCCAAATCCCCCGTCCTCATAAAATGGCCTATAAATGTTGCCTGTCTTTTCTTAATTTTCCTTATGAATGATCTACTTGTGTCTGCCTCCACCAAGACTGTCTCGTTTGTTTTCTTTCCTGTCCATGGAACTCTCAGCATTCTTCTTAGAAACCACATCTCGGCTGCCTCAATCTCGTTCTGGCTTTGCTTGTTGACTGTCCACGCCTCACATCTGTACAACAGTATTGGTTCTATATAACTTTCAAGAACTCTCTTCCTGATGTCAATTGATAGGCATTTCTTGGTAAAAATGCTTGTCATCTTCTTGAATGCTGTTTTGGCTTGGCCGATTCTGCCGGCTATTTCTGATGTGCATCTGCTGTCTGATGAAATTATCGTTCCCAGGTATTTAAATTTATCAACCTGTGTCAAGGTTGTGCCATTTGCTGTAATTTGGCATGAGGGGATTTCATGTTTTTTACTGATTACTATGACTTCAGTTTTCCTGCTGTTTAGTTCCAACCCCTTACTTTTACTTTCTATTTCTTGTATATTCACAAGGTTTTGTAGGTCACTTTCATTTTCTGCAGTTAGCACGGTGTCATCTGCGTATCGAATGTTGTTTATCATTTTCCCTCCAATCTTTAATCTAGGGTCTTCTTCTAGGTTTCTCATGATGTTTTCACTGTAAAGTGAAAAGAGATCTGGTGACAAAACACAACCCTGTCTGACTCCTCTTTTGATGTTTTTGAAAAGAGCTTATATTGTTTTCTGTTCTCATTGCTGCTGCTTGTTCCCAGTACATATTTTTGATTATTCATAGATCTTTTCCATCAACATTGAGTCCCTCCAGTTGGTTGATCAATTTTTCATGTCTTAACGGATTGAAAGCCTTGGTATAGTCAGCGAAGCATACACAAATCTTTATTCATCTCAATTGACCTCTCTATGATAGTCTTAGGATGTATATGGTATT
This sequence comes from Monoplex corrugatus, assembly GCA_030674185.1. Classification (NCBI taxonomy): domain Eukaryota; kingdom Metazoa; phylum Mollusca; class Gastropoda; order Littorinimorpha; family Ranellidae; genus Monoplex; species Monoplex corrugatus. Next base: position 43,355,887 of record CM060312.1, on the reverse strand, counting down.
AATAGTTCCTTTCCCTTCCACAAATCCACACTGTTCTTCTGCTATTTCTCTTTTGATTGTATTCCTTGTCCTCATCATGATTATTCTTAACAGGATTTTTGTTACGTGACTCATCAAACTGATTGTGCGATGGAGTTCGCATTCTATAGCCCCTGTCTTCTTTGGAAGTGCAGTGAAAATTGATTTTGACATATCTTTGGGGATTTTTCCAGTGTCATAAATTTTATTTAGGAGAACTGTTATTTTTTCTATGCCAAAATCCTCCAGGGCTTCAATCATCTCTGTAGTAGTGTTGTCTGGTTCTGGGGCTTTTCCTGGTTTCATCTTTTTCTGTGCTGCTTTAACTTATCTTTCATTATGGGTGGTCCTTCAAAGTTCTTTTTTACAATGTGTTCTTCATTTCTGTCTCTTCAAAAAGGTCTTTAATGTACTCTCCCCATATCTAATATTTTGTCTTTTTCCACGATAAGCGTGCCATCCTTCAATTTTAAGCAACCAGTTGATGTGCATGTATTTTTCCTGTGGACAATTTCTTCAATTCATCTGTACATACCTGAGGATCCATTTTGTGTCGGTCTTCCATTTCTTTGCATTTTGTTTTCAGCCAAGCTTCCTTAGCTTCATTGCACCTATTCCTGATTTCTTTGTTTATCTTCCTGTATATCTCCTCGTTTCTCTTTGCCTTCCTCCTTTCCTCCATCAAGCCCAAAATTTCATTAGTCATCCAGCTCTTTTTTGCTTTTCTATCTGCCTTAAGGATTTCTTCACAAGCTTCATTTATCGAGTTTCTCAACTTTGTCCATTGTTCCTCACTGTCACCAACGTCTTCCAGAGCACTGAATTTGTTTTGATCATGTATATTAATTTTTTTACGTATCACTTCATCTGTCTTTAAGAGTCCAAGATTTAGTTTGATGTTGCTTTTGGTCTGTTTCCTTTTCCTTAATTTCAGCCTAAATCTTCCCACTACAGGATTGTGGTCACTGTTGCAGTCTGCGCCTGGTAGTGTTTTTGCTGACAGTAAAGAATTTCTAAATCTTTTGTTAATCAGGATGTAGTCAATCTGATTTTTTATTATCTCCTGGACTAGAGCCGTACTGCATTAAAAACAAGTAAACAGACAACAGTTAAAAGCCAAGTTAATGATTATTCTTTCAACTCTAAAATGCATCAAAACATCTTTCCCATACTCTAAAGAGGATGTGTGACCCTTGTGTAACCTACATAACACTGTCTCTTTCCTATGGTTCCCAGGAACAGATGGTAGATTCTGTTTAAGAGCGGATTTGGAAAAGTTTGTCTTCTTGTCCTGTCTTCTTTCTGGAGGTTTCTCACATGTTTGTGCTTTGGCTTTCAGATCCATACAAGGAATGAAGGATTTAGACATCTTTTCCATGTGGTATTCTTGGAGAGTGAGCCTTTTTGTTGCCTTTAGTATCATCGCGGCCAGGAACCAAGGCGAAAACAATATGGTAACCTTCACTTCTAATAGAAGAAAAGAGTTCAGAGAATTTCTGAAGTTGTGGGTGACTAACGTTTCGGCCAGCAGTTGTCTGCAAAGTAGAAGGGGACTCTAAAATAGTGAAAATATGAGAAAATCAGTATTCTTGGATTGGGACATCATTTTTAGTGTCAAAACTAGAGCAGTCAGGAAATTGAAACTGAAAGCATAGGCTTTGATCTTCTGAGAAATGCACAGGCTCTCTCTTTCTTCCCCTCTCTCTTTCTGTGTTTTAACTAGCCAGCGACTGTGACCAAGCATCCATCCATCTGACCTGAATGCTCTGTTGCTCCATGGAACATGGAATTTTCATGACTGCCCTGCAAAATGAGTAGCTCTATTTCCATCAACTTATAATTTACACAAAAACATGAATAATTAAACCCATTTAACTTTGCATGTTCTGATTCTACATTCTCAGATTAAGAGGGAGACATATCCTTCCTTTTGCTGTACTCCACTTTTCTCAGGCTATCCACATTTTGATATCTTTCATATCAGGGTTTACAGTTATCTGTTTTGCATAAGTGTATGAAGACTGAAGTCAGTCCAAATGTGTTATTTTTACGGATTGACACATTTTCAGTGTGTGCAATTTTACACATGCCTGTGCTTGTGCGCACACACATCTACACACACACATTCACACACAAACACACACACACAAACACACACACACACAACACAACACACACACACACACACACACACACACACACACACACACACACACACACACACACACACACACACACACACACACACCACACACACACACACACACACACACACACACACATACATTGATTGCAGCTTGAGCACACACTCTTACATAGTTATAGTCAAATGTTTTTTTGATTCATACTTTTTGTCTCCTTTGTTTGAATGTTAATTCTTTTTTGTTTTATTTTCTGTTGTTTTAATAACATAGATTAGGAACAGCATTGTGCTAATGTTTATTTCTCACTTGTCTCACCTGTTGGCGTCACCGGGTTCGAAGTTAGCCACTGCTCATCTGGACACCACCATCTCACTCCAGGCTGCTCTGTCTTGACTTTTGTGGACAATTTGTTGAATCTTTAGGCCACCGATGTTGGTTATGCTCTCGATGTATGAGATTGGAGGACTGCCTGCCTTCCTTTTTGCCACTGTTTTTCCTTGAAGATATGGTTGCCATGAGGTCCGTGTTCTTGTTGCATGACGCATGGCCAATGTATCTTAGTCTTCACTTGTTGATGTGTGCTTGTAGTTTTCTGGTGGTATCAAGTTGTTCCAGGACACTTTCATTCTATCTGTCCATTTGACACGTAGATGTCTCCAATAAAACCACATCTCTGCTGCCTCAATTCTTCTGTAATCAGTTTTTCTCAGAGTCCAGGCTTCACAGCCATAAATTATGACTGTCCAGATTAGACATTATAAAAGTCTAACTTTCAGGCCATTTGGTGTGCCTCTGTCTTTCCAGATGTTGTTGAGTTGGACCATTTTACCAGCACAGAAAGATTGAGATGAGTTGCTTAAGACCATATGCAAATTGATTAGAAATACCAGAATCAGAAAAATAATGGAAGTCACTTCAGTAAACCATCATATAAATCAACAGAGAATTAAATGTCTCGGTCAGAATGCCATCTCTCCAACTGGTTCAGTGGGCACATGATAGAAAATATATCTGGATTTAAAGCTGGAGGTAGACCAACAAAGCCCTGTATCAACATAGTGAAGGACACCCTGACATCACAGGGCATTTCTTCTCTTCAGGCCTTCTAGTTTGCTGCTGACCATCTGCTCTTTCTCCCTGCAACATCCATGATGAAACAAATAGGCAGATAAAAGAAGAACACTTGTGTTGCATAGGTTTATCAAGCTGGAGCAAATATGCTGTTATTAACTGGGAATGCCATCTGTCACCATGTGCAATGTAAGTGAGCTTGAATGGTTTGTATAACTTGAGGACTGTGTTGTGTGTGTGTGTGTGTGTGTGTGTGTGTGTGTGTGTGTGTGTGTGTGTGTGTGAAGATTTTCTTTAGATTATGACATTTTATTCACATCTCCAGAGTGCATGTTACTGGCATTTCCAGAGTTATTGCACCTTTCTATATTTGTTTTTCTTTTGTTTTTAATCAATTTGCTTGTTATGTACACATTCCCTGATGTGATTTGTTTTCTTAAATGTGTTGTTTGTATTATGCTCTGAGATGATTGTTTTGGGGTACGGTGCTGTATGAATCTCACTGTGTTCATGACTGATTGTGAATGACTGTTCAGCCTTTTCCGAGCTGAAGTAGATGAAATAGTAAACGAGAAGAGTGTGATTTGCTAAAAAAATCTGGGGTTAATGAGATCTTTACCACTACATTCTCCCATTACCCAGATGTGGTAGGACTACCTACTGCATGAATTATTGTTGTTATTATTATTACACACCTACTATACACCTTATGTTTGCAGGAGTACAGTGACAGTCCAGCATTTTGGATATGCCCAGATGAACAAGCAACAGTGCAGGCCATAGGTACTCCATACCTTCGTGCCTATCCATATAACGCCTGACAGTGCCATCAATCAGTACTAACCTCCTGCTTTACAGTATTATCACTGCTGTTACCTGTTCCATCCTCTGGCAGGTGTTACCGTTCAGTTTATGATGATTTGTCAGCTGCTGCACCTGTAATGTGATTTCTGATTCCTGCAGAATTGCCTCAGCAGTGAGACTGTTAGCTTGGTAGTGGTTTTCAGTGGTTTTGTGGTTGTCTTCTGACAAGGCTGTGGTGGAACAAAGCAAACATGTTTACACTGGTATCTACCTTGCTGCTGCTTTGTGGGAAGAAGGTAAGATTTTGAGAGGTTTTGTTGTGTAGACAGGAAAATACATAGTTTCTTTTGTGTGTGTGTGTGTGTGTGTGTGTGTGTGTGTGTGTGTGTGTGTGTTCAATTGTTTTGTTGCATGAAATTGACTTTATGCAGTAAAGAGAGAGAGTGTGTGTGTGTGGTGTAAGAAAAATAATTTCAGTAGTGATAATAATGAGAAATTGATAATGTCATTTATACAGTGCTAAGTCTTGATATATAAATAAATCCAAGCCTGCACTCTCATCATTCGCCAAAGCATTCACTAGCAAAGACAAAAAACTCAAGGGTACAAAACACACACAGACTGGGAGGGGAAGGACAGGAGGAGAATAGAACAAAAGGGTGGGCGCATAGAGGAGGAACACTCTCTCTGTCTCTCTCTCTCTGTCTCTCTCACACATGCACGCACACGCGCGCACACACACACACACATACGCACACGCACGCACACGCACACACACACACACACACACACACACACACACACACACACACACACACACACACACACACACACACAAACACAGAGTAAGCTAACAGTTCTTTATTTTCCAAAATTCAGGTTATAGTATCATTGAAAAATGTTTCCCTTTTGTCTGTCTGTCTTTTTTACAACTGTCTGTTTTGTAAACAAGGAAGAAGATGAAAATTTTTGAAAGTGTATTTCCAAGAAGTTGTCCATATATTTATGAAGCTAAATAGATATGTGTACATCTGAAAAGAACATTTTTATTGTGGTTTGACTAGAATTATTGTGTTCTGCCTCAAGGTATGTTGCTTTCAAGCATGTTATCAATGGTTTTGGTTGAGAACCATTCCAATCCCCCAATATATACCACTTTAATCATTTTTGCTTGTCGTCAGTTGGGAAAAACTTCTGTCGTGATAAGTGTGAAACATTTGTAGTGGTGTGTGTGTATGTGTGTGAAAAAGTGTGCAGGCATATGTGAGTGCATGGGTGTTCATGTGTGTGTGTGTGTTCGTGTGTGTGTGTGTGTGTTGTGTGCGCGTGTGTGTGTGTGCATGTGTGTGTGTGCATGAGTGCCTGTCAGTGTCAGTGACATGTGTAAATAGGTCTCTGCATGTGTGCATGCTCGTGTGAGGTGAAGAGTGATAGCATGTGCTATCGTATAGGTATGTGTATATATAGTATATAGATCTTTGTTTTCATAGAAGAAGAGACGTTTTCAGTCCAACCTGACCATGTTTTGGATCTGTTCTGTGTGTACTGTAGAAAGTTTAATATGTACAAAGAAGATCTCAATTATGCATCACATTTCATATTATTGTTTCATTTACACCGGTGCCATACTGTTAGATCCATAGAGTTTTCACACCTGAATATGGCATGGAAATTTTGGATTTACTATAACAGTATAAAACTGTGAGGGAACGGCTTGGGCATTGTGGAAACTGTGTGATGTGGCTGAGCATGATCATAGTGACTTGATATTTTTCATCAGTTTGCTTGCACCCAAAGGATAGGTGGCTATTTTTGTTTGCTTTTGTTTTGTTATTTGCTTTTGTTTGTTTTTGTTTCATTTGTTGTTAGGTTGTTGTTGTTGTCGTTGTCATTATTGGTTTGATTGTTGGCATAAGTGTTTGGTTTGCTTGTTTTACAGAAATGTGGAAGGTATTTTGAAAGAATGTGTTTCCTTTTGTAGGGCTGGGTGGTTTGAAGTTGGTTGGGTTGGTTGTTGGTTGGTTGTTTTCTGGATTTTTATTTAGAACCTTTACACATTAAAGCATCAGACAGAGCATGAGAGCATCAGACAAAACCAAAACGCAAAGAAAGTAAAAAGGAGCTTTAATTACACATACTATACCGTGGCTCACAAATGCAATAAGCGGCAGCGGTTTGCCACTTCTGCCTCGTAACAATAAAGTCCGAAGGGACAGTAACTCTGAGAGTGTCTACGTCTTGCGCATGCGCAGGTGCTCTTCCTCTTTTCTCGGCAGCCATCTTCCAGCTCGCCTCGTACGCTCTGAGCAGCTAAGTATTTTTCGATTTCGCTACGCGATCGATCGATTGTCGTTGTTGTTTTTGTGTCTTGCCTATGTTTTCGTTTAAGGGAGAAACTTATGTGAAGCGATTGGGTGGCAAAGCGAGGGTTAAGAAGATTTCGTCCGCCGAATTCTCAAACCCACAAAGGGGTGGTTCCACCGGTGCACAAACCGCTCTCCCTTCAACTTCGTCTCTCCCTTTTACGTCTTCTCTCTTTCACACTATCGACAAGTCATCGCAACCCAGCTACGGTTCGGTTGCGGTGACCACGAGCCCTCAACTCAGCTCCGGCTCAGTTGAATTTTCGGCATTTTACGGCCCTCACACTGCCCGGCACGGTGATCGACTCAACTCCGGTTCTGTCGATTCTGTGCTCGCCCCCTTCGTACAGCTTAACTCCGGTTCTGCTGGTACTGTTTCAGCCTCCATGGCTGATGGGCGCATTGGGCATGGGTCTCCTTCGGGAGGCAAGATGGACCGTAATGTGAGCGGAACCGGCTCACCCCCTGGTTCGCCAGGCGGGACACCCCCTGGTTCGCCAGGTGGGCCAAGGGAGACAACCCCACCCTTACGGGCGTCAGATCGTCGATCCGCCCCGGTTGTCTCCCTTCCTCCCCCACAGCCTGCTGCTGCACCCGCCACAACCTCTCTGTCCCATTCCGGACAGAGCACTTGGGCGCCTTGGCAACTACCAAGCGACCCATGGCGGGCTGCCACATCTCTGTCCCATTCCGGACAGAGCACTTGGGCGCCTTGGCACATGCCTAGCCGCCCCCAGCAGGCTGGCCCTTTGGGCACTGGGGACCGGGCCAGGCCCTACCCTTCATGGGGTCAGGGTCCTGATGCCCCTTGGGCTCAGCCCATGCCGCATCCCATGGCACCGCACATGGTACCGTGGCACCCATCCTTGGGATTTCCCCCGGCCTCGGCCACGGGATGCACGTGGTGGCCCGGCTTTATGCCCGGCGCCCCACCAGCGCAGGACTCACCCTGCCCAACCCCCCCGGCACCACCCGTGTTGGACACAACACCGGGGCTGCCTCCTGGGGGCTCTGACCCGGGTCCCACAACCGTGGCACCCCGGTCAGACTCTCCGCAGACTCTCGCCCCCTCCATAGGCGGGCCAGAGGACTCGGACTCGGCCTCAGAGGATGAGGCCCCTGCCCACATGGCATTCTGCTTCCAGGATGCCATGGACCGGCTGGCACAACTCACACCGGAGGCGGTGTCCACTGTGCCAGAGCCCAAGGCTCCCAAGCTTGGCTCGGCCGAGCGCCTTTTCAGCGCTCACCCTACCTCAGCCCCACGGGCCTCCTTGCTAAAACAGTCCGACATGGTGGCTGACTGCCTCAGGCAAGCCCAGGACACCGCCAGGGGGAAAGAGGCACAAGATTTCGTTCCAGGATCTGTGCCTGACTTCCCGGGAGCCTTGCCCTTCAGGAAATTCCTGAAGCCGGCACCGCTCCCCTTCCAGCGGAAGCCCTTCATGGCCCATGGGCCTATCCCTGACGCTCCCCTCTCGCTCACACAGGAGAACCTCCTCCTTGTGAACGATCGCTCTCGGGCCCAGCCGCAGCATATCTCCATCACGGAGAAATGCTTGACGGAATGGGAGGAGAACGCGAGACGGGGGCTGGCGGCAACCTCCGCCCTGGACTCATTCTTGGGCGGCCTAGGGGAAGCCCTGAAGGACCCCAACCAGCAGTCCTTCACGCTCCGCCAGGCGCCTGACCAGGCAACCATCGTGGCCTTTATCCAGGCCATGGCGCAGGGGCTCAGATCCGTGGCCGAATCGCAAGCACGCACGTATCTGAACGCCGTCATGGCGAGGCGGGATGCCATTCTCGCGGCATCCTCGGTTGCCACCTCACCGTCGGCAAGGGCCTCCTTGCGCGCGGTGCCCATCCAGCCGGGCTCCCTCTTCGGGAACCATGTTCAGGCCGTCCTGAAGCACCAGGCGGACATAAAAAGGGACCTCGCCCTCCATTCGAGGCCCTCTCGCCCTGCCGTGAAGCGCCCGGCTCCAGCGGCCTACCCGCCAAACAGGCCCACCCACACCAAGTTTCGGGCCGATCCCAGGCCCCAAGGGCACAGGAGACCGCAACAGCATTCGGGCAGGCCGGTGGCCCGGCCTAAGGCCCGCAGGCCGGCTCCCTCTCAGCCGGCCAACCCCCAATGACTCACCCCCGGCCTGAGGCCATCACCCCCCACGGGCGATCCTGTGGGCAGTCTCTCCAGACACATCGACGCGTGGGAGAGGCTGCCCGCCAGCCCGTGGGCCCTGCGGGTGATCAGGTCGGGGTTCCGCCTTCCTTGGGGCCCAAGGAAGGCTCCTCTCACGCTCTCTCCCCCTGCTTTCGCACTTCCTCAAGATCGCTCGGCCTCGCAGGCCCTGGATCAGGAGGTTCTTTCGATGTTAGCCAAGGGGGCTACGGAGGAAGTTTCCTTCGCTGCGTCCCCGGGATTCTATGGACGCATCTTTGTGGTCCCCAAAACTTCGGGGGGCTGGAGGCCCGTCCTGGACCTCTCCTCCCTAAACCGGTTCCTCCGCGTCCTCCATTTCCGTATGGAGACCCCTATGTCCATCCGCGAGGCCTTGCACCCGGGCGACTGGGGGATATCCATCGACCTCAAGGATGCATACTTCCATCTCCTCATTCACCCCAGGGACAGGAAGTACCTCAGATTCGTCTGGAGGAACCGGATCTTCCAATTCAGGGCACTGCCCTTCGGTCTGGCACCCGCCCCTTGGCTCTTCACGAAGGTGGCGAGGGAACTCTGCATGCATGTTCGGGAGAAGGGCATCCGCCTCAAGGCCTATCTAGACGATTGGCTTCTACTCGCCTCCTCCAAAGAACAGTGTGCGCAACAAGCATCCCAGGTCCTGCAACTCTGTCACAACCTGGGCTTTGTCTGCAACGAGGAGAAGTCGGACCTAACTCCCTCCAAACAATTCCAGTTCCTGGGCATGTCCTTCGACACCTCCAAGTGGAGGGTCACCCCGTCTCCCCAGCGCTTACTGCGCCTTCAGGGCCTCTTAGCCCAACTGCTCCCCCAACTCCAAGCGCCAGCAAGGAAGCTGGCCTCCCTACTGGGCCTTATGGAGTCGCTGGCACCCCTAGTGCCACTGGGTCGTCTTCTCAAGCGGCAATTCCAACGCGGCTTCAGGAAGCGTTGGTCACAGTCGCTTCAGCCATGGGACCTCCCGGTCCACCTGGGCCCTTGGTTCATATCAGCAGTGACCAAATGGCGCTCCCAGTCACGCCTGGCCCAGGGAGTCCCCATCACACTGCCCCCTCCTCAGGAGCACTTGTTCACGGACGCGTCCACCTCCGGGTGGGGAGCCCATGTCGGCACGCTGACAGCCGCAGGTCGGTGGTCGACCGACCTCATGCCCTGCCACATAAACATGTTGGAACTGGAGGCAGTTTGCCTGGCACTCGGGGAGTTTCTCTCCCTTTCTGAAGGGAAAACATGTCCGCATCAACACGGACAACACCACAGTAGCTTGTTACATCAACAAGCAAGGGGGTGCCCGCTCCCACTCCTTGTCTCGGAGAGCGGAACAGCTCCTCATCTGGTGCGAGGAACACTCGATTCAGCTCTCAGCAAAGCATGTCCCGGGGAAGATCAACATACTTGCGGACTCTCTCAGCAGATCCCACATGATTCTTCCATCGGAATGGACACTGGTCCATGCAGTCCTGGAGCCAGTATGGGCAGCATGGTTCAAACCACACGTGGACCTCTTTGCCACCAGGTTCAATCACCGCCTCCCTTTGTACGTCTCTCCAGTTCCGGACCCAGCGGCCTGGGCTGTAGATGCCCTATCCATTCCATGGTCGAACCTCATCGGCTATGCCTTTCCCCCGTTCCCCATTATGGGGAAAGTGCTGAGGAAAGCCAGGGAGGACGCAGCGACATTAATCCTTGTCGCACCCAAATGGCCAGCACAGGCATGGTACCCAGAACTTCTGCACCTGTCCCATGTGCCGCCGCTAAAACTCGCGGTATCGAGCCGCTCCATCCTCCAACCCAGGTCAGGCATTCCGCACGGCAATCCAGACGTTCTAAACCTTCACGCCTGGATGCTGTGCGGGACTCGATGTCTTCATTAGGCCTGTCCCCGGCCGTAATCGGCCTTGTGCAGCAAGCTCACAGGCCGGGCACACAGGGGGTGTACAATGCCCACTGGAATGGCTGGGTCTCTTGGTGCACCTCAAATGAGGTGTCACCCCATTCACCCTCTCGCTTGCAGTTGGCCAACTACCTCGGCTTTCTGTCCACAGAGAAAAAGCTTTCCGCATCCTCAGTGAAGGTCCACAGGGCGGCCATCTGCACCACCATCCGTCAGTTGGGTGGTCCGTCCTTTGAGCACGATCCTCTATTGCGGAATCTCGTCAGAGGGGCTTCTCTCCAGGAAGCCAGGAACCCCCGCCGAACCCCGGCGTGGGATCTCTTTCTCGTCCTCTCATCCCTTAGACTCCCCCCTTACGAACCCATCAGGGAGTGTTCCCTGAAGTTCCTCTCTTTCAAGACGGCCTTTCTCGTCTCTCTCGCATCGGGGAGGCGCTGCAGCGAAGTGCACGCCCTTAGTGGTCTCCCCGGAGATGTTGCTCTCGAACCTGATGGCTCGATGTCTCTCCGCCTACTCCCGGAATTCTTGGCCAAGAACCAGTCTCCAGGTTCTCCTTCGCCGGCCATCCACATCCATCCCCTCACGTCTATCCTCGCTCCGGACGACGAGGATCGCACTCTCTGCCCGGTTCGCGCACTGCGAGCGTACAGAAAGCGGACGAAATCTTCTCGCCAGCAGCGGCGCCACCTTTTTCTCTCTTACAACGAAAACTATAGAAAGGACATTAGACGCACGTCCATCTCTCGATGGCTGAGGGAAGTCATCAAGGCTGCGTATGCCAGGTCGAGCGCCGAGCTAGCTGTCTTCTCCCCAAGGCCCCATGAGATCAGAGCATGGGCTTCTTCGCTGGCAGTCATCCACAATGCCAGCATCCAAAACGTCCTAGACGCCGCGTACTGGCGTTCCCCGGGCACTTTCATCCAGTTCTACCTGCGCGACGTCTCCCGTCTGCGCGAAGATGGGTCCAGGGGTATCGCTTCCGCTGTGGTGGCCCAACACCCCATCTCAGCCACACGCCCTGACTCCTGCCATTCCTCCAGGCGTTAACCAGGTAAGCCCTCCATCCGGGTAGTGCTATTCTGCATTTGTGAGCCACGGTATAGTATGTGTAATTAAAAGGAAATTTTCCTTCTAAAATTACGTTTAATCTAACATACTTACCGTGGCTCACGCAGAGTCCCTCCCGACCTCCCCGCCTTCCTGGTTCCTTCTAGCCACAGTCAGGGTCAAGGTCAAGGTCTCCTCGAAAAGAGGAAGAGCACCTGCGCATGCGCAAGACGTAGACACTCTCAGAGTTACTGTCCCTTCGGACTTTATTGTTACGAGGCAGAAGTGGCAAACCGCTGCCGCTTATTGCATTTGTGAGCCACGGTAAGTATGTTAGATTAAACGTAATTTTAGAAGGAAAATTTCCTATTACAAGTAATAAGTGTTATGCAGCACTTTACAAGTATTTCAAATTATGATGATGTAGTGGATCTACACTTAGTAGTATCTTGTAATGAGTCGTATTGATTTTAGGGGTGAATTCATTGTCACACACACAGTCTCAAGTCTTTTTTGCCAGCATACAGCTTATGTTATCTCCCATTTCTTATAGAATGATATTAGTTCCTAGAACTGTGTATACAATACATATTTAAAACCTGCTGACATTCAAACATTTCCAGAATTATGAACAATACTCTCCTTTGTTTCTAAACAGAAGTCACAAATATAATATATACAGTACCATTTCTTTTAGATTGACATTAGTTCCTAGAATTCTGTTTAATTTCTTGTACTTTATAATTTTTAGTGCTCTTTTCAGTGGAATGTTAATTTCCAGTTAATGTAATATTTTGAACATGAAGTTGAAAGTGCATCATCTGTTGTTAAATTATCATAGTAGAGCCGTATTCCTGATTTTTTTTATCATCATCGGCAATTCGCTTTGAGAGTAAATCTGTCCAGGATGTTGGTTTTTACATTTTTACAGAAACTGTTATATGCCTTGAAGTGTGTTTCTAAAATAAGTTGTCATTAAGTTTATGCAGTGCATAGTTAGAGCTATACTACCTATTTCAGTTAGAAATGGTACATTTCACAAGAAATGTTTTGATACATTTCACGAAAAGTATTTTCCATTTAAGAAATAAGTTGAACTTGAAGCCTTGACTATTTTGATTGAGAAAATTGAACACCAAAGGCTTCAGCTTATTTCTTAATATCTGTTTTGTTTAATCTTCCGTTCTGTATGCTGTTTGTGGTTGTCTTTCATTTGATTCTGTCATGCTTACCATTCCAAACAAATGAAAACAAAAACAAACAAACAAAACACATTTTCTGGAGGTTATTCATGAACTTATCAGGGGGATTTGTGAGCAAAATCCAGAGGAGGGTTACTTTGGATAAAATTAGAGATTTGGCTTACTTTGGATAAAAACAAAGCCCTCACTTCTGATAATTTATAAGCATGATAATATTTCATCATACCCTTAAATTACATTAGTTGTAAACCAGACACCATATACTTTAAATGTTTGGGGATGCCAATTTATATTCAGGTTTGTTTTTTGTTTTGTTTTAACCCTATTTACTTCCTAACCAGATTGCCTGTGTTTTGTCAGCATTCATAAAACTTTCTGAGACACTTCCAAGTTTTAGAATGAGGGAGAGAGTTTTCTCAAAGGATGTCATATCTCCATTATTCACTAGCTGGACATTGTCTGCAAACTGAGATATTTTGTGATCAGTTATTGATAATTACAATCCCTTCTATGTCTTCTCATATCACAACTGCTAGTATTTCAACACATCATACAAATGAACAAGGAGATAGTGTGCCACTCTCTCTGCAGTCTCTTTACATAGAGAACCAGTTCAAGATTCATCCATTTATGATAACAGTCTGACTTTATGTTTTTCTAGAATGTTTCTGTCCATTTACTTGTTTTCTCCAAAGCCATGCAGTATTAAAGCTTTGAGCTGAAATCATCAGTCTAAAGAATCAATATGCTTTCTCAAAGTCAGGGCAAAGCAAGAGTCCAGGGATTTTTTTTTTACATTTAAGTAACTAATTGAATCCTAGGTTCATTTTGTAACAAGCCTGTTTAAGGAGTGTTTTAATTTTGTTTGCAACACATGCAGCTACAATCGTCCTCCAGTTTTTTCATATATTCTGTGGATCTGTCAGGTTTCGGGATGCATATTATAAGTCCATATTTTTGGATTGCTTAAAGTTCTCCTCCTCTGACTCTGAGTGACTGATTTAAAGCTAGTAGAAACAAATCAACCAAGCTTTCTCCAACACCTCACCTGTCTCACCTGTCCACATCACGGTTCCACGTTGGCCGCTGCACACTTGGACACCACCGTCTCCCTCCAGGCCGCTCTGTCTTGACTTTTGTAGACAATTTCTCGAATAGTTAGGCCGCTGATGTTGGTTATGTACTCAGTGTATGAGATTGGTCTGCCTTTCTTCCTTTTTGCCACTGTTTTTTCATAATTTAAGAAAAAAGAGATTGATTTGTACTCGTATGTTTCATCTGTACTACGCTTACAATTATGTGCGCGCGCGCGTGTGTGTGTGTGTGTGTGTGTGTGTGTGTGTGTGTGTGTGTGGTGTGTGTGTGTGTGTGCGCGCGCTCAGTTGTCTGTGTGTCTGTCTGTCTTGTCTCTCTGCCTGTCTGTGTGTGTGTCTGTCAAAAAAAGGGACAAAACTATCCCAAATCACTTCAACCAATCAGACCACTCAATCAATGACATCCAAGTGAAAGGTCTGTGGCTTCTATACAATAACAGCACCATAGACAGGAAAGACAGAGAATCCCATCTCATAAATAAACTTGGAACACGCAAACCATATGGTCTCAATGACAAACCATAAATAATCCATTATGCAACAGAATCCAGGAATGCCATTTCATGTTTCTTCCTATTCCCAGGTCTACCTGATTCGTTGCACTGGGCACAGTCCACTCCCTTACCTCTTGGCTCTTGCCCTGGACCCTCTTCAGAACAGGGCAATACTGATATGGCATGTCCACTTCTCAAATTACAGAACTCATCTCACTTCCCCTTTGACATCATAGTTGCCTCTCCTCTCCCCACTTCTTACTACTGCTCATGAACACATGGACATTTCATTTGGTCCCTTTTTATCCACTGGACGAGACGGCAGGGAAATTTTTAGTCTTCTTATTATCTGTTGTTTGGCGTTGTTTGTGGTCTGTTTGTGACCGTGCATTCGCACTTGACAAAGGCCGGTTGGCTGAAAATTTGCGCTTGTCTTGTCTTGTTGTATTGAATACGCGTTCACTTTGGTTTACTTGTTCTTCTGGTTCCTGTTTGCTTGGGCGCAGGCAGTCACACTTGTTTTGGATCTAATCTTCCTTATCAATGAATGAATAATCTTCTTGTGTCTGCCTCCATCAAGACTGCCTCGTCTGATTTCTTTGCTGTCCATGGAACTCATCACATTCTTCTTAGAAACCACATCTCGGCTGCCTCAATCTTGTTCTGGCTTTGCTTGTTGACTGTCCACACCTCATAACCGTATAACATTATTGGTTCTATATAACATAAAAAAAAACTTTCTTCCTGATGTAATTGATAGGCATTTGTTGGTAAGAATGCTTTTTATCTTCTTGAATGCTGTTTTGGCTTGGCCGATTCTGCTGGCTTTTTCTAATGTGCATCTGCCGTCTGGTGAGATGATTGTTCCCAGATATTGAAACTTATCAACCTGTCTCAAAGTTGTGCCGTTTGCTGTTATTTTGCATGAGGGGATTTCATGTTTTTTACTGCTTACCATGATTTCCATCTTCTTGCTATTTAGCTCCAACCCTTTCTTTTTGCTTTCTATTTTCTATTACATTCACAAGGTTTTGTAGGTCCCTTTCATTTTCTGCAATTAGCATGATGTCATCTACATAACAAATGTTGTTTATCATTTTTCCTCCAACCTTTAATCCAGGGCATTTTTCTAGGTTTCTGATGATGGTTTCACTGTAAAGTGAAAACAGATCTGGTGACAGTACACAATCTTGCCTGACTCCTCTTTTGATTTTTGGAAAGAGCTTAAATATCATTTTCTATTCTCATTGCAGCGGTTTGTTACCAATACACATTTCTGATTATTCATAAATCTTTTCCAGCAATATTGAGTCTTTCTAGTTGGTTGATCAATTCTTCATGTCCTACCCTATGGAAAGCCTTGGTATAATCAACAAAGCATAAATATAAGTCCTTATTAAACTCGACTGACCTCTCTATGATAGTTCTTGGGATGTATATGGCATTAATAGTTCCCTTCCATTCGACAAATCCATACTTTCTTCTGCTATTTCTCTTTTGATTCTATTCCTTGTCTTCATTATCATGATTATTCTTAATAGGATTTTTGTTACATGACTCATCAAACTGATTGTGCGATGGAGTTCACATTCTATAGCCCCTGTTTTCTTTGGAACAGCAATGAAAATCGATTTTGACATATCTTTGGGGATTTTTCCAGTGTCATAAATTTCATTTAGGAGGACTATTATTTTTTCAATACCAAATTCCTCCAGGTTTTCAATCATCTCTGCAGTAGTATTGTCTGGTCTGGGGCTTTTCCTGGTTTCATCTTTTTCAATGCTGTTCTAACTTCATCTTTCATTATGGATGGCCCTTCAGCGTTCTTTCTTATAATGTGTTCTTTGCTTCTGTCATCTTCAAAAAAGTCTTTAGTGTACTCTCCCCATCTATCTAATATTTTGGGTTTTTTCCATGATAAACGTACCATCTTTCGATTTTAAGCAACCAGTTGATGTGCATGTCTTTTTCCTGTGGACAATTTCTTCAGTTCGTCTGTACATACCCTGAGGATCTGTTTTGTGTCGGTCTTCTATTTCTTTGCGCTTTGTTTTCAGCCAAGCTTCCTTAGCTTTATTGCACCTATTCCTGATTTCTTTGTTTATCTTCCTGTATCTTTCCTCTTTTCCCTTTGCCTTCCTCCATTCTTCCTTCAAGCCTAGAATTTCTTTTGTGATCCAGTTCTTTTTTGCTTTTCTATCTGCCTTAGGGATTTCTTCACAAGCTTCATTTATCGAGTTTCTCAACTTTGTCCATTGTTCCTCACTGTCACCAACGTCTTCCAGAGCACTGAATTTTGTTTTGAACGTGTATGTTAAATTTTTCACGTGTCACTTCACATCTGTATTTAAGAATCCAAGATTTAGTTTGATGTTACTTTTGCTCTGTTTTCTTTTCCTTAGTTTCAGCCTAAATTTTCCCATTACAGGATTGTGGTCACTGTTGCAGTCTGCACCTGGTAGTGTTTTTGCTGTCAGCAAAGAGTTTCTAAATCTGATGTTGATCAGGAACTATCATAGAGAGGTCAATCGAGGTGAACAAGGATTTATATTTATGCTGTACCAAGGCTTTCGACCGGGTAAGACATGAAGAATTGATCAACCAACTAGAAAGACTCAAATTTGTGAGGAAAGGGGAATTGGAACACCTGGTCACAATGGGTAAGCTGGAGGGAAGGAGAGCACCGGGTAGACCCAGGGAGAAGATACTTGACGGACTTGCAGAGTGGCTGAAGACAGGGAGGGTGGAAGAGATGCTTGAGGCAACAAGAGATAAAGACAGATGGAAGTCCATAATCGTCAACGCCATGCGGCAAGGCACCTGATGATGATGATGATATTGATCAGGAAGTAGTCAATTTGATTTTTGGTATTATCTCCTGGACTTACCCATGCCCATTTTCTTGACAGGTTGATAAGTTTAAATATGTGGGAACGGTGATCTCGCCGGACGGCAGGTGCACATCAGAAATAGCCAGCAGAATCAGCCAAGCTAAAACAGCATTCAAGGAGATGAAAAGTATTTTTACCAACGAATGCTTATCAATTAACATAAGGAAGAGAGGTCTTGAATGTTATATAGAACCAATAATGTTACACGGTTGAGGCGTGGACAGTCAACAGACAAAGCCAGAACAAGATTGAGGCAGCCGAAATGTGGTTTCTAAGAAGAGTATTGAGAGTTTCATGGACAGACGAGAAAAGAAAACAGAAAACAAAAAGAAAAGAAAACAGACGAGACAGTCTTGATGGAGTTAGACACAAGAAGATCACTGATAAGGAAGATTGGGAAAAGACAAGCAAAATTTACAGGCCATTTTATGAGGAAAGGGGAATTAGAGCATCTGGTCTCGACAGGGAAGCTGGCAAGAAAAAGAACACCAGGTAGACCCAGGGAGAAAATGTACTTGTGGTGACAAGGGATAGATGCATATGGAGGGCCCCCAATGCCATGCGGCAGGGCACATGAAGATGATGAGACGCAGTAAAATAAAAGTATAATTTGGCTGAGAAAGCGTAAGGCGTTTTTGATCTAGACAAACACACTACAGTGAATTGCCTTTGAGCGTCATCATACATAAATTATGGAAAAGAGATCGTAACAGAGCAAGGCACTCTGTTACACCTCCCCCCACCAGTTTGAAAACCATCGTCCGCGATAGTGCGCGAACATGGGGAGAGTTCTTGAGGTCTGAAATTTGAGGTCATCTCAAGAATTCATAGAATTTATAAAATGCTTTGAATAGGGTGGAGTGAAGCCCACTTATGTGTTAGCCATGTATTGGCCACGCTAAGAATCTTGCAATTTCAGTTTTGAAATTGGTAGTAACACTGCATAGTCAAATTAGGACTGAATTTATCATTGTAAATAACTACAGAACACTGAAATGGGAAATGCCTTAACCTGATAAGAGCTAAAGCAAATATACCATGAATTCAATAAAGCCTCTGCCACACCTATCCTTCAAAACATTCATTATGGGAAGTAACATAACAAATGTATAAAACTTCGTGTAAATATTAGGAGCATCAAATGAATGTGTCAGTCCAAGTTTTCAGTGGCATGCTTACTGCATGCTGGGTGAAAAAAAATTGTTAAATATAATGTTAATAGCTGTCTTGAAATGTCAGATTATCAGTTTAGAACACCCCAAAATGTTCATTTTGCTTGTGCATTAATCTGTCCATGTCAATATTGTTATGGTCTGTAGAACCTGAAAAGGAAAGTACTGTATCATTATCCCATTGAGGAGGAGGTGGAGGACTGTTCAAGAGATGTGTTGACTGTCTTGGTGGTACTGGTTCAGCAGACCCTGGTACAGCAAGCTCAGGTGCTGTTGTCATCGTGGGCCATGTTGTCCTTGGCCGTGGCTGTGGGCAGACCAGCCACTGCTCACCTTAAGAGTGAGATGCTGACTCCCGGTTTGGTTGTGTCTGTGCATCTTGCATAGACCCAGATGTTGGCGAGAGGTGGATCCTTGAAACACCTTGGTTAGGGCCACCTGCCAGTGGCTGGACTGTGTACATGTGACGGTGCTGAGGGTGACACACTACACAATACAAGTCTGGCGACCAGGTGTTGGTCCATGCTGTGCTGGAACCGGTTATCATGTCCGGCAGGTAAACGTAAGATCCCATCTGCAGGCCATTGTCAGCTGCTGGTGTAGATGTTGTCTGCTTTGATGCTGCCTTGCTCTGGCATTAACCATCATCATTTGGGTTGCCTTGTGATTGATGTCGGCGTCTGTGGGTACTGGATCAGGGGGTGCTCTGCCAGTTCCAGGGGTGCTGACAGCATTGAAGTTCTGGCTGGCACAGGGAAGTTGGGGGCAGTAGTAGGTTTGGAGGACTGAGGAGGACAAGAGGGAGAATGGGTTAGGAGAGAAGGAGTAGTGGCAGGCTTGGGCCTGCTTGGACGTCACTTCTTCTTCTTGTGCCCTGCAGCTTACCTGTGGATGACAGCCAGGTCTGCTTTTTGCTTTGCAGCTCTCTTTGGTGCAGACTGCCCTCGCCACATGGCCCTCTTCTCACATCAGTGCCACTTACAGCATATGTCTTCAGTGTGGCTGGCCCGGTTACACCAAGGATAATGTTGTGGTGGCTGTCATTGCTGTGATGAAGGTCGCTGTTGGCTAATGTGGAGAGGTGGTTGTCTTGGTGGTTGCTTCGGAGCCGCAGTGTTGCACTGCTGGAGTTGTTAGTCTACACTGGCACCGAGTTCTGCCAGTTGTGCCTCCAGGCGGGCGATGACTGGACTGGAGTTGACTGCTACCACCTGTGCCAGGTGGTCTTTGGCACAGCTGTCTTCTCTCGTCTGCTGCATGGCCTCCATCTTGGCTCCCTCAAAGGTGATATCTGGGTGGTCTCTCACATAGCACCAGACATCCCTCCTGAGAACATCAGTGGAGAGACCACAGACGAAGGCATTATGGAGCTGACAATGTCCCCTCTTCAGCTTGGTTGGCCTTTGTCCAGAATACGTGTAGATGGGTTGCATACTCAATCACAGTCTCCTCTTTTTCCTGCTGCCTGTTGTAGAAAGCAGCAGCAAGTATTGTGGTGTCCCGCTGGTCACCCCAGTTTTCCTGGATGATTTTCAGGATCTTGCCTGGTGTGTCAGTAGCCAGATCATCTCACTATGTGCCGGGCCCTCTAATGAAGATATCTGCCAGAGGGCAGCTGCTGCACATCCAGGGGCTGAAGCTGAAGGATGAAGTCATCAATTTCTGATGTGCTTTCGTCACCTGACAGCTTTGGTAGCGTGTAGAGCTGTGGTGTTGACATGGTTTGGTAACTTGATGAGATCTGTAGCACTGTCTCTAATCCTACTCATAGCAGCAAATGTGATAGGGAAAGAGTTGGTTAAAGTTATGAGGGGTGTGGATAGGTGTGCAATGTTAGAGGCAGATGGAGGACTCTTGTACTCGAACATACATAAAGCCAGGACGGTGGTTCCCAAATTTTATTTACATGTGCATGAGTTTTCACCAAATGAAGACAAAGTACAAGTACATCTTCATAAGAAGAACACCAAACAAGACGGTGTTCATAGGAGAAGAAGAAGCCAAAGAAGACAGTACCACAAGTAAAAGGCAACAGTCAGGACTGTTGTCATCTGTTCTGCCTTAGAGCCTTCAGCTGAACAGCCCGAGTCAATTTATGTTCTTTGGGAACAAAACGCGATGGTCATACTTCCAAATGGTACAATCTGCTTGGCTCTCATCACAGACACAATGAGCACTTTGTAAGTGTTGAAAATTAAATTGAATAGAAAAAGAGTAAATAAACATGTTTTGGTGAGCCACTTCATACTGGCTATTACTCAGTACTTGTTTACCCATGTACTGTAGTCACTGTGGAATAAAGACAGTTTGATCTAGGTTCTGTACAACTGCATTGTAATACTATGTGTAACATCAGTTTTTGAAGACTGGGGCTGTAGGAAGGAGCCGTAATGATGATGACAAGCAGGTAGGTCCAGCCATTTTTGTAATTTGAAAATATATTTAGTATTTTCAAATTTTTTAAAAGGTAACAATAAAGTTGTGTCCAACAGAGTTTTACTGGTCAAATTGAGAGGCAAACCATTTGATATCAACATCATACAGGTGTATGCACCAACATCTGCAAGTACTCAGGAAGACATACCATACCATACCATACCATACTGTTTGCAGACTGGTTTAGGCTATTCAGCCCTTAGTCTGGTCTTTTTCACGAAAAAAAACTTGGTTATTCATACAGTTGAAAAACTTCTTGTATGGGTATTGATGGCGCAACCATCTGAAAGTCTACCTAATCAGATACATGCGGTCTGCCCAATGGCGATCCAGATTGGCCTTGAAGCTGTCAAGAGATGGTGCGTTGACCACTTTTTCTGGGAGCGCGTTCCAGGGATTCACCACTCGATAGAAGAAAAAGTGCTGGTGCAGCGAACTATTGCAACTCCCTTTCTTGAGCTTTAGACTATGCCCACAGGTCTGCTTAGCACTGTTTTCCAGGACAAGAGGACTCTTCACGTTGTACAACTCGTGTGTGAACTTATAGGTTTCAATCATGTCGCCCCTGTCCCTTCGGTACTGCATACTGGGTATCTTCATTCTTGACAAGTCGCTCTTCATAGGGATAGTCAACCAAACCAGGAACCAACTTTGTTGCTCGCCTTAGAACGCCCTCAATGATGTCCTTATCTTTCTTATACCTCGGTGACCACACACTGTTGGCAAACTCCAGGTGAGGGCGTATCAGTGCGATGAACAGCTGTTGCATGGTCTCAGTGTCAAGGTACTGGTAAGTGCGCCTGATCAGCCCTAGAATTCTATTAGCTTTGTTGACCTGTGTCTCGACATGCCAGCTGAATTTGAGCTCCTGATCTACCAATACTCCCAGATCTTTCTCTCCCCTTGATGACTCCAGCAGCACTCTCTCTTTGCTGTTGTGTAGTCTCATGCTATACACTGCCTTGGAGTTCCTGCGTCCGAGGTGTAGAACCTTACATTTTGTCGCATTGAACCGCAGCTGCCAACAATCTGCCCAGTCAACGAGTTTATCTAAGTCCTGTTGAATCCTGTCCCTCTTGTTTTGCTGCTCTACTGTGTCAAACATTTTTGTTTCATCTGCGTACATCTGACAGATGCAGTTCACCACTTCTGGCATGTCATTGATAAACACAACAAACAGCATTGGCCCCAAGACACTACCTTGAGGGACTCCACTTAACACCTGCTCCCAACTGGAGAAACTCCCAGTGATCCCAACTCTTTGTCTTCTACCTGTCAGAAAGTCTGTAATCCAGTATAACACCTGTGAAGTGACTCCATAGGGTTCAAGCTTGGAGATTAACTGCTGGTGGGGTACAGAATCAAATGCCTTAGCGAAATCCAAGTAGACTACATCTACAGGTTTCCCCTCATCGAATGATTCAGTCCATGCATCCAGTACACTCAGAAGGTTGTAACACAGGATCTCTGTCTGATGAAACCATGCTGGCAAGGGCAAGAAAGTTGCTGACTTCCATGTGGGTTATCACTTTGTCGCTAATGATGGATTCCATAACTTTGCAGACTGTGCTTGTCAAACTCACTGGTCTGTAGTTGCAGGGCTGGCTCCGATCTCCTTTTTTGAACAAGGGAGTGACATTCGCCTCCTTCCATTCTTCTGGCAACTTTCCTTCTTCTTCTGACTTAGTGAAAATAATAGAAAGTGGCTCTGCCAACTCTTCGGCAAGTTCCTTCAGAACACGTGAATGAACACCGTCAGGGCCGGGAGACTTCCCAGGGTTCAGGCACTTAAGTTTCTTCAATACCTCCTCTTTGGAAAAGCTAATCCTTTCTAACTTTTCTGAACACTCTCTTTTCTTACATGATGGCATCTGATGTAGTCTCTCCTGTGTAAAAACACTACAGAAAAATCTGTTCAAGGTTTCAGCCTTATCCGCATTACTGGTTACTGTCCTACCTCTTTCATCTACAAGATCTGCTATACCTTGCTTTGTCTTCAATTTGCTGTTAGCGTAAGCGTAGAAAGATTTAGGATTTTTCTTTGCATCCTTGGCCACAGATCTTTCAAAGTTCCGAACAGCCTTTCTACATGCTCCTTTGGCCTGGTTCCTTGCTTTTGCATAGGCCTGGTAATCTTTGCCTTCTCTAGTCTCCATGTACCTCTTGAAGCATTCCCTTTTCTTCTTGAGCTTAACAAGTGCGTTCTCATTCCACCACAGTGGTTTTCTTTTTTTCGCATTTCCATTATATCTCCCCCAATATTGATCTTAGGAATACATTTGACCATTTCCTCCACTAGCGTTTTTTTTAAACAGTCCCATGCCTCACCAATGCTAAGATCATTAACTTTCTCAGACAGGTTTACCTCTCTCAAACCCTCCCCCAGTTTCTTGTAGTCTCCTTTAGCATAATTGTACTTTGTCTGTTGCTCCTTAGAAATGTTCTCTGTGTAAACTAGAAACTCGAAGTGAAGGACATGATGATGACTCATTCCAAGTGGAGGATTGTGGATGACGTTTCTGACCATACCTTCTTCACTGCTAAAAATCAGGTCAATCAACGAAGGTGCGTGGTTTGGATGAGTATGAGTTTGACATGTTGAGTCAAAAATGTCTCCCTCACAAATGTCTCCAAGAACACTGTAGCTTTATGGTTTGGACTAGGTGGGGAGGTCTCATTACTCCAGTCAATTTCCTTAAGATTAAAATCTCCTCTTATTAACACATGGGATCTGCCAAAAATCATATTCTTCATAAAACTGTACAATGTTGCATTGTCCTCTGCAGAATTGCTATCAGATCTGTACACACAGCCTACAAGTAGTTTGCTCCCTTTTTCAACTTGATCTCTACCCACACAGTATCTTTAGATCCTGGCTTTAGATCGACAACTTCTACGAAGTTTTAGAGATGGCCAAGGTGCAATGTAAATCACAAGAAGTTACAGTCATAATGGGAGATTTTAATGCTAAAGTGGGACAGGATAGTTGGACCTCATGGCCTTGGTACACAAAATGAAAGGGGAGGGAAACTTGTAGAATGGGCACAGATGAATGAGTTCATAATAGGAAACACCTGGTTTGAGCAGCCTAACAGAAGAAAATGGACTTTGATGAGTCCAGGAGATAATACCAAAAATCAGATTGACTACATCCTGATCAACAAAAGATTCAGAAAATCTTTACTGTCAGCAAAAACACTACCAGGCGCAGACTGCAACAGTGACTACAATCCTGTAGTGGGAAGGTTTAGGCTGAAATTGAGGAAAAGGAAACAGACCAAAAGCAACATCAAACTAAACCTTGGACTCTTAAAGACAGATGAAATGATACGTCAAAAATTTAATGTACATGTTCAAAACAAATTCAGTGCTCTGGAAGACGTTGGTGACAGTGAGGAACAATGGACAAAGTTGAGAAACTCGATAAATGAAGCTTGTGAAGAAATCCCTAAGGCAGATAGAAAAGCAAAAAAGAGCTGGATGACTATTGAAATTTTGGGCTTGATGGAGGAAAGGAGGAGGGCAAAGAGAAACGAGGAGATATACAGGAAGATAAACAGAAATCAGGTATAGGTGCAATGAAGCTAAGGAAGCTTGGCTGAACACAAAATGCAAAGAGAAAGAAGGACACAAAATGGATCCTCGGGGTATGTACAGACGAATTGAAGAAATTGTCCACAGGAAAAATACATGCACATCAACTGGTTGCTTAAAATCGAAAGATGGAAAAAGACAAAATACTGGACAGATGGGGAGAGTACATTAAAGACCGTTTTGAGGATGACAGAAACGAAGAACACATTATAAAAAAGAACTTTGAAGGACCACCCATAATGAAAGATGATGTTAGAGCAGCACTGAAAAAGATGAAACCAGGAAAAGCCCCAGGACCAGACAACATTACTACAAAGATGATTGAAGCCCTGGAGGAATTTGGCATAGAAAAAATAACAGTCCTCCTAAATAAAATTTATGACACTGGAAAAATCCCCAAAGATATAAAAAGATCCAAAACAAGTTTGACTGCCCGCGCCCAAGCAAACACAAACCAGAAGAACAAGAAAACCAATGTAAGCGCGTATCCAACGAGACAAAACAAAACAAGCGCAAATTTTCGGCCAACTAGCCTTTGTCAAGCGCGAACGCACGGTCACAGACAGATCACAGACACCAAACAATGGATAATAAAAACGGGACTAAAAACTTCCCTGCCGCCTCGTCCAGTGGGTAAGAAATGGAATGCCCATGTCGTCATGAGCAGTAGTAAGAAATGGGGAGAGGGGAGGCAACTATGATGTCAAAAGGGAAGTGAGATGAGTTCTGCAATTTTGAGAAGTGGCCATGCTATATCGGTATAGCCCTGTTCTGAAGAAGGCACAGGGCAAGAGATAAGGGAGTAGATTGTGCCCGGTGCCAAGAATCTGGTAGGCGTGGGAACAGGAAGAGACATGAAACGGCATGTCTGAATTCTGTTGCGCAGTGGATTACTTATGGTTTGTCATTAAGACCATGTGGTTTGCGTGTTCCAAGTTTATTTATGAGGTGGGATTCTCTGTCTTTCCTGTCTATGGTGCTGTCATTGTGCAGAAGCCACAGACCTTTCACTCGGATGTCATTGATTGAGTGGTCTGATTGGTTGAAGTGATTGGGGATAGTTTTATCCCTTTGGTGGCGGATATCAGCCAAGTGTTCTTTGAAACGAGTGTCAAGGGTGCGTCCAGTTTCACCAATATACAATTGGGAACATTTAGAGCAGCTGATCAAGTAGACAATGTTATAAGTTTGACAGTTGAAATGTTTTGTAATTCTCATATGAGATTTGGGGCCTTTGACTGTGGTGGCTGAGCACAAGAAAGGACAAGTCTTGCATTTAGGTTTGTTGCATGGAGAGGTTCCTGGAGGTTGGCTGACTGGTTTGCTGAGATTTGAATGCACCAGCAAGTCGCAGAGATTTGTGTCTCTCTTGTAGACGATCAAAGGGCGCTTGTCAAAGGTTTCACCTGTAGTGGGACTGGATCGCAAAATGTTCCAGTTGGACAAGATGATCCTTTTTATGAGGTGCACGGACGGGTGGTAAACTAGACTGAGGACTGGCAGATCCTCTGTGGCAGCTTTGGGCTTCGAATGGAGGGCATTTGGCCGAGAGACAGAGTTGACTTTTTTCCGGCTTCATTGATGACCTCGAGTGGGTAGTGTCTGCGCAGGAAAAATCTAGTCATTTCAACTGCTTTGTCCTGGAAATTGTCTTCGTCTGAGCAGAGGCGTCGTAGTCTCAAGAACTGCAAGTAGGGAATGCTGTTTCTGGTGTTGGAAGTGTGAGATGATTGATAGTCCAGGTAGGAATGTGAGTCTGTAGGTTTGTAGTGGACTGTAGTGACTAGTTGTTCAGATTGAAGGGAAACTTCGATATCCAGGAACCTTATGGATGTGTTTGAAATTTCATATGTGAACTTGATGGATGGGTGAAACGTTTGGACGTAATGGATGAATTGTAAAAGTTGGTCATGATCGAGGGATGTCATGCCAATGCAATCATCTATGTATCTTTTGTACAATTCAGGTTTGGGTTTCTTGTATTGTTGTAGGATTTGTTCCTCCAAATATCCCATGAACAAACAGGCATAGCTGGGGCCCATCTTAGTACCCATGGCGACTCCGCTAACTTGCGAGAACGTCTCATCTCCGAACGAAAATGTGTTCAATGTAAGAACCAGCTCCATAAGTCGGACAAGGGTTGAAGTAGGCAATGTTTGGTCACGTCGTTTGTCCAGAAAATGCTGGAGAGCTTTTAACCCGTCGGAGTGGGGTATGCTGGTGTACAAGAGGTCACATCCAAAGTGAACAGGTATTGGGGTTTGAAGGTGTGGTCTTCATTTAATATTTGAATCAGATTCAAAGTATGGTAGTGTCTTTGATGAAGGTAGGCAAAGCCTGGACTATAGGCTGCAAAATGTGGTCAAGAAACTGAGAAATGTTTTCAGTGGGGCAGTTGCAAGCTGACACGATAGGACGGCCAGGATTGTTGGCTTTATGTATTTTGGGAAGTAAATAAAAAAGTGATTGGACTGGAAGTTGTTTGATGAGTAGTCTGGCAGTGGGGGGCAGCTGCTTAGAGGTTATGAGATTGTTGATAAGTTTGGATATCTTGGCATGATTGGTCATGTGGGCAGGTTGGTCCAACTTTTTGTAGAAGGCGTGATGGTGGAGTTGTTTCTGGGCTTCCTTGATATACAGATGTCTGTCCCAGACTACAATTGCACCCCCTTGTCTGCTGGTTTGATGACAATGTCGTCTCTGTTTTTGAGGGAGTGTAGTGCGTCCCTTTCTTCTTTGGAGATGTTGGAATATTTCTTGGGTCGCATGTTGAGACAGTCTATTTTTTGGTGGCATTTGTTGATGTAATGTTCAACTTCGGGAAAGGTGTTGCGGGGAGGTTCCCGATGAGCAGACTTATGGAAAAGTTTTGTAAATAAGTCAGCATCAGGATTCAATTTTTGTTTGGGAGGATGTCCCAGTACTGCCATCCAACGTAGGGATCTAAAAAATCGTTGGCAGCTGTTCATAGTTTGGTATTTGCTGGCGGATAGTTTTAAAGGGACAAATTTGAGGCCCTTTGAAAGGGCTGACACTTCCCCTCAGAGAGTGGTAAGTTTGAAGGAATACAATGTACAAGGGGGTGACGTGCAGAGCTAGAGGAAGGTGGAGAGGGGGCTGGGTTGCTGATAGGTGTCAGGAACGGTGCAGACGGGTTTGCAGTCTTGTTCAAGTTGGTTAATTTTTTGTCTTTTATGGTTTGCATGTGTTTTTGTAGTGACGCATTGAAATTGATGACGGTGGTTTTAATGAAGAGACTGAGAGTTGGGTTTAGTGTTCTGCTAATTACAGAACTGAAGTATTTCTGAGATTTGTCGGCGATGGACAGTTTGCGTTCTAAGTGTACTATGTGGGTTTTCATGATCTGTTTGCTTGCTTTAAGAAGGATATTTTTAGTGGCCTGCAAAAGTTTTTTATTTTTACTGTCGGAAGGAGTGTGTTTGAGTTGAAACCCTTTCGGGATGAAGTTTCTGTGTAAGCAACAACGCAGAAAGTATAAATGACTGTTTGTTTTTGTTTTGGTGAAAGAGATTTTAGAATAGGATACAGCGAGTGAAAAAAGCGAAGGAGGAAGAGATCAGAAACCAGAGAGAAGACGGGAATGTAAGTAGGTTGGAAAATGTGACATTCTGTAAGAATCTGAGATAAAAGCAAGAGGATAAAAAGAGGCTAAAACAATTTTAAAATGCAGTAAATAAAAACAAGACGTAGTACAAGACACTTATACAGATAAAATGTAGTCTTGGGGTATATTACAAGATCCAAAACAAGTTTGACTGCCCGCACCCAAGCAAACACAAACCAGAAAAACAAGAAAACCAATGTAAGCGCGTATCCAACGAGACAAAACAAAACAAGCGCAAATTTTCGGCCAACTAGCCTTTGTCAAGCGCGAACGCACGGTCACAGACAGATCACAGATATGTCAAAATAAATTTTCATTGCACTTCCAAAGAAGACAAGGTCTATAGAATGCGAACTCCATCGCACAATCAGTTTGATGAGTCATGTAACAAAAATCCTGTTAAGAATAATCATGATGAGGACAAGGAATAGAATCAAAGAGAAATAGCAGAAGAACAGTGTGGATTTGTGGAAGGGAAAGGAACTATTAATGCCATATACATCCTATGAACTATCATAGAGAGGTCAATTGAGATGAATAAGGATTTGTATTTGTGCTTTGTTGACTATACCAAGGCTTTCGATCAGGTACGACATGAAGAATTGATCAACCAACTGGAGAGACTCAATGTTGATGGAAAAGATCTATGAATAATCAGGAATATGTACTGAGAACAAACAGCTGCAATGAAAATAGAAAACAATATAAGCTCTTTCCAAAACATCAAAAGAGGAGTCAGACAGGGTTGTGTTTTGTCACCAGATCTGTTTTCACTATATAGCGAAAACATGAGAAACCTAGAAGAAGACCCTGGATTAAAGGTTGGAGGGAAAATGATAAACAACATTCGGTACGCAGATGACACAGTGCTAATTGCAGAAAATGAAAGGGACCTACAAAACCTTGTGAATATACTAGAAATAGAAAGCAAAGGTAAGGGGTTGGAACTAAACAGCAGGAAGACTGAAGTCATGGTGATCAGTAAAAAACATGAAATCCCCTCATGCAAAATAATAGCAAATGGCACAACCTTGACACAGGTTAATAAGTTCAAATACCTGGGAACGGTCATTTCATCAGACGGCAGATGCACATCGGAAACAGCTGGCAGAATTTGCCAAGCCAAAACAGCATTCAAGAAGATGACAAGCATTCTTACCAACAAATGCCTATCAATTAACATCAGAAAGAGAGTCCTTGAATGTTATATAGAACCAATACTGTTGTACGGATGCGAGGCGTGGACAGTCAGCAAGCAAAGCCAGAGCAGGATTGAGGCAGCCAGAGATGTGGTTTCTCAGAAGAATGTTGAGAGTTCCATGGACAGCAAAGAAAACAAACGAGACAGTCTTGATGGAGGCAGACACAAGTCGATCACTGATAAGGAAGATTAGGAAAAGACAAAGCAACATTTATAGGCCATTTTATGAGGAAGGGAGATTTGGAGCACCTGGTCACGGCGGGAAAGCTGGAGGGAAAGAGAGCACCAGGTAGACCTAGGGAGAGAATGCTGGACGGACTTGCAGAGTGGCTGGGAATGAGGAGGGTGGGGGAGATGCTGGGGGCAACGAGAGATAGAGATGGTTGGAAGTCCATGTTCGCCAACGCCATGCGGCAGGGCACCTGATGATGATGATGATGATGAACAATAAAGTTAATATAAATGCAAAATATGTCACTCATAGCTCTAACAGTTTTTGAGATACTGCTGTTTGAAATACTGTAAAAATGGGCGTTTTTCGCAGTTTGGTGAATTGGCCATATTTGTAACCACATTTCTTCAGAAGTATGCATCTCGTATGTATAAAAATTGATACAGTTATTGTATTCTATACGTAAGTTAAGCCTAATTTTTTTAGAACTCTAGAATTATTTTCCTCTGTGCTATTTGTCTTCAAAAATGGCAAAAATTGCCAATTTGTCCACTTGTCATTCTGTGGCAAAAACACGCGTTAACGCTGCATAACTCGGGGACCAGCAATGCTACATCCAAAATACAGATATCAAACGATTTAGCACTGAATATGAAAACAAAACTTATGAAAAAGAAGTGTTCAGCCTCATCTTTATTTACATAAAGTTAATATAATATAGTATATATATAATAAAGTTAGATTAAACTAAATAAGAAGACACATTTTCTCATTGTTTGTAGGGGAAAATTAAAATGCTTTGACATCTCCTCAGGGAAATAATTTCCAAATTAAATGCATATCCAGAAGTAATAAATGAGTCCTAATTTTCTATGATCTGTACTCACGTTTTGAAATTCACCCTGTTCCCCTGTCCCACTCCTAGTTGCTATATTATTATTTGTACTGTGATTGGTGATGCAATAAAGAGCACCCACGTCTGCCAGTATTGTTTTCTGCATTTTTCAGATGACTGATTTTCTCAAACCTGCATGAAGCTTGAAAATTGTTTGTGTTTGTTCAGCAATATGCTTCTCTAAAGCAAAAACCTTCTGCTTTTTCTCTGTGACAGCTAAGGGCTTTTGCTTCTGCGTTCTTTATGTTCATTTCTGCTTCCAACTGAAATTGAAACTTTTCAGTGATTTGACAATGCTGTAACACTGACACTGAGCCTGGTCAGGTATAGGATGATATGACTGTAAAGAATTCAGTAGAGGTGGTGATGGTGCTGCTGAACGTATAAATGATGGGACAGGAATGTCAAATCTTTCTGGATAGTGGGATGGCTGATGAGAGGGAACCTGTTCTGAATTGTTTTTGAATTCACGGGGAGCATCTGTGTAAATTTGTACCATGGTCTCACCATCCTGTTTTCTTTCATTTGATCTGTTTCTTCTTCACTACATCACGCATATTAATCAAACTGGGCAGCACTAATAAAGTTGAGATGTTCACACAAGTATCTGACCCAAAGACACTTTTTTTTTTTTTCCAGTGTTTGCTGGATGTGAAATATACGTAATTTCAGGAGTTTGTAGGGTTATTCCTGAAATTACGTATATTTCACTGCTGTTATTTTAATGGCTTCAGAGTAGATTTATGTGTGCTAGAGGTTTGGTTGAACTGTGTGTGAGAATTTCAGAGGATGACCAGTTCCAACTGCTTGTTAAAAGAATTGGACCAGGGAGGAAGGGTTGGCCCATATTTGCCAAACATGTATGTGGACAAACAGTTATTGCTTCAACTCTAGGCCTACATGCTGAAGACATGAGGGGGTACATAGAATGAGTCCAGACTCTCTTCACTGACATCTGCAGACACCAGACAGAACCTGTGTCTCCTCGTAATGTAGAGCTGCTGCGAGTGCTGGTCCGCACATGTTTACAGAACCTGTCTCCTCGTAATGTAGAGCTGCTGCGAGTGCTGGTCCGCACATGTTTACACCAATTTTCCAAAACATTACTTCTACAAGAATTTCTCAATGTTGACAAGAACATTAAATGGATTGGCCCATTTTCTAAATAGCTCCAGGTGTCCAAAGCACTTCTTTTATCAGACACACCATGTTGCGCGGAGAACCTTGACATTTCTACTTTCGCTTGTGTGCTGTTCTCGTATTCGATTTATCGTCCTTGTTGAACTTGAAGCGTTTTTGCC
Organism: Monoplex corrugatus; assembly: GCA_030674185.1. Taxonomy (NCBI): domain Eukaryota; kingdom Metazoa; phylum Mollusca; class Gastropoda; order Littorinimorpha; family Ranellidae; genus Monoplex; species Monoplex corrugatus. The sequence goes on along the minus strand of CM060312.1, from coordinate 43,324,266 downwards.
AAATTTCTAATGTTTATTTATCATATTCTTTATTGGAAAAAATCATGAACCTTTCAAAGAATTTTTTACAAAAATACAAGCAATTTTCATTTCTCTGGTTGGTATCAGAAAGATATAGATCTATTCTTTTATTTATTTTTCTCTCTATCAAGGGAGATAAACTATTCTAGACCGAGCACATGCCTGGTAAGAAAATATATTAAAATTTGTATTAATAATTTATGAAACATCAGTTCCATTGAAAAAAAAAAGCAAAAAGATTAGACTAACGGTCGCTTTACATACTTTTCAAGATCATGTCCAAGATTTTTTAGATCTATCGAGTCGAAGTCGTTCCTTGGTTCAGAAATTGCGTCAGTTTCGGACGACGTCGTTGAACCCGGTCCGCTGTGTCGGTTCCTTTCGTATTGGCTTTCGGAACTTTTACAAGCGGCAGCCTGTGTTATATTATTTGCACGATTTTAAGAACAATTGAATTCTCTACAAAATGAATGGTAATACAACACTGTGCGTGTAGAATTGTTGACTTTACGGTGCCTTTTAAAAATACGTTTGTTTTTCGGCACTGAAAAAACAGTATTAAGTTCAAGGAATTATGACGAAATTTATTACACTGGATTTTTCAGGCTGTCCCCTTTAATTTGATACCAAAATCACCGCTGTGCGTATCGTTTGTAAAAGTTCCGACAGCATTTCCGACAACTGGTGTTGATCGGTCCCGGGAAAACCGCGTGAGGAAACTTTGCATGTCACCGCCAACGTTGCGTTCAGTATATGTATTTAGATCGCTCAGGGTCAAAGCACACTTCTTTCACACCAAAAATGAAGACACAGGTTTCATGCCTAAAGCTCATTTAATGTGTCGACATCATATTTTATCTTCCAATCGTGAATGGTAGACGAGCTGAAGCAATTTAAAATCGGCAATTTTTACCAGTTCTGCTGCGTGTTAGCCATTAGGCCTAGCGTAAGAGTGGCTGGACCTACCTATGACTAGGTTATGTGCCCCGTTTTGGAACACATATACTCATTGTAGATCTGCTGTAAGATGTATTAGTTGGGCAGGGGCTATAAAATAAAAATATAGCTTGGCTGAGAAAGCGTAAGGCAGTTTTGGTCTAGACAAACACAGTACAGTGTGTACATCATTGTACGTAAATGGAAAAGAGATCGTAACAGAGCAAGGTACACACACACACACACACACACACACACACACACACACACACATACATACACACACACACACACAGTATCTGCTATAACTTGTGTTGGTTTTTCTTTTTTTCCTTTTATCATTTCTGGTATTTTTGGTGGATGTGTTAATGAGTGTATGTCTGGTCACTAGAAAAAAAAAACCCAAACAATTATAATGATAATAGTTTCATTTATATTGCACAAATGATTCATGTCAAACCTATGTTCTTTGCACTTTTACAGGCACAGAGCATTATTAAACTTTCAATCAAGTAAAAACTAACATGAATTGAAAATAAGTGCAAGAAACCATAGTCACACAAGCATTAGGAACCATAATACAAGGAAGTGAAAAATTGTGCACACACACACCATGTGTGTGTGTGCACAAGAAACACCCAGACACACAGGATGCTGAGCTTTAGTACACTCATCGAGTTAAGCTTGTGATTCTTGACTCATTGTTATCGCTGTCATGTGTACATACCTGCATATATGCATGTACACACACACATGTACACACACACACACACGACGCTGAAAACATAATTATATGTTAAAATCTTATTATATGAAGTCTGAAGAATAGTTATACACATTTTTTCTAGTCCCTTAAAAGGTTTGTTTTCTTTTTCTAAGACCGTAACTGCATTTAACATGATGTAATATGATGTACTCAGTATCTGAAGAAAAAAAAATTCAAGGTAAACGTTTTCATAATAAATTTTGGTCAATACCTTAAGTATTTGTTGGGGATACACTCACACACACACACACACACACACACACACACACACACACACACACACACACACACACACACACACACACACACTTGCATGCACAGACACACACATGCACGCCCCACACACACACCACAAACACCCATCACACGCACATATGACGCACCATGCCACACACACACACACACACACACACACACACACACACACACACACACACACACACAAGCCTTATTTGAAAATACAAAGTCATTACAATCATGGCATAATTTTGGCACATATACCATATTTAAAAAGACAATATTTAACTCATTAAACTTCACCATACATTTCTGTTATGATCCCACATCAGGAAGGAGAAAATGATGATTCATGCGATTCACTAGACGTGGGAGCCACCTCCTCCACAGAAGCAGAGGCTGCCTCTTCTACAGGGTCTGCAGAATCCTTTGAGCACACACTCAGTGAAATGGTGGACACTGTCATGCACTCTAAGATGATGGAAGAGCTGAAGGCATTGCCGAGTGAGGTCATGCATGAGCTGAAAAATCTACCCGGTGGTAAGTCGGGATGAAAGAAATAAAACTGATGTTAGAGGACAAGAGAAATAAATTCGGATGTTGACTGTTTATAATAATTGATGCTGTTGCCTGAATGCTGATAGGATTTACTAAGTTGTCTTGAAAGTAAGGTGTGCTTAAGTGACAGGCTATCAGTTTGGATGATAGAAATGATATCAGATAGTGAACAATAGAAGTAGGATCAAATTTTGATACTGTTACCTGAATGCTTACAAGGTGTGTTTTATGTGTCAAGGTGGCCTTAAAAACACAGCATGCTTTAAATGATTGGTACATGGACAGATTTGTTACATGATCATGATCACACACTCAGCAACTGCTGTTATTTTAATGGCTTCAGACTTGACCCAGATATTCAGGGCAGAAAGAATGAAAAAAAATTAGCATGCGAGCTGACTACTAGCCAAAAGGGCAAACACAAGAAGTGTCATTACTTTAATCACAGATAATTGTTTAATAATTACACATATTTTACCATGCCTTATGAATGCAATGCTCTCCTGCAATTTGCCATTCCTATGCATGTGCCTTATTTGCCTTTCTCTAGCAGCCTTCTTTTTCTAGCCTGACTTCCTCACAGCAGCTGAATATTCTTCATTTTGTGCTGTCCATTATGAATTGTTGTGCCTGTGTATGTATTCTTCCAAGGAGAAAGTATACATTAGGAGAATTGGCAGCAAGGCTCACTTGATACGCATTCTTAACAGGCTTGCAGTTCATTCCTTTCCTCTTCATGTCACAATTTTTGGCCCCCAGCCCTTCTTTCTTTCATTCTCATCATTTTCTCCACCTATTCACTCTGCTGTTCCCCCACTTCCAGCAGTACCATCCAAGCTTCACACACTGGACTCTGCTTTGGCAGAGCCACGTGGGCATCTTGAATTTTACTCAGCTGGTACAAGCATTGGTCAGTCTGGGAATCTCTCTTCCCTTGCTGGTCAGCTCTCTGTCGAGGATCAGAAGCCCATTGTGCCAGCTTCTTTAGTGAATACAGTGCCTAAAAATTTACAGGGTGGGGTTTGAGCACCAGTTAATATTGATGATCCAGGCCAAGGCCCATATCAGCTAATAGGGTGATTCAGGGACGTTACTGCACCTGGAGCGGTTGATCTGCTCAGCGTATTTTTCTCCATTGCCTCCAAAGTTATGCAAATCCCACAGACACTAGAATACTCAAGTCAACCTTAACTCACACACACACCACACACACACACCACACACACACACACACACACACACACACACACAGATACACACACACACACACACACAGATGCACACACACACACACACACACACACACACACACACACACACACACACGCGCCAGTCTTGGAGAGGCTGTTGTTCCAAATTAACACCTGGAAATCAAAAGAGAAAAGTGTGAAAAAATCATCAGAAAGATTAAAGAGAAAAACACCTGGCCTTCTTTCAACCACCCCAAGCTGTCAGATTCTGTGATCACTGACAAGAAAAAGCATTTTCTTGTTTACTCCTCAGGATACTTCAGATCAGGATTCTCCTCCAGGCCAGCCGACATGAGGTTCATGGGAAGCAATACTGTTAGTGTCTTGGCTTATGCCCTTGACCTCTCTAGCCAGGCTGTGCCTCAGCACTATCTTGTCCCCATGAGATGAGGACGACAAACAGGCCTACACGTCCTCAAACACAGTTCAAAATAACGCTGCTCGCCTTGTACGGAAATGCCCAAGGTCAACTCATGTTTCCCCTCTGCTTCGAACTCTACACTGGCTTCCTGTTCGAAAGCGTATTGACTATAAACTTTCTCTCCTATGCCATAAGTCTCTGGCTGGTCTAGCTCCCCCCTATCTTTCTGATCTCCTGACTGTTTACATTCCCTCCAGAGAGCTACGCTCTAAAAACCACTCTTTTTAAATCCTAGCCTGTAGTTCTGTACTCTTACTTCAGCTGCCACCTTGAAATCTGTGCCCGCGCGCGTGTGTGTGTGCGGGTGTGTGTGTGTGTGTGGTGTGGGGTGTGTGTGTGCGGGTGTGTGTGTGTGTGTGTGCGTGTGCGTGTGTTGTGTGTGCGTGTGTGTGTGTGTGTTTACTGTAAGCGCTTAGGGCTTTTTTTAGATTAAGCGCCATAAATGTTCACTATTATTATTATTATTATTATTATGCCTAGCCCTTCTTAACAAGAGTAGCTGCCTTGCAGCAAGATTCTATAGCACTGGCACTTCCAAAATGGTGTCATCCATCATCACCATGCACTCTTTTTGGGAATAATAATAATAATAATAATTACAATATTTATATAGCGCAAAATCTTGATAAAATCAAATCTAAGCGCTTGAAACAGACACGCACGCACGCACGCACCACACACACACACACACACACACACACACACACACACACACACACACACACACACACACACACACACACACACACGGCTATAAATGGGGAGAAAGAATAAAAGCAATGGAAAATTATAGAGAGCATATTATATACAATTATATATTACAGTGTGATTCCCCTCCGAGTGGAGACAGGCTACAGAGGATATTGAGTGAGGTCAGGATTTTATGCAGAGGAGAAAAGGTGAGTTTTGAGAGCGGACTTGAAGGAGACAAAAGTAGGTTGCTGACGGACTGAGAGAGGAAGTTTGTTCCAGGAGAGTGGACCAGAAACAGAGAAGGCTCGTGGACCATAGGTATTGAGCTTAGTGCGTGGAAAGCGAAAAGTCAGAGGATCGGAGGCAGAGCGGAGGGTACGTGAGGGAACATAGATCTCAAGTAGGCTTGACAGGTAATAGTCAATGCGAGACATGAAGGAGAGAACGAGTTTTGCAGTTGTTTCGACAGAGAGATACTTCCTGATCAGGCTTATACGATGGAGGTGATACTCATCTGTTGGTTGTTCATATGTGGAATCTGAGTACAAGCTACCTTCTGGGAGGGACCTTCCCCTGGCAACCCTCCCCACCTCATTCCTCCCACCCATCCAGGCCTGCAAAGCATACACTTCTCTGTCCTGCAGAGCAGGATACTTGACCTGCTTGAGAAGGAAACTGTCACAGCTTCCATCATCCCAGCCCCCTTTTTGACTCTCGCTTCTACGTGGACATTTTCATTATCCCCAAGTGTTCTGATTGGCACCCTGTCATGAATCCAACCTTCTGAACAACTTCCTCAGGAGAACACATGTCAAGATGGAGACCCCTTTCCAGGTTAGAGGCTCCCTCGGGCAGGCTGACTGTGCAATCTACTTAGACTTAAATAATGCCTTTTTCGACGTCCTCATCCATACCCATTACTGGCAGTACTTGAGGTTGACAGAGCACAACTGGGTCTTCCAGTTCCAGCCTCATCTTTTCAGTCTTTCCCTCATTCCCTTTCCATTCATGAAAATGGTGCAAGGATTAAAAATAGTAATGAGATCCAACTCCATTTGACTCCGCTGTTTAACTGGACGACTAGTTGATCTTACGAGAGTAAGAAACCCTCCACCAAACTCACACCCAGGAAATCCTAGCACTCTGTTTACGCTTGGGCTTCATGACTATTCCCAAGAAACGCGACTTGTCCCTGAGCCAATCCTTCAACTTCTGGGGTATGAGATTTGACACTTTCTCAATGCCATTGCTGAGCCTACGCTCATGTCCAAACCCAACAAACCAAAAAGAAAAAGAGATAACGAATGTGACTCTGATTCAGAGGAGGAAATAAGGTAGGAAACAGGCTTTTGGGCAGCATGGTTGAAGGTGACCTGAACTGATGAGGAGAAACCGATATCAAAACTGAGTCCCTTTGCCATACAAAAGGGATTTAAAGCCCTCATTCAATTCAATTCAATTCAAATCCCGTAGTCTGGTTGACCATTGGGGCACCACTGAAGATCTTGCAACCAACTTCCTCCACTCCTCATGGTCCTCAGCTTTCCGCAGAATGATGTTCCATTCAAGGCCAGTCCCACTCTCTGATATTGTCTTCCCATCTTTTTTTCTGTCTGCCTCTTCGTCTCCCTCCCTGTACTGTTCCCTGCAAGATGGTCTTGGCCAGTCCAGATGATCATGTGACGTGCCCGTACCACCTCAGTTTACGTCTTTTCACTGAAGTCAGGTCTTCATACAGCCCGATGGTGTTTTCAATTCTGGTTTTCACTTCCTTATTGGTTATATGATTTTTGTACGAGATGCTAAGGAGTTTGTGGAAGCATCTCATCTCCATTGCCTGTATCCTTCTTTCAATGTCTGCTGTTATGGTCCATGTTTCACATGCGTACAAAAATATTGACATGACCAGGGAACGCATCAGTCTGATCTTGGAGCTGATAGCGATGTTCTTGTCGTTCCAGATGACTTTTAGCTTGGTCATTGCAGCTGTGATCTGGGCTATCCTGGAAAGTACTTCGGGCTTTGATCCTTCATCTGATACTATAGCTCCAGATATTTAAAGTTATGGACGGTCTCAAGTTCCTTGTTGTCTATGGTAATGTCAGTGCTGATGCCATTGGTATTATTTGTCATCAACTGGGTTTTCTCTGCACTGATCTGCATGCCATATCTGTGGAGGGCCTCATCAAGATGTTTTATCAAGCTGACCAGCTCTTGCTCCTGCCCAGCTAGTCCGTCAATGTCATCAGCAAAACGCAAGTTTGTAATTGTTCTACCTCCGATGTAGACTGTTCCCTCGTGGTCTTCAAGTGCGTCAGCCATTATTCTCTCTAAGAAGATGTTAAAGAGAGTGGGGGAGAACAGGCATCCTTTGTGTACTCCAACTGTGGTTCGGAACCATTCTCCTATGTTGTTGTCATGGTAGACTGCACTCATCGCCTTTTCATAGATCAGGTTGGCATTGATGTTGTAGAGCCTCATGGTTGCCCACAAGGCTGTGTGCCAAACTGTTGAATACCTTCTTGAAGTCCACGAAGATGTGGTAAAGGCCTTGCTGGTGTTGCAGGTATTTCTCACAGAGCAATCTGAGGTTGAACATTTGATCTGTGGTACTTCTTCCTGGTCTGAAACCTGCCTGCTCTTCTTTTATTATCTCCTCAGCTTGTGGCTTCAGTCTACTCAGAAGGATTTTTAGCATGACCTTACTTGGATGGCTGATCAGGCTGATGGTACAATAGTTTTGGCATAGTTGTAGGTTGCCTTTCTTCAGAGAGTGATGATCAGGGACTGGGTCCAAGGTGTTGGACACTCGCCTGTCCACCAGATCTTATTGCAGATGGTGAGTAACATATCTATCATGGCCTCTCCTCCTGCCTTGACCAGCTCTGATGGAATGTTGTCCACTCCTGCCGACTTGCCTTTCTTCAATGATTTGACTGCAGCTTCAACTTCATCTCGCACGATGGGGTAGCTGTCGTTGTTGATTGGTGGAGGAATGTCTAGCACCTTGGGATCTCCTGTTATTGTGTGTGTATAATTCGGAGCAGTACTCTGTCCACCTCTTTAGAATATCTTGATCTTCTGTGAGACATTTCCCTGCTTTGTTCTGTATGGTAGTGGTTCTGCCTTGTTTTCAGCTTGTCAGTCCTTTCACAAGCTGGTAGGCTTTCTTGCTGTTATTTTTCTCCAGGTTTGCTTCGATATCTTGGCATTGTTCTTCAGTCGATGTCTCCTTTGCTTTCCTCATGCCTTCTTTAACTTGCTGGTTGGCTTCTCTGTATAGTTTAGCGCCTTCATCCGTACTCTTCTTTTGCTATAGTTCTCTGCATTTGTCGCTCTGCTTTAGTATTTCTTCCAAGACCTAGGGCATCTTTGTTGGTCAGTGTTTTCCAAGGATGTTGTTGGCTGTTTTGGTCATGGCAGTGTTGAAGTTGTTGATCAGAGTGTCTACTTTGGTGTCCCAATTGTCAAGCCCTCATAGGAAACCCCAAAACCCTTAACTCACTCGGTACGACGGAACGCTATAACGGTCGTGATGAAAGGCACGGTTCCGTACGACGGAACGCTATAGCAGTTTCGATAATTAAATATTTTTCGACGCTCCCCTTTAGATTCTGCATGCCTACCATAGCCACACTGGTCACTGCAAACATGTTAAGGGTCAAAGGGAAAGTTACTTCGTGAGATTCCATAGCCATACACTCGTCAGGAAACGATTGACTTCGGCAACCTACACGAATGGCTAATCTGCATTCATGTCGAAAATGGCGTTGCAGGCGAGTACAAGTTTTCGAACAAAGTAGATCGCGACGGCGGCGTGTTACTGCTGCTGAAGTGATTGAAGTGCTTCAGACTGAAGGATTGGACATCGAGGATTATGATGAAGATAATGGTGAAAGTGTATCAAGTGATGGAAGCTGCCAGCAAGGAGGAACTGACAGTGACCCAGTTTCAGATGACAGTGAAGTGGAAGGGGGAGGTGGGCGTACACGTCACTAGAGGCGAGCGGTCAGCGGGTCAAACGCATGTCTGATGGAGGTTTCATTCACTTTCCTATGCATGACTGGCACGAAGATTTTAGTTTTTCTCCCACTTTGCCTCTGTTCTCTGGCTCTTGTGGCCTGCATGTCCCAGTTCAGTGCCACGCCCCCTTTGATTTCTTGAATCAGTTTGTGACAGAAGACTTTCTAAATTCCATTGTCATAACAGAAGGCATAAGAGAACTGAATGGCAAGCAGAATGAGCACTTCTCCTGACCTTCTCACATTTGACTGTGTGTTCATGGAGCTCATCAGAGTGTGTGACTGTACAGTGATCCTGTCCACAAAATTTGGGGTATTTTCAACATGGCGCATGACGAAGAAATATTCAAGGAAGAACTTCAATATTTTGGCATGAACTAACCCAGCATATAAATATTCAGATCTGAAAGTTTCATTTTGATCCTTTATGTTTTGTATTTTTTGTGATTTTTGTCCTAACCCTTCAAAATGGGCCGTACCTGGGGAAACACAAGGGGAAAAACTCTCCATACTGAGTGAGTTAAAAAATGCTGAAATGAGAGTATCTTGTAGGGTGCAAAGACCACAAGCAATCAGAACGTCTGCTCAGATCATCAATACTTGTCGACCGCAGCATAAAAGTTCCACCACACAAAGCACTTAACAGTAGCAAAGGTGTCATCAAGTGCCCCAAGCTGAGAGGAGTGTCGGAAGAGGAGATCAGGATGGACTGAAAAGCCAGGGCGTTGTAGTGGTACGCCGGGCCATGTTCCAAAAGGGGTCGGAGAAAATCCCGACAAACACGCTTTCTTAATTTTGCTGTCCTTTGATACCTCAGGACCTAAAAATTGGTACTTGAAGGTGAAAGTGTCGTTATATGTGCCATCACCAATGCGGTGCTTTCGATGCCAAAAGTTTGGACACATCAAAGACAGGTGTACCGAAACAGAAAAGTGTGACATGTGCGCCAAGGAGGCACATGACGGGAGATGTGAGAATCCACTAAATTGTGTAAATTGTGGGGGTAACACCCATCATCATCCAAAGGTTGCACCTTATGGCAAACGGAACAAACGATACAACAAATCGAAACGGAAAAAAGAATACCTTTCCATTAAGTCAAAAGATCGGTGGAAGCCAGCAGCTCGTCGACAGAAAGCTACGCATCAGCAGTTAAGACAGTTTCTCAAGTGTCCATAGCCTGTCAAACAGACCTAACATGGCATAAGTCGAGTTTTGAAACAGTGCAAGATATAAAGGCCCTCAGTGGGGGCGTTAAACTCGCTGCCTCCCAGGCTGCTCAGCAGCCAAATGCAGCTAATGCTGGCAACCCAGGAAAGCCCAGTTTCCCTGGTAAACCTGCCCTGCCCCGGCCATCCAGAAACATTCCACAGTAAGTGGAGGAGGGCAGAGAGTAATGATGGTGGAAATGAAAAACTCTCCTCCAGCACTTAAAGGGCTTAAGCCCGCGCTTCCTACAGGCAGGTCAGCCGTCAGGTCTGACCGCCTGAAAAAAGCGGGAAAAAAAAACTTGAAAATAAATACTCTCCATTACAAATTGAGGATGACGTAATGGATATGGACTGAATTTGCCTTGTGTAGTTTCACTAACAATGCAGAGTATTGTCCATTGGAACTTAAGAGGTGTCAACTCCAATCTAGAGGAGCTCCAGGTACTTTGCCGTGACCTGCAGCCTGCTGTAGTGGCTTTACAAGAAACATTAGTACGTGAAGGGAAGAGTTTTTCCTTAATGAATTTCAACATTGTTTCAAAACCAGCACAAGGTAAAGATGGAGGAGTTACAGGTGGAGTGTGTTTGCTCCTACACAGGTCCGTTTTGTTTAGCTCTATAAAGAAAACCATAACCATTTGCTCTGTGTATCTCCCTCCATCTGTTGTTGTTACAAAAGAAGAACTGGTTGATTTGATTGAGGAACTTCCAAAAACATTTTAGTTGTTGGGTGATTTGAATGGCCGTTCCCCGCTTTGGGGTAGTGAAGATACTTCAGCGTGTGGTCTCTTGCTGGAAAACATCTTCTCCGGTACTTTCCTGTTTAGATCTATCAGTGTGTGATGCTTCACTGGTTTTGGACTATGAGTGGAAAGTTCTGGATGATCTTCATGGAAGTAACCATCTTCCAGTTGTCTTAACGAACCCAAGGGTTGGACATGAGTCTTTACCGCAGTGTTGTTTTTTTGCAGGGCTGACTGGGATTTGTTCGCGAGGGCTGTCCGGAGTGATTTGGAGGAAGAAAAGAGCCTGCAAAGTAATGACCTGACTCTAACACAAGTCATCCTGAGCTGTGCCAAACAAGCAATTCCCATATTGTCAAAGAAAGCGCACATGCCTAAAACACCGTGGTTTACTTCAGGATGTAAACAGATAAAACAAGAGCGTAAGAAAGGTCAACGTCGCTTCTTCCAAAGTCCATCAGCAAACAATGTCGGGCTCATCAAAAATTTTGAGCAAAGTCGAGGTATGTCTTTAAAAGAAATAAACAACAGTCATGGAGTGACTTTTGCTCAAAACTGACGTCACGAACCTCAAAAAAGAAACTCTGGAAAATTATCAAACAAATTAAATGGAAAAAAACAGCTGCCCCTCTGTCCACCATCTGAAACTGTCTGATTACTGACAAAAAAGCTGTTTGGCATCAGCCAATAAATCAGTGCTTTTTCGGAAACCCAAATCTGTGAAAGAAAAGCGTCTCTGATAACATGGAAGAGTACAATCTTCCACTGACATTAGGAGAATTAAAAGATGCTCTTGTGACTTGCTCTGACTCTTCTCCTGGCTTAGACGAAGTTCATTACAAACTGGTAAAGCATCTCCTGGAAAAGGGTTTGGAAATTCTGTTGAAAGTGTACAGTTACATATGGATGACAGGATTCTTTCCTCCCTCGTGGCGGAAAGCCCTGATTGTCCCAATACCTAAACGTGGAAAAGATCTATCCAATCCATCCAATTATCGGCCAATAGCCCTAACCAGCTGTCTTTGCAAAATGATGGGGAAAGTGGTCAATAACAGACTGGTGTGGAAACTGGAGAATGACGATATCTTGGCTAAAGAACAATGCGGTTTTCACAAGCGCCATTCCACAGTAGATCATTTAATTCGCCTTGAAACAACCATCCGTAATGCATTTCTAAAGAAACAGCATGTAGTGGCTGTCTTCTTTGATTTGGAGAAAGCATATGATACCACCTGGAAATCAGGAATTCTTATGGACCTCCTCGAATTGAGTTTTCAGGGTCACTTACCTGCGTTTATCCAAAATGTTTTGGCTGATCAACGGTTTCAAGTGCGGGTTGGTACTGCTCTGGGTGTACCATAAGGGAGCATTCTGTCTCCTGCACTGTTCAGTATCAAGATCAACAAAAAATAGTCAAGTCTGTGCAGCAGGGCTCGGACTGTTCCTGGTTTGTGGACGATTTTGCAGTTTACTTAAGTGGAAGCTCCTATGCAGGCGTTCAGCAGCGGCTGCAGCTGTGCATAGATAGAATCCAGCAATAGGCATAGACAAATGGCTTTACTTTTTCCACAACCAAAACACAGTGTATCCACTTTCATAACCTGCAACAATTCTTTGCCGCTCCAGAAATCCGTCTGGGAAAGAAGCTAAATTTCTGGGCTTGATCTTTGATGAAAAGTTGAACTTTCTCAGTCATATCCAACATCTGAAAACCTCGTGCAAGAAAGCTCTGAATATTCTTTGAGTTGTAGCTCATGCAGACTGGGGTGCAGACAAGAAAACGCTACTACACCTGTACCGAGCTTTAATTCGCTCTAAACTGGACTATGGCTGTGTAGTATATGGGTCTGCGAGACCGTCATACCTAAAGGCACTGGATCCCATTCACCATCAAGGGCTGCCCCTATGTCTTGGTGCATTCAGAACAACTCCTGTGTATAGTTTGTATGCAGAGGCAGGGGAGCCCTCCCTGAGCAACCCTAGACTGAAACTAAGCTTAAATTTCTGTTTGAAACTGTTCTCTGAACCAGAAAACCCAGCTTATGACTGTGTCTTCAACCCCAGATTTCAAAGTTAATTTGAAAAACATCTGAAAGTGACTCCTTTAGGACTGTATCCATCCCCATATGGAAAAGGTGTTAACGACTTCTAGAAGTTTCCAGATAGCCCACTATGGACCTTGAAAACACCAAAGATTTGTTTTGATCTTACTTCCTTCTGTAAAGACAATTCCAGCGCACTGGCGTACAAATTGTTTTATGCAGAACTGTGTGAGAAATCTCCGTCATCCCACAGAATCTTCACTGATGGATCCAAGTCTGATGAAGGTGTTGCAACCGCTGCCTTCTGCTCCAAGATTCCCAATCGAGCATTTTCGAAACAGTCCATCTGAAACTTCGGTTTATACTGCTGAATTGACTGCTCAGGTTTTGGCACTAAAAATGGTGTCCAAATCCAAACACAAAGATTTTCTAATTTTTTCTGATTCCCTTTCGGCTTTGCAGGCAATTGCTTGCCGCAACATTAGTCACCCTGAACTTGTGAAGTTTTTCAAACTGAATTCTACTCTTACAAATGAAGGTTACAGGATTGTTTTTGCCTGGATTCCTGGCCATGTTGGTATTAGAGGCAATGAAAAGGCTGACTACCTGGCCAAGAAGGCCACAATGGAAAAGATGTTTAAGTCCTTGATTCCTTACATAGGTGTCAAATCAAAAATACACAGTTATGTGAGAAATCTGGCAGGAGGATTGGAATGAACAGATAACAAACTTTTCCAAATCCACCCTAGCCTGAAAGAAATTCTCCCATCTGCTGCAGGAAACTGTAAGAAAGAGACTGTTATGTAGGTTACACACGGGTCACACATCCTACACTCACTCATACCTTTTGAAAAATGAAGAAGCACCATGGTGTATACTGTTGAGCACACTGCCTCCTCGATTCCTGGGACTTGTATGATGCGAGACAAAAGCATTACACAGCGGACTCCTTAAAGAAGCTTTTCCAAGATGTCCCTCCTGATGCAATTTTCCAGTTTTTACAAGAGATCAATATACATGTATTTCACCTGATGTGATTTTATGTCTGTTTTTCTTTAATTGCATTTTAGATTTGCAAGGTTAAAAGTGAGCATGGTTTTTAATTGTTGTCTTTTATCTTAATGGGTTGTCCTTTTTTTTTTTTTTTTTGACGTGGTGTTAGCCCTGATACGGCTCTAGTAGTCAGCTGGGCTATAAGCAATATGAACTGAACTGAACCATGTTCATTTCCCTCACTCTGGCATGCATGGAGAAATTGAGTGTCCTCATTTCCTGTGTGCGACAGTTCATTTCCTTGCTACTAGGTATGATGAAATCCCTTGCCCCAGACATACCCGTAAACCGAGCCCTAAAACGCTCTCTACAAAATGCTACCTCAGAGAACAATGGTCTCAGCCCTTCCACACCTGGCACAGGACTCTGTTACTGGGACAATGGTTCTTGGAGGCAACAGCATCCTGGACTGATGCAGTACCTGTGCTGGCCGATGGCCCCATCTTGACTCCCATACTTGAGGTCACCCTCTGCACAGACATCTCCGCACATAGTTTGGGAGCCCACGCAGGAGCTCTACACACAACTGGTTCTTGGTCTGCAGAAGTCATATCTTTATACTGGAACTTGAGGCAGTCTGCAAAGCCCTCATGGCCTTCAAAACTCAAGTCATGGTAGCTTTATGTGAATAAACAGGATGTGGGAAAAGGGCGGAGGGGGGGGGGGGGGGGAGAGAGGGGTCACTGGATAGATCTCTCTTTGCAAGCTGAAGCCCTCTATCTGTGGTATTATGAGCGGCAGATCTCCCTGTATGCAAGGCATATAGCAGACAAGCTAAACATCCTGACGGACCCGCAACAGCTTATACTGCATTTTTTAGGAACTTCCTTCATGAGTTATGGAGCCCATGGATTCACCCTCATATTGATCTGTTTGCAGCAAAGTTCAGGAGCATCTACCTTTCAGTGTAGCATCCGTTCCCGACTCAAGAGGCCAAAGCTGTGCCTCTCCTCCGCTTCCTATCTTGTCAAAAAGGATTTGGAAGGCAAGGGTCAGGAATGTAATGTTTATACTGATGATCGCTGGTTGGCCAGCCCAGTCTTGGTTCCCAGATCTCTAATTTCTGTCTCACGAACCTCCAGTCATATTTCCTGTTTGTTGGGACTTGCATAGCCAACCTCGCTTGAGGGTGATTCACTCTAATCCCCAACTACTGGATCTCCATGTCGGGCTCTTCTGTGGCAGGGAATGCCTACACAATCTGTAGACCTTCCCCATAACCTTCAAGCTGACTGCCACTTCTTTGTCCGTGTGAATGGTCCCCTTCTCTGAGGCCCTACATGGTGGCCAGACATAATGGCGCCAAATCCATATCTGGCCACTAGTGAAAGACATGAGTTTCTTGGTGCACATACAGTGTAGTGGACTTAGTCGATCTCTCTAATGGTCACATAGCCAATTTCTTAGCATAGCTTATCTATGAACATACACTAGCAGCTAGCACTGTCCATGGTGACCGTTCAGACATGCACCACAATCCAGCAACTAGGCAGCCCCGATTCCTTTGACAGCTTCCTCGTTTGGGATTTTTAATGACTGGCCTCCCTGCAGTCTGGGACCTTTTTCTTGTACTTGACTTCTTGATAGAGCCCCTTTACGATCCCCTATCCGGGACTTCCCTCTCTATCTATGCCTACAGCTAAGATGGCCTTTTGCTTGGCCTAGCCACGAGGTGATACACAAGTGAACTGCATGGGCTCATTAGGGCTGAACGCAGCATTGCCTTTCATTTAGACAGTTCAGTCACACTTTTTTCTCCCGGAGTTCAGGGCCAAGAACCAGTCTTCAGAAGACCCATGTCTTCAGTTGCTTCTCCAACCAGTGGCTGACATAACTGACAAGTCTACTAAGGATTGTTGACTTTGCCTGGTATGTTGCTTCAAATTCTAGTAGAAAAGCACTAGACACAACCCATACAGGTCTGAGATATCATCTCTTCATCTCCATCAGTGAGAAGCAGTGAAAGGACTGTGCTTTCTGTTATTTCTTCTTCTTATTTTCTGCCATGCTGGTCTATTCACCTGGATGTGTTCTATAAAGCCTTACATACTTACTCTTAGGATTGGTAATTGGGTGCGTGTATTAGGTGCATTTTTGGCTCTAAGGAAATGTGATGTTCAGAAGCAAGTTTAGGTAATTTCAGCCAGTTTATATAAGTAGAGCACACTTATAACGAACACGCTTGAAACGAATTGACGGGAATAACGAACGCATTTCTGTGCCCCGCTTATTTGTCTCTTTATTTCAATTAAATTTTCACGCATTTAGCGAACAAGCGTTAACGAAATGACGGCTGTAACGAACTCATGTTTTTGCCCACCAAGGTCTTATTTTTCTTTGTTCACGACTGAAGTAACGAACTAGCCCACGTGGGCCTGAAAACACGTGGCCGGCCCCCTGGCCACATTCGCCTGGTCACGGACGGTGGTCACTATCGCACAATGCCTCGCTTGCCCGCGCCTATACATGACGGCGATCTAAAAATAGATTATCGATCGATGGCATTTGGACCAGGAAATTGTGGACTAAGTCAAAGCTGCTGGTTCCAGTTCTGTGCCTCCTGAAGAAGAGGACGAGGCACCTGCAGAGCAGCTCAAGGCTGTGAGCTCTGCAGAAGCCAAACAGTGTTTGAAAACTCTTAGGGACTTTTGTATTGTGAATGGCGGAGAAACCTTTTTTGACACTTTAGGGGACATGGAGAAATTCATTCTTGAATCGAGCAAAAAGGGAAAAAAACAAACTGACATTACATAATTTTTTTCACCCGTGGGCAAGAAATTAGGACTCTAGATGAATGTATAATGGCTTTGGGGACGTGGATAAACAGTGGGAAGGGGGGGGGGGGTTGTGTGAGGGATAAAATGTGTGTGTAAAGGTTTGACTGAAATAAAGAACTACTGATATAAAGAACTATTTTTTTTGCCTGGGGTTGTTCTTTATATCAGTGTTCTACTGTATATATTTATTTATGAATGAGTTCACAGTAGGAAACACCTGGTTTGAGCAGCCTAAAAGAAGAAAATGGACTTGGATGAGTCCAGGAGATAATACCAAAAATCAGATTGACTACATCCTGATTAATAAGAGATTTAGAAATTCTTTACTGTCAGCAAAAACACTGCCAGGCGCAGACTGCAACAGTGACCACAGTCCTGTAGTGGGAAGATTCAGGCTGAGATTTAGGAAAAGGAACCAGACCAAAAGCAATATCAAACAAAATCGTGGACTCTTAAAGACAGATGAAGTGATATGTAAAAAATTCAATGTACATGCTCAAAACAAATTCGGTGCTCTGGAAGATGTTGGTGACAGTGAGGAACAATGGACAAAGTTGAAAAATTCGATAAATGAAGCTTGTGAAGAAATCCCTGAAGTAGATGGAAAAGCAAGAAAGAACTGGATGACAAAAGAAATTTTAGGCTTGATGGAGGAATGGAGGAAGGCAAAGAGAAACGAGGAGACAAAAATCCTACTAAGAATAATCATGATGAGGACAAGGAATAGAATCAAAAGAGAAATAGCAGATGAACAGTGTGGATTTGTAGAAGGGAAAGGAACTATTAATGCCATATACATCCAAACAATTATAATAGAGAGGTCAATTGAGATGAATATGGATTTATATTTATGCTTTGTTGATTATACCAAGGCTTTCAATCGGGTAAGGTATGAAGAATTGATCAACCAACTAGAAAGACTCAATATTGATGAAAAAGATCTATGAATAATACAATACAATACAATATTTTATTTCAGCAAAATGCATTGGGAACAAATGTCTGCAATGAGAATAGAAAACTATACAAGCTCTTTCCAAAACATCAAAAGAGGAGTCAGACAGGGTTGTGTTTTGTCACCAGATTTGTTTTCACTTTACAGTGAAAACATCACGAGAAACCTAGAGGAAGACCCTGGATTAAAGGTTGGAGGAAAAATGTGCTAATTGCAGAAAATGAAAGGGACCTTCAAAGCCTTGTGAATGTACTAGAAATAGAAAGCAAATGTAAGGGGTTGGAACTAAACAGCAGGAAGACTGAAGTCATGGTGATCAGTAAAAAACATGAAATCTCCTCATGCAAAATAACAGCAAACTGCACAACCTTGAGACAGGTTGACAAGTTTAAATACCTGGGAACAATCATTTCACCAGATGGCAGATGCACATCAGAAATAGCCAGCAGAATCAGCCAGGCCAAAACAGCATTCAAGAAGATGAAAAGCATTTATACCAACAAATTCCTATCAATTGACATCAGGAAGAGAGTTCTTGAATGTTATATAGAACCAATACTGTTATACAGTTCTGAGGCGTGGACAGTCAACAAGCAAAGCCAGAACAAGATTGAGGCAACCGAGATGTGGTTTCTAAGAAGAATGTTGAGAGTTCCATGGACAGCAAAGAAAACAAATGAGACAGTCTTGATGGAGGCAGACACAAGAAGATCAATCATAAGGAAGATTAGGAAAAGACAGGCAACATTTATAGACCATTTTATGAGGAAAGGGGAATTGGAGCACCTGGTCACAGCGGGAAAGCTGGAGGGAAAAAGAGCACCAGGTAGACCCAGGGAGAAGATATTGGACGGACTTGCAGAATGGCTGAAGACAAAGAGGGTGGAAGAGATGCTTGACGCAACAAGAGATAGAAATAGATGGAAGGCTATGATCGCCAACGCCATGTGGCAAGGCACCTGATGATGATGATGATATATATATATATATATGTATATATATATATGTATGTATGTGTATATATATCTATAAAAATTAGAAAATGTCAAGATGGAGATGTAAAGGCTTAACATCAGTATTTTAGGACTAGGGGAAGTGAGACGACAGGGGGCAGGTATGATAACATCATGCAAGCATAAAATTATATGTTAACATGTTCTTGAAAGAGGAATAGGCATCATAATAGAAAGGGACAAGCCATTTGATATCGGCATCATCGAAGTATATTCGCTAACATCTGCAAGTACTCAGAAAGAAAGTGACAACTTCCGTAAAGCATTGGATACAGCAAGGCTCGATGCAAATCACAGGATATTACAGTAATAATGACAGATTTTAGTGCTAAAGTAGGATGGGAGAGAGTGGGTGACATCGTTGGACCTCATGGCCATGGCACACAAAATGAAAGGGGAGAGAAATTTGTTTAGTGGGCACAAAATAAATGACTTCATAATAGGAAACACCAGTTTGAACAGCCTTAAAAGAAGAAAACAGACATGGATGAATCCAGAAGATAGTATAAAAAATGAAATTGATACAGCCTTATAAATAAAAGATTTAGAAATTCTTTACTGATAGCAAGAACATTACCAGTCACAGGCTGCAGCAGTGACCACAATGCTGTAATTGGAAGATTTAGGCTGAAACTAAAGACAAGAAAACAGACCAAACTAAATCTTGGATTCTTAAAGACAGCTGATTCGACTCGTGAAAAATTTAACATACATGTTCAAAACAAATTCATTGCTCTAGAAGACGTTGGTGACAGTGAGGAACAACGGACAAAGTTGAGAAACTTGATACATGAAGCTCGTGAAGAAATCCATAGAGTTGAAAGAAAAGCAAAGAAGAACTGGATTAAAACTTTTAGGCTTGATGGAAGAATGGAGGTGGGCAAAAGGAAAAGAAGAAGATTACAAAAAGATACGCAGGGAAATCAGGAATAGGTGCAATGAAGCTAAGGAAGCTTGGCTGGAAACAAAATGCGGACACAAAACAGATCCTAAGTTTATGTACAGAAAATGCGGACACAAAACAGATCCTAATATTATGTACAGAAACACTGAAGAAATTGCCCACAGGATAAAGACGTGCACATTAATTGGTTGCTTAAAATCTAGAGATGGTATAAATCTTATGGAAAAAGACAAAATATTATATAGATGGGGAGTACATTAAAGACCTTTTTGACAATGACACACATGAAGAACACATTATAAGAAAGAATGTTGAAAGACCACCCATGATGAAAGATGAAGTTAAGATTGAAAAAAAATGAGGCCAGGAAAGGCCCAGGACCAGACAATACTACTACAGACATGATTGAAGCCCTGGAGGAATTTGGTATTGAAAAAATAACAGTCCTCCTAAATGATTTTTATGACACTGGAAAAATCACGAAAGAAATGTCAAAATCAGTTTTCATTGCACTTCTAAAGAAAGCAGGGGCTATGAATGCAAATTCCATCATACAATCAGCATGATGAGTCATGTAACAAAAATTCTATTAAGAGTAATCATGATGAGGACAAGGAACAGAATCAAAAGAGAAATAGCAGAAGAACAATGTGGATTTGTGGAAGGGAAAGGAACTGTTAATGCCATATACATCCTAAGAACTATCATAGAAAGGTCAGTTGAGTTGAATATGGATTTATATTTATGCTTTGTTAATTGTATCAAGGCTTTTGATTGGGTAAGAGACACAGAATTGATCAAGCAATTAGAAAGGCTTAGTGTTGATGGAAAAGATCTACAAATAATCAGAAATATGTATTGGGAACAGACAGCAGCAAAGAGAATAGAAAACAATATAAACTGTTTCCAAAATATTGAAAGGGGTTAGGCAGGATGTGTTTTGTCACCAGATTTGTTTTCACTTTACAGCGAAACCATCATGTGAAACCTAGAAGAATGCCTTGGATAAAGGTTGGAGGAAAATCAATATACAATCTATTGGATGAAAATTGATAAACAATCTTCGTTATGCAGATGACGTTATGCTCATTGCAGAAAATGATAAAGATCCACAAAATCTTGTGAATATAATAGAAATAGAAAGCAAGAATAAAGGGCTGGAGCTAAATAGCAAGAAGACCGCAGTCATGGTAATCAGTAAAAAACGTGAAATCCCTTCATGCAAAATAACAGCAAATGGCACAACACTGAGACAGGTTGATAAGTTTAAATATGTGGGAACAGTCACCTCACCAGATGGCAGATACACATCAGAAATAGCCAGCAGAATCGGCCAAACTAAAACAGCATTCAAGACGATGAAAAGCATTCTTACCAACAAATGCCTATCAATTAACATTAGGAAGAGATTTCTTGAGCGTTGTATAGAACCAATACTGTTGCACAGTTGTGAGGCGTGAACAATCAACACACAAAGTTAGAACAAGATTGAGGCAACTGAAATGTGGTTTCTAAGAATGTTGAGAATTCCGTGGACAGCAAAGAAAACAAGTGAGACAGACATAAGAAGATCATTAATGAAGAAGATTAGGAAAAGACGAAACCACATTTGTAGGACAATTTACGAGGTAAGAGAAATTAGAGCACCTTGTCACAGCAGGAAAGCTGAAGGGAAAGAGAGCACGAGGTAGACTCAGGAAGGAAATATTGAGCGGACCTGCAGAGTGGATGAAGACAGAGAAGATGGGTGATATACTTGCTGTGACAAGGGAGAGATTCGTGTAGAGGGCCATGATCGCCAGCGCCATGCAGTAGGACACGTGATGATGATGATGATATTGGTGTCATTAGTGATGTTTATGTTTGTATTCCTTTGTGTGTTTTACACACACACACACGCACACGCACACACGCACACACACACATACACACACACACAGGTGATAAATTGGACAGAATGGTCAATGCCAGGGATATATTCAAGATTATGTGCGCGAATGCATTGATACTTGCATTTTTCTTTTCCAGGAGTGTTTTTTGTTTGTTTGTTTGTTTTTACTGCAGTGTTGTATACTTTTTGAGATGATTATAGCCCTGATATGGCTGTGTGCAATCAGCTGGGCTTTAAACAGCAATAACAGTAACAATAAGTTTGTGTCTTAATTGAAATTTGACCTTCCGTGGGGATGCTGGAAGCTCTTTCAGTATGAATAGTATCCCCACCTTCTGGATATTCTGTGCTAGAAATTTCCTCTTTTCTGTCACTCTTTTTATTTCTTTTTTCATCCTTTGCTTTCTGTCGTTTCTTCCTATCATTTTCTGCCTTGCTGGTCTATTCACCTGTATGTGTTCGATAAAGTCTGACGTAGTTTTTTTCTTAGGATTGATGTACATGTATTAAGTGTATTTTTGGTTTGAGGGAGGTGACATATGCGAAAGCAGCATTTGGTAATTTATGCCCATTTTTATGTTTTGGTGTCCTTAGGTGTGCTTAAATTTGGATTCAGGTGTGTTTTTTATATCCCCTGTGTGATAAATTGGACGAAGTGGTAAACGTCAGGGACGTATCCTTAAGTCCTTTGACTCCCGCGCCCTGTCCACCAAATGCAAAAACTTAACCCTGAGACTTCCTCACCCTATCCACCAGCTGCTGGTGAACAGGGTGTGGGAGAGTACATTAAAGACCTTTTTGACGATGACACAAATGAAGAACACAGTATAAGAAAGAACGTTGAAAGACCACCCATGATGAAAGATGAAGTTAAGATTAAAAAAGATGAAGCTGGGAAAAGCCCCAGGACAGACAATACAACTACAGAACTGATTGAAGGGATTTGGTTTTGAAAAAATAACAGTCCTGTGCACAAATGCATTGATATGTGTACTTAATTTTCTGTTCTTTTCTATCCTGTTGTGAAGTTTTGTATATTATGAAGCGGGTATAGCCCTGATATGGCTCTGCGCAGTCAGCTGGGCCTTAAACAACAATAACAATAGCAATTGAAATTTGTATGAAACTCAGTTTTTCTTGCATGCGTGTGTGTATGTGTTGTTGTCTGTCTGTCTGTCTGTCTGTCTGTCTGTCTGTCTTCTGTCTGTCTGTCTGTTCAGTACACATTTGTAATTTGTGCATGTATTAAATCAAAGCCAAAGTTTTTATTTTTTGAGGAATTTATTTGTTCTTATGTTCTATATAATGATTCTTGTTATGGGACTGGTGAACCACCCTTTCACTTGCCATTTTTAGCACAGTATTTTTGTCTTTTGCATGACCGGAGAAAAATAAGCACATATTCGGATTGTATGTATGTTACCAAGTTGGATTTGTATAGGATAAATCTATACAGTATAGGCACTTGATCAGCTCATTCGACTCAGATCAGATTAGATGCAAATAATGAATTATTACATGATCTTATAAGCTCATATGAATGGGATCACAATGTGTGGCATAACATCAATGAGAGGTGCAAGTACTGCATGTAATCGCGGTGGTGTTTTGGAATTTCATTCAGTTTGTTTGGTTCATTGTAGTCTCAGAATGACAAAAGACCTGTGTACGTTTAAGCAGACATGAATTTTTTTTACCAAAATAATACAGAACATGATTAACTGTATCAGAATATACAGACTGTTGATAAGTAGGGGGGTGGTTGCATAACTTACAATGATTCATGCTTGTTAACATGTTTACTCCCATGAGCTGTGTGTAAGTGCAAGTCAAGTATATTACCTATGTGCTTTTCTTTTTGCTCTTTATTGTCTCATTGTTTTGATGTACATATTTTATAATATGATTTGTTTCTTTTTACTAATTATAAAATGCTTTTAACTCATTGTTTTGGGGCACCACACAATACGAGTTATTATTATTGTTTGATTTGTGTTCTCCAGAGATCAGAGAATCATTGATCCTTCATGTGGAGAGACGAAGCCTGGTGGTGGCGGGTGTTATGGTGGCCATTGGAGCTGCTTTGCTGCTGCTAGGTTGTCTTTGGATCCACTGGTGTCACACAGAGCATGGGGAGTACCGCTACATCCCAGTCTCACAGTTAGAGGAGTTTCTCCGTTATCAGAATGCATCTGCTGCATCGCAGTCCCAGTCTCACAGTTCCCCCCGTTCCCACTACCACCACCATTGTCGTCATAAATACTCAGGGTGTTCACATGCTCACGAAGAGGCCGAGGAATCGGAAGGGACGCAAGTGATCCATCGAAGAACTGATCACAATCACCTGTCTAATGGTGGTCAGTTATAAGAATTAGTGATAGTATGTGTGTTTCGGGTGTTGATATCTGTGTGTGTCTTAGTGGGTTTGCTGGTTTGACCTTTAACTGTTTTATTTTCTTCCAGTACAATTCCTTCCATTTGGCTTGTGATCCATGTGAAATCATTTATAACAGATTTGTTTGTTTGATGGTATGTTTGGCTTGGGTTTTGAGATCGGTATTGAAAGGTAATAGAGTGTTCAATATGCACTGTTCTCTCCAGTTTTTTATTGCGTGTGTTTGATTTTGTATTTTTCAGAACTTATTTATGGAATTGTACCAGTATATATGTGTGCAAATAGAGAAATATATATTCTATACCAGTGAACATGAAGAACATATGCATGGCTACAAGAATAAATAGAAATTTGATCAGTAATTTTGATTCCTGTATTTATTGCTTTGGCATCTTTGCTTTTGAAGGTGAGCTAGCTTTGTGCATCTGATCACAGTGTGGTAGGTAGCTTTGGTATTTTCCTGCAGCAAAAAAGCTTTAAATAGCTTTTTGTCTGTCTGTAAAATACAAGTTTTGGCATTACAACCCTTAGGGTGAGAGAACTTGTTTTGGCATTTTGAACATAACAGTCAGTTTGAACTGGATTGTTAGTGGTCACCTGAAAGTAGTTAAGCTCAGTGTGTGTGTGTATCTGTGTGTCTGTGTATACTTGTATGCATATATTGGAAACTGTAAACTTATAGTATATTGTACAGTCATAATGAAAGTTGTCCCATCTTTATTCCTGCTGGTGTATAGATTTTGTTTATTGCCATAAAGAAGGGAAAGAGAGGGGAGAGCGTACATGAGTGAGCTTGCAACAGAATTTGTTCTCAACATAGTATGGAGAGTGGATATAAGCAGTTTATGCCGCGAGAAGCAAATTGGCAACTTTACTGAGGTGATATGATTATTGATACGTGTGTGTGTGTCACCACTGTATGGAGAGTGAATATAAGTGGCTTATGCTGTGCAAAACTAATTGGCAACTTCACTGAGGTGATATGATTATTGATACTTGCGTGTGTGTGTGTGTGTGTTCATTCGTTATTTCTTTTAACGTCTATTCACATATGTGCTGTTAGACGAGTGTGTGTGTGTGTGTGTGTGTGTGTGTGTGTGTGTGTGTATGAGAGAGAGAGACCTTGTGGTAGAGTGTGAAACTGTATTTCTTTGATTCCTGGAAGCAGCTGGTATTCTGTTTCATTAGGAGTGAATGTCCTGTTACACATAAAGGGTGACTGTATCTATTCACCATACAGTTTTTCAGTAAGCATTGACACTGTAGCAGAACTCCTATGAGATGTTTACTTTAACTTTGATTGATAGAAATGACTGGTTTAGTGTCATACACTCTGCCACATCCATTTAATGCAGAGTGGCACACAGTTGTTCTGTTTGGCTGGAAACTACCCAGATTTTACCAAGAATTCGGTCACATGATGCCTCCAGGAGGTGCTCCACCCAACCTGACAGCCCAAGTCACGTGAGAATGAGAATGCCCTTCCTCCTTTTCCACCACAACATCACAGAGAGCAGGTACCTCCTCCAGCTGTGATCTGCGATCTCCTCTGGCTACCAGGGCTGACGTTTCAGATTTTTTTAGCCAAACCTTAAAAAAAATTTCTGAGTATTGGTACCTCATGCTCTAAGGTTGTTTTTTGGCTTGCCTTTCTACTCGGCGTCAAGTAAGACATGCCTGTCCTTTGTTTGCCTGTTGCTGCCAAAACTGGGTCTCATATAATAATAATAATAATAATAATTACAATATTTATATAGCGCAAAATCTTGATAAAATCAAATCTAAGCGCTGAAGCAGACACACACGCAGGCACGCACGCTCGCACACACACGCACGCACACATACAGACACACACACACACACACACACACATACACACCCACACACACGCATGGCTATAAATGGGGAAAAAGAATAAAAGCAATAAAAGCAAGAATAAAAGCAATGGAAAATTATAGAGAGCATAGCATACAATTATATATTATAACCATGTGGTTCCCTCCGAGCGGAGACAGGCTGCAGAGGGGAGGGTTGAGTGAGGTTAGGATTTTATGCAGGAGAGAAAAGGTGAGTTTTGAGAGCGGACTTGAAGGAGACAAAAGTAGGTTGCTGACGGACTGAGAGAGGAAGTTTGTTCCAGGAGAGTGGACCAGAAACAGAGAAGGCTCGTGGACCATAGGTATTGAGCTTAGTGCGTGGAAAGCGAAGAGTCAGAGGATCAGAGGCAGAGCGGAGGGTACGTGAGGGAACATAGATCTCAAGTAGGCTTGACAGGTAATCGGGGGCTGCGTTATCGAGGCTTTTGTAGCACATGGTGTCTAGTTTGTACTGTATGCGCTTTGATACAGGGAGCCAGTGAAGTTGTGCCAGGAGAGGAGATATGTGGTCAGCTTTTTTCTTTTTGAGTACAAGGCGTGCAGCATTGTTTTGAATGCGCTGTAGGCTCTTTTCTTCATTTAATAGCTCCTAGAAAGATCCCTCAGGGCTTACAGTCAGCCGATTCTGATGGTTCGTCATCCAGGAAATCACATAGAGAATGGTCTCCATTATACAAAGAAAAAAAAATGAAGCCCAGACTCTGTCACTACTACTGCTTTCGTGATAATTTACATACTTTCTGAGCTGATCCATACCTCTCTGGTATTCACGAGGCCACTGATATGGAGTTGCAGTCAGCCAGCCATTCCTCATCACTGGCCCCTTTCAGGGATTCCAAAGCCACACAATAAACCTCGCCCCTCACCCCTCTGAAACCTGCCAAGTTGAGCTCCACTCCAGCAGGTACCAAGGGGGCAAGTTCAAACGTGGCGGCAGTTATGCACCCTCTTTGCAAATGGCCCTGCCACTACAGCACCAAATAAACTGGGGTGTCAGCTCTCTGTCCTGCTCAGACTTGCTGTCTTCCCTCCCCCTAGACAGGGCCCCTCAGGTCCACCCAGAGTAGGGCCAAGAAGATCCATATCTGGAGGACAGCTGGGATTGGACAGGCCCCTCCCAGCACCATACTAGCAACAATTGCCAATGCTGGATTGAGCCACTCTCCAACCATTCCTAGCTGCAGTGGGGCTACTAGCATTTTCATGCTCATACCAACATGACCAGCCCTTTGGATGAACCAGGCCCAGAGCCTCTGGAGGTTTCAGGTTGCCAACTGGCAGTTTATGCCTGTGCTGCCAGGGGCTCTGAAAACATGTGTTACCACTGCAGGTGTTACAGTTATGCCCTCTCCTCTCCTTTGCCCTCATCTTTGTACTCGGAGGATAGGTGGATATCTCTGGATCGTGTTCCAGGGTTGAAGTGTCATAGACACTATAACCATTTTCCTGAGGCTGTCCACTGAGAGAGGACTTAGTCATTGTCATGAATTTAATCCAAGAGGTCCTCTCTAACACAGTAGTCATCTGCCATCCACCTTGTGATGACTCCCTAAACACCTTCAGTGTGTCTGACAAAAAAAAGAAGGGCTCCCTTAGGTTCCGCTTCCCCCACATCCTATCCAAGCTGATGGAAAACATGACTAACATGGTCTGTGGCTTCTCCTACCTTCTGGAGCTTCAGACTCCCTCTTGGCCTTGGGAGCTTACCTTCCAGGTCATCTTGTCAAGGCAAAGCGTGCCAGGGATGGCATATGAACCTGTTTTCAGAAGGGCCATTCTCTTCTCAAGCCTCCAGGGTGGTCCTCCCAGGGTAGGGTCCTCCTCTCCAAGACCCCACCTTCGACAGTGGTCCACTTCTCTGATCTTGCTGATACGAGAAGCTAGCCCAGCACTCAGCCACATATGCAGGCAACTCCATGCTGGCTCATAGTGAGCACATGCTCACTGCATGGCATTCCCACCCACTTCCAGAGAGTCGCAATTTCTTGTGCAAAGAAGCTTGTCAAGCCCTCATGGACTCCTCGCATCTCGGCCATACTTTTACGCTACTCCAGCAGGATACCATCCTAGCCCACTCTAACCTTCATAGGAGGATCACCCAGCCCTCCATGCAATTTACCCCATTCGGCCTCCTTCTTTGGCTCCTTTTCTTAGCCATTCATCATCAGACATGCTGCAGTTAAGTGGGACTCTGCAGCTCTGTTCTTCCGGCACAGTCCCCCGGTCTTTCTTACTCCAACCACTACCCTCAGCAACCCTCTAAACCAGCTTCATCCTCAAGAAACCAGAAGCCTCTAGGTGCTGGCTGTCAGAAGTCTGTTTCTTAGAGGCACTTCAACCACCCCATTCTAATTGCAGAAAATGATATGGACCCACACAATCTTGTGAATATAATAGAAATAGAAAACAGAAATACAGGGCTAGAGCTTAATAGCAAGAAGACTGAAGTTATAGTAAGTGAAAAACATGAAATCCCCTCATGCAAAATAACAGCAAATGGCATTACACTGAGACAGGTTGATAGGTTTGAATATATGGGAACAGTTATCTCACCAGATGGCAGATACACATCAGAAATAGCCAGCAAGATCGGCAAAGCTAAAACAGCATTCAGGAAAATGAAAAGCATTCTTACCAACAAATGCTTATCAAATTCACATCAGGAAGAGACTACTTGAGTGTTATGTAGAACCAATGCTGTTGTACAGATGCGAAGTGTGGACAGTCAATACACAAAGTCAGACCAAGATTGAGGCAGCAGAACTATTGTTTCAAAGAAGAATGTTAAGATTTCCATAGAGAGCAAAGAAAACAAATGAGACAGTCTTGAAAGATGCAAACACAAAAAGAACATTAGTGAAGAAGATTAGGAAAAGACAAGCCACATTTGTAGGACATTTTATGAGGCAAGAGAAATTTGAACAGGAAAGCAGGAGGGAAAAAGAACATCAGGTAGACCCATGGAGAAAGTACTGTACGAACTTGCGGAGTGGATGAAGACAGAGAGGTTGGGAGATGTACTTGCAGGACAAAAGATATGTTTTGCTTCCCAGAATTCCTTCAGGAATCTGGGATCATTCAAGAGGACATGAGAGTTCATCATTCACACAAGAGCTTTCATCGGAGGCAGATGTGTGGCACTTATCTGTCTTTCTTTCCCACTTTATTGGCCTTTCACTAACTCGCTTTTAGGCAGTTGTCTTGATGTGTTTAGTGATTGTGATTTGTGATATGTTTCAAAACTTTCTGGACTTTCCAGTAAGCTAGATGATTTAATATTATTTCTTTTACACCGTTGACTGGCTGGTGGAGGTAGTTTTGTGCTGGCAATTTCAGTTTTGATTTGACCCAGCGATACCATTGTGGCTATGAGTTTAACTTCCGGTCAATCAAACTCAACTTGCAGTACGACTTGTCAGCTACTAATGTAGTTCCACTGGCTACTTTTATAGTTTAATAGGCTACTTGCATAGTCTCTGGCTGTCTACAGTCTCATATATTGCTTTGCAGTGAACAGTCATAATAACATCGTTTGGTTGCATAGAACTGTTTTTTCCAACTATTGTCACAGGTAAAATGGCAGACAAAGAACCATTTGAGATTCAGAAGATAAAAACCAGATCTGACACTACTTCCAATCAGGACAAAAACGAAGGGAGCAAGAGAGACGATTAAGATTCACAGCCTGCTACACTGATAAATTTCTAGAAACTATATTTGCTATTGGACAAACTTCAGCCAACTACAAACAAGACTGAAACAATCGAGACGGGCAACGAAGACAAAAGAACGAGCAACGAATTGGACACAAGCCATTCCAAGAAAAAGGCTGCTTCATATAGTTTAAGACTGCTTCATATAGTTTGGTCTTTGATATCATGGGCAACGATGACACTGATAATAACGATCACCTCTACTCATAGACCTGCATCGAACGAGAAGGATTAAGTTTGGATGACACGCTCGCATCGACTTTTGATACAGGATTCAAAACAGAACAGACAGGAACTTGAGGATCACTGAACTACTGCAGTCATTTACCAAACATGAAAATATCCTGACAATAAAAACCCAGAACTACACTATGAATTGGATTCTTAGGACACTTGCCCTGAAAAGTGACAACTAACTGGCCAGTGAACAAGATACAGTGATAGAAGTCTAACCCTTATGAAATTGTTGCTGAACGACCTAGACAAAATGACTAAGAAAGAAATGGTTCACCCCAGAGACATGTTTAATAAATTAGCAATGTGTCCCAATCACTGATCATTTATCACAAAAAATACACGCCTCAAGCCAGATCTGCAGCTACTCATTCATTCCAAGATATTCTGTTGAATTGACAGTCCTTTGGACAATGACATCACTAAAAGGATAGATTGAACGACTGTTTTCACTTTGACTGGCTGGAGGAAAACGTTCTGTGCAAGCAAGCATGGTATTGAACTGATCCAGTGACTTCTTTGTGGCTGTAATTTCGGTCGCTCACACTCGACTTTATTAAGTCCTGTCAGCTACTTTTGTAGCCCCATTGGCTACTTTTGTAGTCTCACTGGCTATTTGTGTTGTCTTATTGGCTACTTGCATAGTCTTGTTGGCTGTCTACAGTCTCATATACTGCTTTGCATTAAAGAGTCATTCTACCATCGTTTGGTTGCATGGAATTGTCTTTCCAGGAATTGTCACTAGTAAACATGAAGGGGTTAGAACACATAATGCATTTGACCTCACACATCACAGAGAGCCAGAAATTTCAAGCAGGTTCATCAGATGCTGAAGATGCAGGAGGAGGAATAACTACTTTCTTTGTAAACAACTGTCCCCACCTACCCATAGAACCAGTAATCCCCCTCCCTTTCACCATCAGAATATCCCAATTTGTTAGGAGGGAAAACAGCTGATCAAGTTTGAGAAGTTATTAACATTTATCTATGGATTTTGGATCAGATTGAAGAAGTTAGTGCCCAATTCTCCTTTGCCCCATTGTTTACCTTAACAGAAATGTTGAGAAATTCCATTTAAAAAAAGTGGACATCTATGGTTTAAAACAAGTTCGCAGTCCAATGAAATGAAACCTTATTTTACATGTGTTGACCTCAAGGATGTTCACTGGTCTGTCAACATTGACATAGACAGTAAGAAATAATTTTGACTCATAAACCAAAACACAATTCTTATGAATTCAAAACTATCCCGATGGGATAATCACTACTGTTTCCCCATTTTATTTTCCACATCATTTTTTATTTTCCACATCATTTATTTTCCACTTCTCTTTCACTTGACAATGGGCCTGGGCTCGATACGTCGTGTTTATATACTCCAAAGGATCTTTCACAAACAAGGTACTCTTTAATGTTTTGTGTTTTACCCTCAAGATCCAGTGGTCATATTTTGTTTTACCTATCTCCCATGGATTTCATGATTCTCCACTCCCCCTGTGGGGATGCCGGGGGCTCTTTCAGTATAAATAGTATTCCCACCTTCTGGAAATTCTGTGCTAGAAATTACTTGAAATTGGTTCTTTCACATCTTCATCAGCAGAGAAATGCTGTATAATCTTCATCTAGATGATGCATTGCTACAGAGAAATGCATATGAACTAATGCATGCATGTAGTACATGTTATTATCTGGAAGGCAATAAACTGGGTCTCACTTTTCACCCTGTGACCGCAATGTTTAAAACCAAAGCACACTTAAGTTTCTGGGTTTTCAGAATGCTTGGATTCTGTACCCATAACTATTACTATCACTGAGGAAATAAGAGGGAAGCAGGGAGAATTTTAAATATCAACTAAGTAACATAACTCTTGAGAGTCACAGAGTTATCTCCCATGTAGAATTTCTCAACTGTGTTGGGTTTGAGAAATTCGACATGGGAGATAACTCCGTGACTCTCAAGAGTTATGTTACTTAGTTGATATTACTATCACTGAAATATAGCCAGAGAACTTAAAGAAGTTTGTAGTTTGACCTTATTGACTAGATGATAGCTGCACAGTGATATATGTTATTACTCCGGTTTTTTAGAACTGTCTTGAAGTTACAAAATAAAGCAATCTCTGAATACAGTGGAAAAGATGACAGCTGCATTCAGGTCATAGAATTGCTTAACCTTTTGACTCCCGCACCCTGTCCACCAGCATCCTGCATTGTCAACCTGCTAGCAAAGCAAAAACTTTTACTCTTTGACTCCCTCACCCTATAAGGTGACGGGGTCAAAGGGTTAACTCAATCAAGCTGTGCCGTATACGGCTGTACGTCACCTTTCACACTGCGTGGAGCTGTGCTGTACACAGGTTTACGTCAAAGTTTCAACTTTTTTGGTGGCCGTAATAAAGGAAAAAGGGAAGTAAATCTTGCACTAGAGTGATCTTGGGTCTTTCATTTCACAGTCCCTTCCCTTAGACCGTGTTGTGAGCTGTATTTTTTGCTTTAGTAGCAGTTTTTCAATGCTATATGCGGTTCTTTGTTTTCATCTGACTGTCAAGATGGCGTCAAGAAGCACCCGCCGATTTGCACGCAAATTCACTGTTCTTGATTACACCAAGTAAATAGGAGGTGGTGTTTGTGTTTTTATACATAAACTGTACATTCTTGTGTAAATATTCCTGTGGATAATTGTTTTCATTAGTGAAAAAAACAACATATGGTGTAAATATATGGACTTGGCAAGAGGATATATACCCCTTATGGTCACCTGTTTCCTTCACTCCTTCTATCAAGATGAACAGACTACCAGTTTTGAGGCGAGTAATGTCTGTATGTGAACACTTCAATGTTTCCAAAACTGTTTTCTTTTGTGTGTGACAACTGACATTTGTTGTTAATTTTTAATATTTTTTTACCAATCACCCAAAATACTGTGATTTCTGGGGTTGTCGCCGTGCGAAATGTTGCGGCTTGAATGAGTTAAGTTTTTGCAGTTCGTAGATAGGGTGCGGGAGTTAAAGGGTTAAAAAAGCTATTGAATGATGGGTTCAAAATAGTTCCCCATATCCAACCCCCATAATTTGGAATGAATTATCAATCATTGTTGAAAAGGGAGGGGAAGGGGGGAGTGAACAATAACACCTCATACAGTGACACATGGTCAACAAACGAACTGAGAGAATTTATTAATCACCTTAACCCATATACCCTCATGTCACCCAACGTGAACCATACTATGAAATTCTATGTCAGGGAAAGTAACTCTTGCAATTTTCGATAGTTACAAACTAAAGAAATCAATTAAAAGTATAATTACCTTTTTTTTTTTTCAAGGAATCATTTTTTTGGCATTGTGCATACAATGAAGTACTCATAGAAAGAGGTTTTTTCCAGGTTCATTCTGGTTTTACTCGCAGAAAAAATTATAAAGTCGGATTTGATGGTGAATGTTACCAAAAATTTACTGGTGTGATAGTTCAAAGTCAAAGATGCAGTCCATAAATGCTTCTTAATGGCCTGCAAATGACCCAGAGGACCCAGAACAAAGCCTACTGCAGAAGCTGAGCATGAAATTGTGCAAAGCTTGCACCAATAATAATAATAATAATAAGTAGCTTTTGTATAGCACTATTCTCAGTTCGACTCACTGCGCTGTTACATAAACAAATAATCTCCTCACATACCAGTAACATCATTTTTTAATCACACCACACACACAAAAGGGGGGTGGGGGTATACTTATGAAAATGCAGATCAACAGGCAGATCATGCACAACACGAACATTTTCCGAAAATTCCTTTACTGAAACCGCGCCTAAAACGTCCTGCCATTTTCGGTTTCGAGGTCAGGCAATCGATCGATACTCGACCCACCTTCGCTGTCACTCTCACTCTCACGATCGTCGAACTCGGCGGCAACAGCTTCCAATCTAGGTCACTTTCCACATCACATGGATCAACTTTATTAACAAGATCCTCAACCGTAAAACCTTCAAATTCTTCTCCGTCATCATTCAACAGACGCCGCGCGCCATAACTCCTCATCGGTCATGAGACTCATTTTCCAAACTTTGAAAATTCGTAGCACCGTGAAAACTTGATCGATTTTGACACGGTAAAGTGCAGAAGAGGGGACCGGAAGTCGCCAAAACGAGGCTCTCACTCTCGCGGGATTCTCGTTTATGTAAACAATGATGGCCGCGTCCATAGTGACCATGTGTACAGCGGGCTCTGACGGGCGCTCCGCGGTAACGCGATAACGATTTTTGGTGGGCGCTGGCGGGCGCTCCGCGGTAATATGGGTAAATTCAGAGTGGCTGTCTTCACACTCAAATCCCTTTTAAGAGAAGACCAAACTGCTCACATTAAAATATCTGACAATGGCAAAACCAAAAACTTACCGTCAAATGGAAAGGTACACACTGCGAATACTTTGGCATTAAAAAAAGGAGTCTTTTTAATTTATGTACAGAGCAGATCTTTAGAGAGGCAGACTTAGAAGAGATTGGAATAAAGATTGGAGAGAAGAAACATCACCAACCTGAGATATGCAGACGACACTGTATTTACAGCAAACACCATCACAAGCATGAAGAGAATTTTCTACTGAGTAGTTGCAGCAGGTTGCAGGGCAGGATTGAAACTGAATGCAAAACAAAAAAACACACACACACACACACACACACACACAAAAACCAAAGTCATGCACATAGCGAAAAAAGGCGGCCAGGAAAATCCAAACATTCAAATAAATAAATAAGAGTTGGCATGGCAAAACAAAAAGTGGTCCAGTTAAACAACGTATGGAAAGACAGAGGGCTTCCGAAAGATTTACAACTAAAGAATCCTGAAAATTTTGATTTGGCTTGTTTTAATGTACGGTTGCAAAGTCTGAATACTAAGAAAAGATGAAGAAAATAAAATCAATGCAGCAGAAATGTGGCTGTATAGACGACCTTCAGAGTCAAATGGACAGACAGAAGAACAAATGAAAGTATATTAAAGGAACTGAGTGTCAAGTGCCAACTGCAAACAGAGATCAACAAAAGGAAGCTGAAATATGTAGGCCATGCGATCAGAAACACCAAAACAGATTTGATATCAGTGGTCATGCAGGGGAAAGTTGATTCGAGAAGAAGAAAGGAATGACTGGACATCACTTTCAACAACATCATTGAAGTCTTGTGGTCTGGGAATCCAGGAGGTCGCCCACAGATGTCTCAATTGTGTGATCTGGAGAAGACTTGTGACATCAAGCGTGACTCCTACTGCCGATCCTGGCGAGGGAGAGAGGTGAGGTGAAAGGTGAATAGCAAACCTGTCACCTGCGATAGTAAAATGGGCAACACAAAACCTAAGTATAACAAAATTACCAAGGAAATTTGACTATAGTGCTTACCATCAACCAACTTTTGTGTCAGCTACTGCTTTTGAATCTTGGGCTACAATGGAGCCTAGACTTCAATGTTGTTATAAACTTTAAGCATAAAATGACAAACTCATCCTCGGTTGACCTGTTCACATCTAAAGTGAATAATAAGATGCCAAAATATGTGTCCTGAAAACTGGACCTGAAGCATGGACTGCTTATTGCTTTTAGCCTCTACTGAGAAAAATTCTTAAGCATTTGCTTTCTTCTTTGAGTCATCCCAAAGTCTGCTGTAATTGCAGCTATACAAGATTGCATCACTCCATGTGACCAACCCAACCTCGACACATCAAGGTCCTTCACCTTCTGATAGAATATCCAGTGCTTCTGCCCCAAAAACCAACAACAGGTGAACTTCATCAGCTCCGGAATATAATGATGTGATAACCTATGAATTATCAAGGAGGGTTTGCAGGTTCTTGGATTTCCCAAAGAGACTACAACATTTATCATAACTCGGAGACCAGGGACAAGGAAAAGTTATAACACTTACGTCAAGGATGATTAAATTTCTGTTAAGAGTGGGATGAAAAAAAACTTTTCTTTGTCTCCATCAGTGTTACTGATTTTCTTCACTGTTCTCTTCCAAGAAGGCAAAGGCTATAACTCCTTGAATGTATCAAGGGAGTGCTGTCTCCATTCTCTTTGAATAGTGACAGGTCTGCAGGCTCCCCCTATTTTTGGTTGTAAAAGGTTATGAAAGATCTTAAGCTGAAATTTAATTTACTAGGTACTGGGGCTACTTGATATGTACAGATCTGTGATTCTTGACTTTCTTAGGATGCGGCCACACTACGAGCTATGAGCTGCACTGTAGCTGCACGATAAGAACTATGACACTGACTACTGTCCAGGCGGCCACACCACAAGCAATAACCACGCATATGGTGCTAGCTGCAAGCAACAGAAATGTCCCGGTTATTTATTGTCAGTCACAGCTTGAACGATGTTTCTGTCATAGTTTTTCCAGACCCCCACCAGATGTTTATGGAACTGCTGCAATAAGCAAAGCAGATTCAGTAGCAGGCATAGTAGAATTCGCAGGGAGGGGAGGGGGTGAAGTTGCATGCACACGTGTGAACATGAGAATGAGCAAATGTTTTTGGCTAATACAGCATCTTGCACATTTTACAATTGATCTATAACTTTTTGGATTTTAAATTTTGTAAATAGTTTTCTCTCTCTCTCTCTCTCTCTCTCTCTCTCTCTCTCTCTCTCTCTCTCTCTCTCTCTCTCTCTCTCCCTCTCCCTCTCTCTCTCCTCTCTCTCTCTCTCTCTCTGTATCTATGTATATATATATACATATTATAGTGTATTATTATTATGGTTATTATTATTATGATGATGATTATTATTATCATTATTATTATTGTTATAGAGCTGATGATTTCAAGTAAAAAGGAGCTGAGAATGGCAAACAGTAGATAATCATATACAGCGTGTTTAAGCAGCGTTTATACAATACATTCCTCTGCTGATATTGATATCGTATTGATATCGTAGGAATGGCAATGGTTCTGATAGCTCACGAAGCAGAAGATACTTGCTTGCTGACATTCAGAAACTAACTTTGTGAATGACAGCTAGCAGCACACTGGTACACAGCCAACCATAGCAGCTTGTAGTGTGGCCCTCTCAATGGTCACTGAGCTTGCAGCCAGCAGTACAGCTAGCTGACGACAAGCTGTCACCACTTTTGGTGTGACCATCCCCCATTCACAGCTTAAGGCAAACACAGCTTAAAGTTTGCCTACCGCTACACCACAGCCCAGCTCACAGCACCACTCGTAGTGTGGCTGAGGCCTTAGACAGTGGTTTCATCCTACGTATCTGTCCTTTCCCCGGCCATTGCTGAATTTAGTGATGTTGTGTTTGTTAATATCAAGGCAATAAGCCAGGCTGCCTGACTGACAGATATTAGTGACATTTCTTGGAGTTAGAGGTTAAATTGGATTGGAAATTTGATCAAAACTTCCAATACTTGCACATCAGCAGGAACTATCTAAAACAGCCTATCCACCTGAGAGACGCCTAAATCTGTCCTGTTGCCTACTACAGCATTCAGGCAGTCAGGAGCATTATGAAGGTCTGAAACTGGACTCCTTGTCATTTGGTGGGACCCTCATAGAAGCAACATCTCCTGAGGTACATTAAGACGGTGGACAAAGATCTGCTTATTGCTTATCTAAAGTTGGCATATATGTGAGTTTTCACATCTCATTCTATCAGCTCATCTGCCACATCAAAGATTGAGGCAAATTCTGAAAAGAGCTGTCTGGAATGTGAAAGGGTTTGTTTGCGTATTGCCACAAGCCTGTACTCACACTGGATCACTTTGACAAAGCTGTACTTCAAAAAAGTAGAAGCAAATAGACGCAGGTCTCTCAAATTTCGCATGGTCCAGATTCCTGACGGAATTCTGGGAAGCAAAACTCCACAGTCAAATGAACTCACTTTGTGACATTTCAGTGGGTGGAGGTTTGCAGACCAGTATGAATTCAGGATAGGATCAGGTGCCTCGCCATGATCTGTATCAGTGTATGGAATAGGTATTTTAGAAATAAAAGATATTGAGTCAAATAGATGTCTGTCTCATCACTTCTTCCTAGTCTCTACTTTCCTTCCCTTGCCCGATCTTGCCGCACCATTTGCTCGTTCAGTCTGATGAATTCTTGCGTTCTGTCACCTGATCCTATCCTGACTTCATACTGGTCTGCAAAACCCCACTCAAACTTGGTGAGTTTGTATGATTGTGGAGTTCATATGGAGGGCCATGACCGCCAACACCATAAGGCAGGGCACATGGTGATGTTGATGATAACTTAAACAGCCGGCCCAGGCAAAAGCCTGAGACAGCTGGCCCAAGCACCAGCAAATGACTTGAGCAGGACTTTCCATCCCCAGCAAAGGGTCATGGCATGGTGGGGAGCCTGGCCGTCCATGGCAAGATTTTTCTTTAGAGGGACCATTTTTGAGGCCATTTGCCTGGGACATGCCACAGCCTTGGACTCAAAGGTTGCGGACCTCACCCTCAAACAGACTGTAAAAGTTCTCTGTTCACAGTCTGACCCCAATGTCAATTGCCACCTTCTGGCAATCCCCAGGTCCTCGGGTGGCTGGCTCCAGGTCCTGGACTTGTCCCCACTCAATGTTTTCTCAGAGTACATCTACTTCAGAATGGAACTCCAGCCCTAATCTGATTGTCAATGCGGAGGGGAGACTGGGCTTCCTCTGTTGACCTCAAGGACGCATATTTCTCCATCCTTATCCACCCTTCCAGCAAGAAGTGTTTTTGATGGATCCTGGCATTCGACCTGGTGAAGGGAGTTGCAATAGCTCCTCCCATTCTACATATGGTTGCTTTGTGCATAGGCTGTGGAACTCACATAGCCATAGCCCATGCCTCAGGGTTTTGGTCCCTGTTCAAAGCCCTACTTCACAAAAGCTTGCTCGAAAGGAAGCATTTTCTAGGGCCTTCCTTGTCTTCAAACCACATGAAGGCAAACCTGTCAAGTTGTTAACAGACAACATGGCAGCAGACAACATGGCAGCCGTGTTTGACATGAACAGACGAAAGGGGGGGGGGGGGGGGGGGGGGGGGGGCACTGTCATCCATTTCCCAGCAAGCCAAGAATATTTACCTCCGTTGGTATCAGATCAATAAGACAGTGTTGGCAAGACGAATATCATTTCCGACCGCCTGAACAGGAATCACTCAATCATCCAGACAAAGTGAATCGTCCAGACAAAGGGGACCCTCAGTTTCCCGACCCTCCTGGAAGTCTTGGATATGTAGATCATCTCTGAGATTGATCTCTTTGCAACTAGATTCAACAAGAGGTCACTGATGTATGTCTGCCCAGTTCAGGAACCAGAAGCCCTCACAGTCATGTCCTCTCTCTAGACTAGACATCGCTGATTAGCTACTCCTTCCCCCATTCCAAATCCTTTTACAAAGTGATCAATTAAAAACAAGGGAAGAAAAGGCTTGAATGATTCTCAATGCTTCTCTCTGGCAGTCCCAACCTTGATTCCCAGATTCAAGATCACTGACGCACAAGCCTTCCGAGAAGTTGATCCCAAGTCAGGACCTGTTCAAGCAGCCTCATTCGGGAATTCTTCATGCCAATTCAGCAGTGCTCGGTCTCCATGGTTGGTTCCTGTGCAGGACAGCCTGCCATCATTACCTGAGGATTGGGGCATATTTTCTCCTTCTCATCTACATACCAGAGTTTTGTTGGCAGCTCTTTCCACACCTGAAGCTCACCCAGCTGTCCGCTGTTTAACTGCTCTCTCCCATAGGAAGGGCACCGAATCTCTTTACAATGCTAAGCGGAAGCAGTGGCTCCTCTGTGCAATTCCAACCAGGTTGACTCTACTCTCTGTCCTAGGTTAAGTTGGCCAACTTCTCCACCCACCTCTCTCAGTCTGAGGGTTTGGCTCCTAGCACCATTCGTAGCTGCAGATCCGCAGTCTGTACAACCCTCCAACAGCTGGGGAGGCCCACTCTCTCAGATGACTTCCTCTTCTGAGAAGTCTCCAGAGGCCTGTCAGCTCAAGAGACTAAGGACCCTACTCGTACCCCTAAATGGGACCTATACATCGTGAGATGCCCTCCATTTGAGACTTCTCCTTCCTGGACACCAGAGACACCAGAGGAGAGGAATGGCTCCTATGCCCCTTCGCTGCTTCAGACACTAGTGGCATCACTCTGCCCGAAGGCATTCTTCACAAGGGGACTCCTCATCTATGTCAATGAGGAATTTTCCAAGGACATCATGGTTACCACCATCTCATGCTGGCTTTCTGAGACAGTCAAGAGGGATTACAAAGGAAGACCACCCTCCTCAATGAGGGAAACCTCAGGCTCATAAACTCAGGGCTCTTTCAATGTTATCCACCTTCCGCCCCTCCACGTCATTGGAAAGGTCGTTGAAGCAGACTACTGACACAGGGTATCCACCTTTGTCAACCACTACCTGCAGGACCTTGGTTTCCACCACTGGCGTTCTGTCTTGCATCTCCTTCATTTTGGCTTACACTGTTTTCAATGCATCCAGACAACAGTAGATCTCTCCCACCTTCTTACCTTTGAATTCTGCTTTAGTTGGATATGGTAGAGTGCATGACGTGAAAAGAAGAATTTTTCCAAGTAAATTCCCATTGAGCTAGTATACTGACCATATCTAACTCTTAACCCCACCCTGCCAGTCCCACTCAAGATCCCGTCTTGGCCTGGAACCAAGCAGCAGAAAAGGGGAGGGCTGTTCTTATTGTCATATGGCTTGGGCTGTCAATGCTGTGAAGCGCCCCTGGATGCATCTTGTGACTGAATTCTCAGTAAAATCCGTGTGGGTTGCGGGTAAAGTAGAGGAATCATGTACCACTCTG
This sequence comes from Monoplex corrugatus, assembly GCA_030674185.1. NCBI lineage: Eukaryota > Metazoa > Mollusca > Gastropoda > Littorinimorpha > Ranellidae > Monoplex > Monoplex corrugatus. The sequence goes on along the minus strand of CM060312.1, from coordinate 43,283,744 downwards.
CATTAGTACTGGCTAAACGGCAATGTACTTGGAAAAATTCCGCTCATCATCATCATCATCCATCTCCATCACCAGGGACAACGGTGGGAGCTCCACTCTTTGTCACAAAGGATCACCAGGCGACACGGTCTCTGCTTCTGTATATGATGTCATGGAGCCCCAGTTTGCAAGCGTCAGTGATGTTGTCCATGAAGGGGTTTGCTGGCCCTCTTCCTTGTTTTCTCTTTGCCTCGACTCTCCCCTGCAGGACTGATGTCATCAGGTCGGTTCTTGTGGTTCTGTTCATGTGCCCGATATACTTCAATTTTCTTTTGTTGATCTCTGGGAGCATTTTATGTTGGACAGCTAATTCCTTTAGCACGCTTTCATTCATTCTTTTGTCTGTCCATTTTACTCTGAGAAGACGCTTGTAGAACCACATTTCTGCTGCAATTGTTTTGTTTTTTGGGGGGTGAGGGGGGGGGGGTGGCGGGGTTCAGAGGACTATAGATTTGTGTTGCTGCACAGATGTCAATCTGACTGGCAATGTCTGTTGTGGCTGTACAGCCCTGTGTGGGGACAGAAATGGTTTTGATCAGCGAGTCATTACCATTTTGGGTCTTGGGTCGGTCCCGCTAAAATGTCATGACGTTACTGGATGCTTGAGTCTAAAGTGAACTTTATTCAACATTATTTTCATGTTGGAAATTCCAATTGGATGTGTGAGGGCTGATTCAAAAGTCGTGTCAGTTAGACTGACATTTATGATTGTTTATGGTGTATAATTTTGGCTTTTACAAAGATGAAATATAGCTTTTGTGCTGTTGATATGCACAAAATTATGATGTGGCATCTGTTTTAATCGTGTGAGGTCGTTCAGAAATGTTATTTAACTAACAGTGTATCAAATAAACAGATCATAGCCCAGAGCAGATAAGAAGCTGTGACGTCACAATGCTCAGACTTGGAGACATCATGATCAATTTCATACTGATTTGACAGATTTGAAGATAATGTGTGTCAAATGACAAAGAATGACTTGAAAGACAAGTATCAGATTTGTACATCCAATTGAACCCAGAATGAGCAAACTGTTCAGCTTGTTAAGAGAGTAGCTGATAAAGATTCACATATATCAGTTTGTAAAATTAGTAAAACTTACAGTGTTTCAAATGGCACAGTTGAACTGATCATGCAGTATGATCTTAAAATGAAAAAAGTGACTGTGAGATGGACACATCATCTTCTGATGGAGCAGCAGAAAAAATACAGGGTCCAGAGTTCTAAATGATTGCTTGAATGGTTGAGCCAGATGATCCCAAATAACTATGTTACATGATCATAGGCGACAAATGTGATCATGTTCTGAGACATCCCACAGACAATCGAATCAAATAAGAATGAGCGCTAATGACGAAAGACCAGTTGTACTGCGACTTCGGGTTTAGTGCTGGAAGAGACTTCTCTCCATTTTCTTGAATTCCCAAGGCCCTTTAGTAATTGATATTTTGCTTGAAAAATTAACTCTTACTGCTTGATATTATGTTTAACTCACTTGGTACGGAGAGTTTTCCCCCTTGCATTTCCCCAGGGACGGCCCATTTTGAAGGGTTAGGAAAACAAATCACAAAAAATACAAAACATAAAGGAACAAAATGAAACTTTCAGATCTGAATATTTACATGCTGGGTTAGTTCATGCCAAAATAGTGAAGTTCTTCCTTGAATATTTCTTCTTCATGTGCCACGTTGAAAATACCCCAAATTTTGTGGTCAGGATCACCGTACAGTCACACACTTTGATCAGCTCCATGAACACACAGTCAAAGGTGAGAAGGTCTTTGTATGCACAAAACAACATGAATAAAGTAGACTCTGCTCAGGGTAAAAAACAAAAAAGATTAGTGATATTATATGAATAAATGTTACAAATTGTTACACAGGGGAGTTATGGGGGCGTGGCACTCAAATGAGACATGCAGGCCACAAGAGCCAGAGAACAGAGGCAAACTGGGAGAAAAACTAAAATCTTCATGCCAGTCATGCATGGGGAAGTGAATGAAACCTCCATCAGACATGCGACTCACTGTACCTGGCCCGCTGACTGCTCGCCTCTCGTGACGTGTACGCCCACCTCCCTCTCCCACTTCACTGTCGTCTGAAACTGGGTCACTGTCAGTACCGTCTTGCTGGCAGCTTCCATCACTTGATACACTTTCACCATTATCTTCAGCATACTCCTCAATGTCCAATCCTTCAGTCTGAAGCACTTCAATCACTTCAGCAGCAGTAAAACGCCGCCGTCGCGATCTACTTTGTTCGAAAACCCATACTCACCTGCGACGCCATTTTCGACACGAATGCAGATTACCAGTCGTCGTGGGGTGCCGAAGTCAATCGTTTCCTGACGAGTGTATGGCTACGGAATCTCACGAAGTAACTTTCCCCTTGACTCTTGACACGTTTGCAGTGACCAGTGTGGCTATGGTAGGCATGCAAGGTCTAAAGGGGAGTGTCGAAAAATTTTAATTATCGAAACCGCTATCGTGTTCCGTCGTACGCAACCGTGCCTTTCATCACGACCGCTATAGTGTTCCGTTGTACCGAGTGAGTTAAAGTGTTTCACCCAAATTTATGCAGTCCATCCATGAGCAGCATGTGCGGGTACCAGCAAAATACTCCTTTTGCATGACAGGGTACATGTCCAAAAAGCAAGATCATTATGACCTATCTAGATAATTAGAGCAAGCCATCCAAGTTCTCCAACACCCACCCAACAGGCCTGGCTTAACCCTATATGACTTCTGTTTGTTTCCCTTTCTGAAGCAAACCTGGCTGACGAGAAGTTTTCAAGAATCAAGGATTTCAGAAAAGCAGTGAAATCACAGCTTGATACTATAGCGGAATCAAACTGTCAAAAAGCATTTGACTCTTTGCTGAGGAGGTGGAAACATCATTGTGAATAGAAGAGGAGAATACTTTGAAAGACTGAAAATTTCATGGATGTTGGACTTCCATTTTTTGTTTTGCAAAGTAAGTGAAGAGTTTTGATTCAGCCGTCATATCTTGACAACTGTAGGACAATGTTGGGCCATCAATGTGTATGTTTTAGTAAAGATAGGGCAGTCAGATATCTCTTCTTCTATCTTGGGCTTCGGTCTGTTAAGCCTGTTTCATTGCATGATAGTGAGGAAATAAGGACCTATGCATTAATCAGAATGAAAAATTGAACTAAGTATTTCATCATAGATGTGCTGTTCGAGATTTGCTATTCAGTATTCAGCTAATGTCTACTTCCCATGTTTGTAATTAAGACAAATGAACAGCAGAACTGTTGTTAACATACATAAGTGATAATTAATCTATGTGACTTGCATTTCAGTGTGAAAAACAATTGAAGCTTGTTGTGATGTTTAGCTAGGTAATGGTTTGGTTTGTCTTTTCTGACCATAAATATTCAGTCTTTCAAATCATCAGTCAGACCACTTAATCTTTTTTTTTCCTATCCACAAGCTTCCAGTTGATGGGTGAGTTCAGAGAGTGAAAAGGTTAACCTTCAACAATCAAGATGGACTAAACTAAATAACCACTGTATTCAAATGGCCAGAATCATCCACATATGCTTCCCCTGTAGGGATGCCAGTGACTCTCTTAGTATAAAAATTATCCCCACCTTCTGGAAATTTCAGTGCTAGAAATTTCCTCTTTTCTGTCATTCTCTTTGTTTCTGCATTGCCCCTTTGCTTTCTGTCTTTTTTTTCTATCATTTTCTGCCTTGGTGGTCTATTCACCTGTATGTGTTCTGTATGTGGTCTTACATACTTTCTCTTAGGATTGATAATTGGGTTTTTGTATTAAGTGCATTTTTGGCTCAAGGGAAATGTGATATGCAAAAGCAATTTTAGGTAACTTAAGCTTGTTTTTAGATATGTTTTAGTGTCCTTAGTTATGTTTAAATTTGTATTCAGGTATGTTTTTTAAATCCCTTATGTGATAAATTGGACAGTGATAAATGCCAGGGACATCTCCTTAAATTATGTGCACGAATGCATTGATATGTGTACTGAATTTTCTTTTCCTTGAAGAATTGTGTATGTTTTGAAACAGTTATAACCCTGATATGGCTCTGCACAGTTGGCTGGGCTTTAAATAAAAATAACAATAACAATAACAATCCACATATAAGTGAAACATTTCAACGTCGTATGTACTTGTGCTTTTCAGTTCCAATTTTCTCAAGACAGTATTTGCCCAATGCCATGTTATGGTAAAGATCTGAAAAGATCATGGCCTAAGCCATAAGCCTCATATAAACCATATGCACTGGTAAGGTCACTATGTTCTACCTAATGTAGGGATTTCAAATGCTATAACACTGTCTTCCACCATCAAGGCTCTGTATACTGGCCTTTGATGCTTTTTATGTTCTAACTGGAAATTATTTGGGAATCTCTATCCTGTAATGAAATTTAAAGAGCATAGAGTAATGCCCACTTTATGAAAAACAATTCAGTTAGTGCTATTGACAGAGCTGTTTGTTCTACATTGTCATCAAAATGAAATAATAAACTGAATGCAGGCCTGGAGAAGATTAAAAATTTCTAATAGCCAGTCAGGCAAGTGGATTTTAAGATTTACTAGACTGCAGACATTTTCACTAGCCGGACATGTTACCTTGAAAAATAGTAAAATAGTAAAATTCTTTTTATGATGATGAACAAAAATATTCAGCAGAATAAGCCTTTGTTACTATGAAGGTGGTAAAACTTTCTTCTAGTAGACTTTCATCAGAGTGGGGGAAGGTGAACAGTGGGAGATCTATTGATAACATGAAGATGTAAAAGGCAGATGATCGATCTTAAAGTTTACATGGATTCTCTGTGTAAGTTATAAATCTTTAGTTTAATATATATTATAATCATTATCTTTTTGCTTACATAGCCAAAGTTTATTTTAGTCCAAACGGTTGTTTATCGTGTTTTGCGAATTACTTCCTTGTCATCCTGCAGTGTTTTTCCCCTTTCATAATTTTAATCAATTGTGAATGTGTGTGAGGGAGAGAAAAAGACAGAGTATGAAACCAGAGAGAGAGAGAGATAAGGAGTATACATATGCGTGTTTAACACACATGCAACACAGATAATGGGAAATTTTGGCATTGGTGAGACTTGGTAAGTATGTTCATTAAAAGCAAGTCTAGCAGAACATTTGGCAGTTTTAGACACGAAGATGGTCAGTTCACAGGTTTATACAGAAAATCATTTTGTTTCCATTGGAACACAAGCCACATCTATCTGTTGGCTAGGTCTGTAGTGGTACTGAACTATGTAGGCCTATCTGTTGGCTTTTGTTTTTGGTTGATGTGTGTGTGTTTTTTGTTTTGTTGTTTTTTTATAAAAGTGTTGTTGTTATATAAGTATTATGTCTCTTTTAGTGTGTGTGTGTGTGTGTGTGTGTGTGTGTGTGTGTGTGTGTGTGTGTGTGTGTAAAGGGAAAACACTGAAAATATTTAATCCACCCTTACCTCACCTGTCGACGTCACCGGGTTCGGTGTTGGCCGCAGCACATCTAGACACCACTATCTCCCTCTAGGCTACTCTGTCTTGACTTTTGTGGACAATTTCTTGAATATTTAGGCCACTGATGTTGGTTATGTGCTCGACGTGTGAGATTGGAGGCCTTGCCTTTCTTCCTTTTTGCCACTGTTTTTTTTTGAAAGATGGTTGCTATGAGGTCCGTGTTCTTGTTTCGTGACACATGGCCAGTGTATTTTTGTCTTCTGTTGTTGATGTCTGCTAGTAGTTTTCTGGTGGTATCATGCTCTTCCAGGACACTTTCATTAGTTCTTCTATCAGTCCATTTGACACATAGTAGTCTCTGATAAAACCACATCTCTGCTGCCTCAATTCTTCTGCAATCAGTTTTTCTTGGGAGTCCAGGCTTTGCAGCCATAAGTCATGACTGGCCAGAACAGACATTTTAAAAGTCTTAACTTTCAGTCAATTTGGTATGCCTGTGTCTTTTCAAATGTTGTTGAGTTTGACCATTTTTTGCTTTGCCATTCCAATTCTTATTTTAATGTCTTTGGATCAGGTTCCATCATCAGTTTTTACAGAGTCAAGATATTAGCAATCCCTAACATTTTCTGAAGGAGTTTTGTTAATTAAGATGTCATGATTATTTTCAGTGTTGTTGTCTTTGATATGTAGCACTTTTGTTTTGTTGGCATTCAAGTTTAAACCAGCCTTTTTGCCTGCTGCATCTACCCTGTATAGAATTCTTTTTATGCTGGTAATGTTATCTGCTAAAAGCACAGTATCATAGGCATAGCACAGGTTTATAAGATTTTTTCCTTCCATCTTTATGCCCATGCCTTCTGTATCAGCATCTCTCATGACTTGTTCCATGTAGACATTAAAGAGATAGAGTGACTCCCCTGTGGATGTTTAAGAATTCACATTTCTGAGTGTTCCATTTAACTATAGCCTTTTGGTCTTTATAGAATGAGGCATTTAATGCAATGAGGTGTTTGGGAAAGCCCATTTTGACCACTGTGTTGAACAGGTGGAGATGAATGACACTGTCAAATGCTTTGCTATAGTCTGTGACGGTGACTAAAGCTTCTTTTTCTGTGCTTTTTGTTTTCTGTATGAGTGTTGGTTGCACAAAGAGCATGTCAGTTGTGCCTCTGTTGGATCTGTAGCCTGTCTGGCAGTCAGATATCTCTTCTATCTTGGGCTTCGGTCTGTTAAGAATAAGAGCAGGATCTTACTGGCATGGCTGATTAGGGCAATGGTTCTGTAGTTGTTGCAATTTTTGACATTGCCACTCTTGTGAAGCATCATGAATCCCCCTAACTGAAATTTATGTCATGAAAGACAAGTGAAGATAATGTGAGGAAAATAGTCAAGTAGCGTCTGTGCCTTCTAAACTAGTTTCTTTGACGTATCATCTTATCATGAATTTCATTGCCAGTAGCACAACACATTCTCTTCCCCTCCCCATCCCTTGATCTCAATAAGACAAATGTTGTGTTATTTTCTCTGATTTTCCATACTTAATTAGAAGCTTCAAACCGCTTGACCAAAATTGACCGATTGGGCGAAAGGTTGCCAATCTGTAAACGCTCGATTGTGTCATACTGACTCCTTTCACTGACAGGCTTATAGGAAGCAAGAGTTGCCTTTCCCGAGATAGCCTCGTTTTTGTCACGAGTGTTGGCAGACTTGATCATTGCAGATGAAATCAGTCGGCAGACTGGAAATTTTGAAAAATCGAAATGAATTATAGCTGTGAAGGCCAAAATTGTCACTCGCCCAGCGGACTAGTAGTTTTTGAATTTGGCTCACCCAATAGGTTTTTTTACTCGCCTCAGGCAACCAGGCGAGAAGGTTTTGCCAGCCCTGTGAATGCTTAGAATATTTAACGGAATGTACAAATGAGCATCTAGCAATTAAGCATGTAAATGCAAAAACTGCAAAATGTTAGGCATACCGGTACAGTGTTGTCAACTCAACCTAGTGTTCATTTTACAACCCTCGTAACTTGTGGCCAACTGCTAAGCCTGTAATCTCATCATTCCTGTCAGTACTGGTATGTTTAGTATCATGTTGTATGACCATCATGATTTGAAGCTTTCTTGTCATCAGTATTGATTTGCTTAGCTTCATAATTTCTATATTATTCTCTTGGTTTGTAAGATAATACTTGCTTCATTTTTGTTTTTATTTATAGGACAGGTTATACAACACAGTCATTGTTAAATGCCCCAGTTTTCAGTGTTGCTTTGTAAAATGAGGATACTGCAGAGGCAGCATGTTCACATTTCAAACCTAGTACAGTTTTGTGGGGTTGTTTTGTAAAATGCTCTGCAGGCTGGATTGGAATTTTTTAACTCGTCCACATTGCATAAGTTTCTTTTCTCAGTTCTGTTTTGAACTAATGTCTGCTTTTCAGTTTTGGTGTATCTTTAGCTTATATCACCTCTTTTTTTGTTTTAGATTTTGTTGTTGTTATTGCATCCATGCAGGTTATACATTATTTTTACATAATACATGCAAGCATATACACACATACTTAAGGACGCACACACACACACACACACACACACACACACACACACACACACACACACACACACACACACACACACACACACACACACACACACACACACACACGCATACACACACATAGACACATAGGGGTTGGAAACATGGTTGCAGGGTGGGAACCACAGAAAAGCATGCTCACCTTATTTGGGTTCATAATTACCTGAGTCCTAGTAAGCGAATTCTGTTATAATTTGATATGAACAGAATGTTTGATTTAAAAAATGATCAGGTTTTATTGACATGGTTTTGCCACAGTCTAGTTGGTGGTTCTGTTCTTGGAATTTCTTTTCAAAATAACAATTGTGCCTACTAATATATGTTTACAAAATTTCTCATCATGTACATCCCATGGTACCTCTTAATATGTTGATGTAAATCTATGAGTAGCTTTGGGACCTTGTCATTTGCAGACTGTTAAGTGAATGCTGGAATGTGTTTCGTAATGGTGATAAATTTGCAAGTCTTTCATGCACATATGCACACATGCACACACACAGATTTAAACACATTATTTTATGTACATGCCAGCAACTCAGGCTTGCATGCTTGTGTACATGCATGTATGCATGCAGCTACACACACACACACACACACACACACACACACACACACACACACACACACACACACACACACACACACACACACACACACACACACAGATACATCTATATATATATATATGTGTGTGTGTGTATGTATGTATATGTGTGTGTGTATATATATATATATATATATATATATTATATATATATATATATATATATATATATACACATACACTAGAGAGAGAGAGACCACGAGTGTGCAGATGGGATCCAGAGCACCAATGTCCTGCCACTATCTGGACAACAATCCCCAAGTTCTCAACACCGCTCAGTAGTCATTTCATCAGGCAAAGTGGGGCTGTCCATGCATTGCATGACCATCTGGGCCAGGTCATCAGTTACCTTGCCTACAAACCAAATGGCAAGGTGAAGAGATGACAAACCCCAGGACATAGACACACAACGTGCACTAACCAGGCCCAGCCCCGCCTCTGAACCAAGAGAGAATGGAAGACTCCTCTCGCCCAACTCTGGTCTCAATCTCCCCCTCAGGCCTGCCACCAACTGGCATAACCGTCTGCTCCCTTCCTTTCACTATAGTCTTGACATTCAGCAGTTGGAAGCCTCCAACTTTGCCTTACTTCAGTCACAGAGGTTGTTTGAACAGCCGCAAAATTGGCCAGGCATGATGCTCCAGACACAGTCCATTTTGCTCTTTATCAAGGTCTGACCTGCCCTGAAAGGGATTCCAAGTCTGCCGTCTCTCTGAGCAGCCAGCAGGTCTTTCCCTGCAGTCATCAGGCCTGATACCCAGCGGTCAGTAGTTAAACCACAGTTAACAAGAAACACCACAAGGGTGCGGATGAGACCTGCCCCGCCACTCTCCAGAGAACCACCCTGCAAGTTCCCAACACCACTCGATAGTCATTTCATTAAGTAAAGGGGGGCTGTCCATGCATTGCATGACCCATCCAGACCCTCATCAGTTGCCTTGCCTACAAACCAAATGGCAAGGTGGGAAGATGACAAACCCGAGGACAAAGACACACAACATACACTAACCAGGTCCAACTCAGCCTCCAAACAAAGAGAGAATGGAAGACCCATCTCTCACCCAACTCTGTGTCCATCTCTCCCTCGGGCAGTCCGCCCTGCCACCAGCTGGCACAGCCACCTGCTCCCTTCCCCTCACTATAGTCTCAACAGTCAGCAGTTGGAAGCCTCCAGTCTTGCCTGATTTCAACCGCAGAGATGGTTTGAACAGCTGCGAAGTGGCCAGGCATGATGCTCCAGACACAGCCCATTTTGCTGATTCAGCAGGGTCTGACCTGCCTTGAAAGGGATCCCAAGCCTACCGTCTCTCTGAGGAGCCAGTAGATCTTCACTGTGGTCATCAGGCCTGATTCCCTGTCTTTGAAGTCAGTAGTCAAGCCACAAGCCGAAATTAACTAGAATCACTGCAAGGGTGTGGATGGGACCCAGAGCACAATGCCTTGTCACTCTCTGGACAACCATCCCCAAGCTCTCAACCCCACTCAATAGTCATTTCATAAAGCAAAGGGTGTAGGGGGGGGGGGGGGCTGTCCATGTGTTGCATGACCCATCTGGACCCAGTTATCAGGTTACCTTGCCTACAAACTGAATGGCAAGATGGGGGAAATGACAACCCCGGGTCGTAGCCATACAATGTGCACCAACCAGGTCCAGTCCTCTGGACAAAGAGAATGGAAGATCACTCTCTCACCAAACTCTGGTCTTCATCTACTTCTGTTGCCTTCAACGCGCGGATCCTCATGTCCACCTCCTCTCTCTCCAACAGCACCCATCCATTAGTGTGATTTTTTGTCCGCACCACTTGGCTTTTCTCCATCTTTTGACAGTTTCACTGTGTGTTTGTTTAATGCCCAGTCTGTCTGTCCTCATAACCAATCCGATAATATTGCTGATCATGTATTTGAAAATAATTTTGACCTGGTTTTTATAACAGAAACTTGGTTGAAAGTCATAGTCATGAACCTTTGGTTGAAAGTCATAGTCATGAACCTGAGATAAAACAGCTCACTCCACCTTATCTTATAGATAACGCCCTTCCCACGCCCTTCTTTAGATGGTGGTCTTGCAGTCTTGTACAGAGATGTCTTAGAAGCATCTCTATCTTTCAGCCGAGCCCTCCCTTTTCCACATTTGTCTTTTGAAGTTCTGGAAATCATTCTCAACATCTCCAGTCAGACTGTCATCTTTTCTTGTCTCTATAGCCAACCTCCTAGCAGCACTAACAACCTGAGTGATTGTATGTTTCTTGATATTTATTCCCTTTGCCTAGATAAATTGATTGTTTTAGACGATAATCGCTCGTGATTCTGATCAACTGATTTCTTCAGTATCAGTGACAAAAGAACTTTCTTCTGATCATTTTGCTGTCCTTGCCTCTCTAAATTTCATAAAATCTCCCAGAAATAAACGTCTAGTCACTCACCGCAACCGTAAGTCTGTCGACCTTAACGCCTTCACTTCTGAAGTGACTGAACTTCTGTCACAGGTCAGTGATTCCACTGATCCTGTAACTATATATACGTTGATTCTCCGCCATTAGCTTGACAAACAGGCCCCTCCCTCCACCCATGTCATGCCTGATCGTCTATGTGCACCTTGGTATACCTCTCAACAAGTGTGAATGTCGGAGGGCCGAGCGTCAGTGGCGGTCTTCTAAATTAGAAGTACACCATCAGATCCGTCAGTCCTTGCACAACAAGGTAACTGAGTTGCTTTCTAAAGTGAAAACTGATTACTTTTCCGTACAAATTCTTGAAGCTAAAAACACAAAAATTCTGTTCCCCATCATGTCTGATTTACACAATCACCTCGGGCATCCCACTACCAGGGATGCATGCTGCTCTTAGAGGGGTTGTCCACTGCTAGATCTCCACTATGCTGAGAGTCCTAGCACGACCACTATGTTACCATGGAACTACCACCTACATTACATCCAGATATCCTAACCCCACTTTGGGGTCAGGCAATCTCTGGAGCCACGAGCAATGCCCAGAACCCAACTCTTCACCACAAACCTCAAGGTCCTGCTCATCCTTGGAGGTGCTGGAGTTTGGCATCCCAGGCCAGGCCCATAGACACCCTTGACCCAGGATATTCCACTATTCTGCAATTGAGCTGCACTCAGCATGTTGTGTTCCACATCTGTTAGTTCCACATCTGTTAGCTTTCCCTATGTTCTTGAATGCCAAGGTAAAGGTGGCCCTCATGGTTAGTGCTCCGAGGAGATACCTGTAACTGGCCCAGATGCTGTCTGTCACCTATGCTCCACATCAGGGTAAGTTTTTGGGCCCTATCCCATCAAGGCATTTGACATGACTCTGTCCAGAAGAGGCTTGCCAGCTGCTTCCCTCAGATAGACGCCCTATTTTCACCAGCTGCAAAAGAGAGAAGTTAGCTGCCCAGGCTATCTGCACAATGGCCAACACGTTTCTGAAAGCACTTGCTTTTTGCCTGAGAGCTTCCCTTTCCCAAGAGTCCTCGGATTTGGGCCGTCCTTCAGAATGGTTGAAATTCAGCTTTGTGAATGCCTTGGCCTGCACTGCTGATTACTAAGCCAGACTCCACCTCGACATCATTTTCATCAGGTAAAACGAGATTAAAGGCCTTCTTCAGTGGAATTCAGCAGCACTATCCCTCCAGGAGATGATAAGCCTACGTTACTAGGCTCCTTTTTCAAAATGGCAACTAGTCCTGGCCAGGCCCAGGGCACTGCTCCAAAGGCCAGAGTGTCATAAGACCATCACCACTTCCCAGGCGATGAGGACCACCACCTTTCAGAAACTCAACTCCACACACATCGGGGGCATCTTGGAAACTACTACCTCAATTACTTGCCCCCATTCCAGCATCTTCAGCCTCCCTGTCAGCCAGTCATGAACTTGGCCCATTGCTCTAAGGCCTGACAAGAGATGGGCCTCAACACTTGGGTCATTCAGGTACTGGAGATCATGGTACAAGGTACCATGGGAAAAACTGATAAAACCCCATTTCTTGCCCTCTCTTTCTGTCTTTCCCACATTGCTGCCCCCCCCCCCCCCCCCCCCCCCTTCCCACCCCCACTTTCTTTTTGAAAGTGGTTAGAAGATTGAAAACAGTAACAAAATCCGAATCGAGCTGTTTCCACTTATTTAGCAGAGTCAGATCTCTAAACCAGGCTCATGCCCAGAATGTCCTATCACTATGCTCAACACTTCGGATTCATATCCTGTCTGAGGAACAGTGATCTCTGCCCATGCCAGTCCCTTACCTGTCGGGGATTAGACACGACACCTCTTCCATGCTTATTGCTTACACTTCTGCCTACACGGAAAAACTAGCTGCCCTACTCTCTCGCCTGCAACTGCCAAAGACAATAACAGGGAGCTCTATCACTTTTCCACTGACCATGATGGAATCTCTTGTCCCGCTCATACTTCTAGGTCAAACCCTGAAGCATCCACTATAATTAGTGTTTCAAGAACTTTAGTCCCAGTCTCACTGCCTCTTGGATGCAACTCTGCTTCTGGACCACTGTTTCCTGAATGCAACAACATTGTGGACATATCCAGTCTCCTTGCTGGCCATGTCCCAATCTCAACTCCCCCTCACAAGGTCGCCATCTACACATACTCCTCCATGAATGGTTGGGATGCCCACATGGGATTTTGGCATGAAACGGGCTCATAAAGAACAAGGAGTCTCACAAACACATCAATTCACAGGATTTCAAGTTTGTCCATAGAGCCCGGATGGCTTTTTAGACAGAAGCATGGGTCAGAGTGGTTTGCCTCTTAAGGGAAAATACCACAAAAGCATATTACATCAACAAACAGGTACTCAGTGGATCTCTCTCTCTCCAAGCTGAAGCCCTCCTGTGGTTTTGTTAGTGGAAACTATCCGTGTGTGCAAGACACAGCAGAGAAATTGAATGTCATAGCGGACTCCTCATCAGGTTGCACCAAATACGCCAAACAGAAAGAACCCAGAATAGGAACATTTCCACTTCATGGAGGAAGGGGTTTTGCTCTCATATCGATCTGTTTGCGAGAAAGTTCAATATACATCTCCAGCGACTGGATCTGCTTGGTAGCTCTGCAGCACCTACTCATGATCTTCAGATGGACTGCAACTCTTTCATCTGGTCAGCCCTTCTAAGAATGGGCACCTCTTCCAAGATCCTAGGTATTGTCACTGCGGACAGTCACAAAGGTACCGAAGCCTTGTACTGCCACACATGAAAAGCAGAGGTATTTTGATGATCATTGATCGCAGTGGACCATATCTGACTGACCAACATACAGTTAGCCAACTGCATGGTCCTAAAACCAATTACATGACATTTTCATCCATGGCTCTACAGTTCAAAACAGGGGGGGCAACGTGCCCTTCCATCATTATTCAAATTCAGCTAGAGTTTTTGATTTGGTGTATTCGAAGATGAAAAGAGGATTTTTTGTTAAATCTCTAATTAATTAATACATTTTCTTACCGATTGAACATTCAAATTCCCCCACCCATCCATTCCCACTAGTACTCGTATTACTCTGGTTCTCACTTGACCAGAAAGTGAACATCAGAAGAAGTATTCAGCACTCGTTAAGTGGGAAGCCCACTGATTGATCAAGGCAGATCGCATGTGGCAAGAGCCATGGACAGTTTCATTAATTTGGGCCAGTGACAGAGAACTAAACTGGTCAGGTTAGCTACAATACAGGGATTTAAGAAAAAAAAAACTCATTATTTTAGCAGATAAGGTCATCAGTCAGAATCATACTGATGACTAATTTAGTCATTTGATAATAATTTATTTACAATTGCTTTAGCAGGAAGGGTCATCAGTGTGAAAAAGAGGACCAGACATGAAGCTCTTTAATTGTTGGCCCAATGCCAAACGGCATATTTGGCTGAATGATGTAATTATTGATGATGAGCAGACACAAAGACAGGGATTTGTTAAAAATATCAGAAGAATGACTTAATGTTTGTATTTGCAAAGCGGTAGCAAAGGTCATCACAGTTGAGAAATACTCTGTGCTTAGTAAGAATGTGCAAACATGGTAGGTGATCCACTCACAAAAGGGTCTTCATTAGGCAGGTTTTGTGTGTGTGTGTGTGTGTGTGTGTGTGTGTTTTATTAGCAGGCATTGAGCAAGTTGTTGCTTTGTTGGAGATTAAGGTAATGGTCTGTTCCACGTTAGTAGCTTTTAATTGCTGCATTTCAGCAAACATGCATTGACCTATCTTTGAGTTGACTGGTGTGTGTCTGGCTTGTCAGCACACATAAGGATTATATGAGATACTTTTCAACCAGACACAGTGCCAACAGTCAACGTCATACATCTTCCATCCTGTCCATTTTGGACTTTTTTTTTAATTATTGATTTTGTACCAAGTGCCACAGCAATGGATGCTACTGCTTTTAATGCTTCACATGGTAATTGAACTAGTGTTTGTTTTCTTAACAATATTTGTGTAGTTTCTGGATGTATTTTAGTTAATTTAGCATAACAAAGTGATGTTGCAAGTTCGGATGTGATATGATGTCAGTATGTCTTGAGTTTCTCTTCCTGACTTCAATGATATCTTTATTTCCATTGTGATTATGTTTCCCCTTTTCAGTGGATTTACTTTGATAGCAAGCAATCCTCTGGGTTTTGCTGTACATACTAATAAAGATTGAATTAGCGTTTCACCGTACCATTTTTTTGTTCTTTGGATGTAGCATTAGGCTTGATGACAGATGGTTTAGTTTTTGATTGGGAAAAACATTTAGTACACAGTGTGTCACGCCTGTATTGGTGAAGAGATCACTTAGTTGTTGGCTTTACAAAATAAAGGAGTTAACATTTTGCCTGTATAAGCATACTTGTATCATTTAATCAGTGTCTCTGCAAATTTTTAAACATATCTGTTAAAATTGCTATCTTCCCTAATCTGTGAAAAAGTAACTCAGATATGCATCAAAGATTGCTTTACTAGATAGAAAATGAAAATAATATTGAGGGAAAAAAATGCATACATTGAAAGGGAAAAATGAATACATCAGGTAAGTACTTATATTATGTTTGCAGTTACGGCCTGCCATTATTGTTCTTGTTCACCCCGAATTGTTAGCAGCTAAAGTTATCCTTACTTTCAGCAACATGTTTATTATGAGTTGATCATTTGTGCAGACAGTCCATGTCGAAAGCACGCTTCTCATATTTTACAATACCAGAACATTATCAAATGTTACACAGACAATTAGAACAAAAAATGAAAATAAGTGTAAGAAACCATTAGTCACAAAGATAAAATGAAAGCAAAATCACACAGTTGAAAGCAACTTCAAGTCTTTACACACATACACTAATTAATTATACACTTGCACACACATGCATGCACACATACATGCATGCACACACACAAATACACACACACACACACACACACACACACACACACACACACACACACACACACACACACAAATTGACACAGCATAAATGCACAATGAATGCATGCACACATATGTCCTTACACTCGGAAGATGAAAAGCTACAGTCCTCTCAGCCTTGATAGGTGTGTAGCTCTTGACCCGGTTCCATCTTCTCTCACTGCCAGATTACATGGGTGCAGCAGTTCCCCACCCATGAGTAATTGAGAATTTTGAAGTTTTTTTCAACAGCCATCCCAGCAAAATTATTAGTAGTGAAATGCTCATGGCTTTTATGGCAGATGTCTTCTTTCTAGTCATGTACCGTTTTTTAACTTTTTTGTGTGTCTTGTTTCAGTATCTGGTAGAATAATATTGAAGTTCTTAAAGATGTTGCAATGAAATGATATACTTGTAAGGCACATTCTCGTTTGCTTTGGGGGTTTTACAGCAATATGAATGTTTTTGTTTGATGATTTAATATTCTTTTTATGCTTGTGAAAAGCTTTTAAAAGGACATGAAATTTCGATCATGCTTTTAAGTTTTTACTTTGGCATAATGTAACTGCTGAATAATATCTGCTCTTTCAGGCATGACAACGACTTATCATTTCAATTTTGTAAAAGAGCATTCTGCATCAAGAAGTCTTCAGTTGTCATCCCCACTTTGCCACCAACACCTCCATATTTGTTTAGTAACTGGGAGAGTTTGAAAACAAGCAAACAGTTGTTAAAGATTTGCTGTGTTGTGGTTCTTTTCAGTGTAGACTCAGTTACAGGAGGACTGTAAACTAATCTTTCAAAGAAAAACGATTATGCATCGGCATCCCATCTTAATATTAACAAGACATGTCCACTTGTTAATCTTTTATTAAATCTCTCTCTCTCTCTCTCTCTCTCTCTCTCTCTCTCTCTCACTCACTCACTCACTCACTCACTCTCTCACTCTCTTTCTCTCCCCCCCCCACCCATGCATTTCACTTGTCAGTACTAGCCTTGCCATCAAAGGACCTGAGCACAATACAGAACCTACATGGATTTCTTTTTTACCCTTGTTGTCTTTCAATCTTCAGGTTTATACACACATGGCAAAGCTATGAATGAACAGTGATGGTTATTCAGAAGAAAATATTGTTGTGTTGTTTGTACATTATGTTTTTGCATATCATGCTCTGTCTTTCTTCCGATTCCCTGTGCATATGCTTCAACATTTTGAGACAGAGGAACACATTGAAATGTATGTTCAAACATGATAGATAAATTTCCTAGTTTGTTGTATTAACATTTCATTAATCCATTAGTCATTCCAAATATTCCATCTGAACTATTTGTCAGAGCCTTAGGTTTCATATATCTTTTCTTTGTGTGTGTTGGTGAGAGTGGATGTTATTTTTATGCAAATATTTTTGTCTGAATTGGTTTGATTGTGGTGATAAATATTTTGCCGATTTTGTGTGCCTGTCATCAGTTTGCCTTGACGATTGCAACACCAGGTTTCCTTTGAGTTTTGCTTGTGTGAATTTGAAATGTAATCAGTTGTTTACTGTTTTATGGATCTGTTATACATTTTGTATACCTCTCTGTTAAGCAGATGATTTTCGAAACTTCTCTGTGTGTGCTATTTTGTGGCAATCACATACATTGTGTGAAAGCCCTTGTGGTATAATAAAAGAAAATGCATGTATAGCCTGTTACTTAGAATTGATTTATTCAAGAGCTTTCGGGGCTGATGCAGGCAATATCATCTTTCAATGCCTTGTGGCTTACAGTGTGATAATCTTTTTTTCTTCCTTGGTTACTGTTGGCAGTGGTGCTTTGTTGTCTTTTTTTGTGGTATGTTTGTTTGTGGCACAGTTTTCCAGTCTGATTGCGCAGATTTAAGTATCATTCGAGAAAAACTGCACATAGCCTCGAGTCCACCCATCTATGAATGGGTACCTGTTTGTGATTGGAGAAGGGAAAGCAGCAGGTTGAGGTAATGAGCACTACCCACATAATGCTGGCCCTGAGAAAAGTTGAGGTCTCAACCAGTTCAATCCTCTACAACCTCAGGGTTATAGCAAAGTCTTTAACTTATTTTTTATATCCATTCCAGAAGAATAGATGGTCAGAACAACCTTGTGAAAGTGTGTATACATATATATACAGGTATATGACTGTATTTACAGTAAATTTTCCATTCCTAGATTCTGTTATCAACCGACTGAGTGCTATTTGCACTGATATAATCCAAATTATATTAATGATATGGCATACTTTTAGGTCATAACATACACACACACACACACACACACACACACACACACACACACACACACACACACACACATACACACACACACACACACACACACACACACAACACACACACACACCACTGTGTATCTGTCATTTGCGTCGCTGACCTAAAGGTATGCCCAATCATTAACATAATTCCGATTGCATCTGTGTAAATAGCACCCAGTGAGTTGATAACAGAATTTGGGCTGCGGATTGGAAAATTTACCATAGTTACAGTCATTGAACAAAATCAATAATTTTTTTTTATATCACATAGAAAGTATGCATCCGCAAATAGATGGGGCTCAAGAGTCATGAAAGATTCCTGAAGAGATCTTATGTGCATGTCTGACTCATGTCTTGACAAGACAATATATAGACAATGAATCCAGATCCAAAGAAGGCTTGAAAGTGCTAATGGTCAATTTTTGTGCAATTTTTGAACAACAGTCATATTTTCCAAACATCAATGTTCAGTTGAATAACCAAAAACAGGTGAAATATGTTTGCTTGTTTTCTGCAACAGAACTGTATTTTCAAATACATATACCTTGTCAGAAAATTGGAAAACATTACTGAGATATCACATCTTGTTTACTGTTGTGTCTCATTTATATTTCATTTGGACACCAAGATTTTCTCTGTGTGTGTGTGTGTGTGTGTGTGTTGTGTGTGTTGTGTGTGTGTGTGTGGTGTGTGTGTGTGTGTGTGTGTGTGTGTGTGTGTGTGTGTGTGTGTGTGTGTGAATTTAATTCATGAAACAGAGTCCCAAAATACTGTGGACTGCTTATAGCAGTAGTTGTGAATTTAAAGAACAATGCTGATCAAAATGAAAATCAAAGCTCTAACCAGTAGGCCTACTAAAATGTCCTTTTTGCTGTGAAAAATTTTGTATCACAAAACAGTAGAAGCATTTTGGTGAAGAAAAAACAGTTTTGAAAGCAGTTGGTTTGTATTCCAAGGCTGTGTGATAATTTTGTGTGTGTGTGTGTGTGTGTGTGTGTCCAACGCATCTATATCTCGGTGTCTAATGAACTGATTTCTGTAAAATTCTGAACATAAATACTTCTTATAATCTTTCCATTTTAATCAGAATTGATGATCTAGGTCAAAGTCACAGGGGTCATGAGGTTAGGTCAAAATCACAGGGGTCATGAGGTCAAGATTATCAAATTGTTCATTTCTCAGTTACCAAAATGGGGACATCAGTAGAATTTGACACATAAGTAGACCTTGCCCTCAGCAGTTATCAAAACAGAAATTTGACGCACAAAAAGACTGTCCTTTGCAATAACTTCTTTTTTTTTAATGACATCTGTCAAAAGTCAAAGTTATGTGAAAGAGAGAGGGAGAGAGAGAGAGAGAGAGCAGCAGCAACTTTTTTTTAATTGAATTAATTTGGATGGTGATTTCTGTTCAAGGTATGTTTTTAGAGTAGACTTTACTGCAGATTTAAATTAGACTTAAATTTATGTTATTTAAAATTACATTTCTACATTTGATGATTATCTCTCATTTACATGTACTTCATCATTCTTCTTTGCTCATGTATTGTTTGAAGTTGCTCATTCACCCTTCTCTACCACAGTCCTGTCGTTAATTGTTGTGTCCTTCTCCCAGCAAAGAAACACACAAACTAGAGTTTTTAGAGGAATTTAACGGTTGTTTGAGACAAACACCTTAACTACCTCTCCTGTTATTCTGGGCAACGTAAGTGCCTAAACAACAAAAACGATAGACCCAAAAGTACCTTCTCATATCTTATCACATTCTAGACTGGGTATGGTGATGATAGGTGTGATAACAGTATTATGAAATCTACGCTCGTTTCTCAACAACCGGCAATTTTTGTATTTGTTGTGGTATAAATGTTTGCATCCTTGCCCCTGTATCTGTTTATAAAATAGTCTGTAATCTGTGTGCTTTTGATAGATCTGCTGCGTGTCCATACGTCAATCAAACTACGGACCAACTTCACTCTGACCCTTGTGCTGTCTTGAATAGACATGTCCCCGTTTCACAACATAATGTACGATATGCAAGTCGTTGCCCTCCATCCATCGCTCTCCATGACGACAACAAAAACAAAAACAAAAAAGAAGAAGAAGAAAAGCCACATTTATCGGCTGATGTTGCCTGACCATGTAAACGGCCAACAAGATGAGAAGGTTTCATACAAACAATTATACTCTATGCAAAACGACAAGGCAACAAACTAATACTCAGATCCAAGGCTTTCCTCTACTGGTTTAAATTGTCTAACAGTAATTCTTCTCAGCCGTTATTTAGTATCTGTGGCAATCTATGTGATCATGAAAAGTCGTCCCCACCCCAATCCCACCCCCAACTCTTTACCCATGCTGTCAATTACCTGATGTATTTGTGATTTTCTTTTTTTTAAAATTGTTTCTGGTACTCGGTCTGACTTTGACAGTCAGTCTCTCGATACAACATGTCCTTTTTGATACTCATACACTTTCAGAATTTACATTCGTTCAACCGATCTCTGAGCACAACTCCAGACGATGATTTTAAAGCCAAAACCAACTACTTATTCCATTGATTCTATCACTATCTTTGCTTCTTGAGTGCTTGGATTAGATCGTCCCATCGCGATTAAATACATTGTGAATGGTTGTCTACTATTGGACTTCTTTCCAAGTTCGTTAAAAATCCTGGTGTTGAGCCTTTCTCCTATTATTTTGATCACAACAACTTGAAAATTTATTGTCCAAGATCAAACTTTCCATTTACATGAAAGGCCATTGAGAAAATTATTTTGCAACAACTGCTTCTCTGACAGTCAACGATTTGCTTTGCTTTTCCCAGACTGATTACCGCATATACCATAACATTCAAACAACACTCCTCAGGATAGTACATAATATTCTGCTTGCATTGGGTGGTGATAATGCGTCTATTTTGACTCTCCTTGATTTGTGTCTGCATCTGATACCGCAGACCGAAGCATTTTTCTGTGTAGTTTGAAGAATCTTTATGGCATTCCAAGTTCAGAATTGCATGGTATCACAACATTGTTATTATAGCTTTTACGCCCATTCAAAAATAGTCAATGCAAACATTTTGTGCCGTAGTCTTAGCAAGTGTATGAATAGTAACAAATAATGATGAAATATCACGCGCGCGCACACACACACACACACACACACACACACACACACACACACACACACACACACACACACACACACACACACACACCTGCTGTTGATAAAGCAGTCTGTACTATCTCCTCCCAGTCATCTTCCTTGCGACAAAAGCATTATCTTCCTCTCTAAACTGAGGTAATATACTCCGAAAATAGAGTGCGGCTGCTGAAGTGGTGGCGTGCAAAAATGTTTCCACATGCAAACCACTATCTTATGAAATGTTGCTGTAATTGTAGGTACAGGGATATACACATGTGTGAATAATAATACTAATGATACTGTACATATAAACGGTGAACCTAAAAAATTCTTATGAACATACTGGCTATGCCTCAGTGTATGCAAGCATTCATCATTCCCCGATCGTATTTTCTCCCCACCGTGTCCCACACGCCTGTCCAGCTAGTCTACTATTAGGCTTCTTTGAAGAAAGTGATGATGGACAATGTGTTTTGTCCATCATCACTTTCTTGAACGTTTTTCTCCGCATTGCAAGGGGACCAGTCCCATGTAAAACAGTTTTGTGATGAAAAACAAAAATGCACATAACAAAGTATAATGGATAAATTGCAACTAGGATGTGTCGTCAACTTGGACCGAAATGTTCAACATTTAACAGCATAACCCTGGACGGCAGAGATGGTGTGAGTGTCTGGGATGCTTTCGCAGATTAATATGTTTTATAGCAGTACAAACTGACCACACGTAGGAAAAATATCCAGCTGATTATACTTTAGGTATTGTGCATCTTATTCTGTTTATTCATTAAGAAACCATTTCTCCCAAGAAAGGTTTCCATCGCTGGGTAAACAATTGTGTATGTCCATGCTCTACCATTAGTCCAGTAACTTGTAATCATAGTCTTCATGTATGTGGCGTGCATGTCGAAATCAGTGTTGTTTGGTGGGTGATTTCAGCCGTTTTCCCGTCCTTTGCGGGCCGCTGGATTTGAAGGAAACATTAGAAAAAAGAATAGCAGTGTCAGTGATGCAATGTTACAATGACAGATGTGTATGAGGTGAAACACAGGATAGCTGCTGCGCCTTTCTCAGTTACGGAGTCCTGTTGGTTGCCATTACGACACTGGGAAATGGTCTTATCATTATCGGACTTTTCGAAATAGTTCGAAATTGTTCTCGTTGGTGGCAGCCTAGAAAAAACAGTTTCACACGCAACTGGTCGTTCTCATGTTATCCAGAAGTGAAAACTACAGACCTTGTAAAGGTCAATAATCATACTTCATTATAAAGTAAATGCTGGGGAAAGTCAAAAAGAGAGGGGACAGCATTTTTCTTGAGACGATTGGTCTGCCCTGTCCGATCAAAACAGGTTTCCTCAAATGATCCGAACATAGTCTGGTGTGTTCAGTGGGCTGAAAACCCTGCCTCCGCATAGCTTTAAACCATTTTTTTCGCCTTGTAGCATTCTTGGGAAATGTGCAGACAGAAAGAGACAGAGAGAGAGAGATGTCATTTTGAGCAAACTTTCCTGTTATTAAACAATGTTCGTGGTATTTATATCATGAAAACAAACCACTGTTTATGCGACAATTGTTTGTCACAGTCCTCAGCATTCAGGCTAGCTGAAAAGTAATGTTCTGGTGAATGAATAGTTATTCCACGCTTTGATAGCTCTCTCTCTCTCTCTCTCTCTCTCTCTCTCTCTCTCTCTCTCTCTTTTCTTTCTCTTCTCGCTCTCTCTCTCTCTTTCTCTCTCTCTCTCTCTCTCTCTCTCTCTCTCTCTCTCTCTCTCTCTCTCTCTCTCTTTTCTGGAAACGTCTCGCTATCAACCTTGTTTTTGTCGGCTGGAGACAGAGTGGAGTGCCGTGGTTTGGCATGAGACAGCATAGGGTGCCATGCCTGCATCACAACTTACGTTCAGACCTGTTTGTAGCACCTTTCATGCGGTGTTTGTTTCCTTCATGGCCAAAAGGGCCAAAGAGAAGGTGGACATGAAATTCGCCATGTTGAAGCCACGTAATCGGCTAGATGGTGTGACCATAGGATTGCTCCTCACACTGATGTTCTGGGGGAGTTTTTTGTTGCAATGTGGCGACGTGGAGCGGAACCCCGGGCCATCATCGTCTAGGCTGACCAGTGGCGGGAGGAGAACCTCGGCGGGGTCCAACAACTCTACTGATAGTGGCCAGGCGACTTCCTCTCCTTCTCCCCAGGAACCGACCTTAACAGAGCTGATGGGTATGCTGACCTCACTGACCGCCAGTGTTAACGACTTAAAATCAAACGTGGACTGTTTGAACAACAACATGAACAGTAAGTTCAATGATTTAGAAAAATTTGTTCAGGATCTTGGAGAACAGTACGCCATGCTGCAGGGTGGGGTTAATGATTTGAGGGAGGAGGTGGAAGATTTGAAAAAGGAAAATGAAGAGTTATTGAAAAGAAATTCTGGTCTGCTAAGTAAAATAGACCAGATAGAAAGAAAAGCAGATGACCTTGAAGGCAGGTCAAAGCGAAACAATGTAATCTTTTATGGTGTAAATAAAAATCATAATGAAACGATCAGTGTGAGGGGAAAGAAAGGGACATCCTTACAGATAAATTAGAATTAGCTAGCGGGATTGAATTTGATCAGGTACATAGCTAAATGGGAAACCTGACTCCCCCATTATTGCTTGTTGCAGTTTATATAAGGATAAGGTCAAAATACTTAAATCTAAAAGAAAGCTGCAGAGGACCAACATTTTTGTTGGTGAAGATTTCTCGTACAGAGTGAGAGAAGTCAGACGTAAACTCTCTTCCCATCTGAAAGTGGCAAGGAACAATGGTAGAAAAGCTACAATGGTCTTTGGCCATCTTATTATTGACGGAAAGAAGTTCTTTCTTGATGAACAAGACAATTTGAAAGAGTCCAACAAATGAGGGATCGGCCGCCCAAATTTTGTGTATAGTTTTTTCCCGGGTAAATTTGGGGAAGGGAGTCAAAGTTGTCCAACGCCGGTTGTGTGTTCGCCTTTCAACGGTGTTAGTGGCACACGTGAAAGTTGCTCCGATAGTGAAATAGACCGGTCAACAGACAGTCCGAGCAGCCACGTGCAAGACAGGCTATGTGTAAATAAAAAACGCCCCTTCTGTTTTTTGCAATGGAATATCAACGGTCTGTCATCCAAACTTGATGATAAAGATTTTGTCTTATTTGTACGTGGTTTTGACTTCGTGTGTCTGACAGAAACTTTTATGGATGAATGTTGCACTACTGTATTTACAGGGTTTAAACATTTTTGTCAGCCTGCTGTCAAACTATCGAAACAAGGGAGACGATCAGGAGGGGTAATCTGTTTGATATGGAATGAATTTCTTCCTTTCGTGAAAAAATTGAAAATGAACTATACCAATTTTTCCTTGTTTGTTATTGACAAGCAGCTTTTTGGAATAGAAAAAGATATCTTGTACGTTTGTTCATACGTTTTTCCATTGGCACCCGTCAGAAACTTTCTCAGCTGCCTCCTCTTTCTCTCCCATTATGTAACACATCAGTCCCAATTTCTGATTCAGCTAAAAACCTTGGTGTCTGCATTGACTCTACCCTCTCCATGAACAACTTTGTTACTCAAACTGCCAGATCCTGCTACTATCATCTCCATCGTATAAGGCTGATCAGGAAGTATCTCTCTGTCGAAACAACTGCAAAACTCGTTCTCTCCTTCATAATGTCTCGCATTGACTATTGCAATTCACTCCTGTCTGGTCTTCCTGCCTCCACCATTCACATCCTACAGCGCATTCAAAACAATGCTGTACGCCTTGTACTCAAAAAGAAAAAAGCTGACCACATATCTCTTTTCCTGGCACAACTTCACTGGCTCCCTGTATCAAAGCGCATACAGTACAAACTAGACACCATGTGCTACAAAAGCCTCAATAACGCAGCCCCCGATTACCTGTCAAGCCTACTTGAGATCTATGTTCCCTTACGTACCCTCCGCTCTGCCTCCGATCCTCTGACTTTTCGCTTTCCATGCACTAAGCTCAATAGCTATGGTCCACGAGCCTTCTCTGTTTCTGGTCCACTCTCCTGGAACAAACTTCCTCTCTCAGTCCGTCAGCAACCTACTTTTGTCTCCTTCAAGTCCGCTCTCAAAACTCACCTTTTCTCCTCCGCATAAAATCCTAACCTCACTCAACCCCCCCCCCCCCCCCCTCTGCAGCCTGTCTCCGCTCGGAGGGAATCACATGGTTATAATATATAATTGTATATGCTATGCTCTCTATAATTTTCCATTGGTTTTATTCTTGCTTTTATTGCTTTTATTCTTTCTCCCCATTTATAGCCATGCGTGTGTGTGTGTGTGTGTGTGTGTGTGCGTGCGTGTGTGTGCGTGCGTGCGTGCGTGCGTGCGTGCTTGCGTGTGTGTCTGCTTCAGCGCTTAGATTTGATTTTATCAAGATTTTGCGCTATATAAATATAAATATTGTAATTGTAATTGTAAGGTTCTACATTTTATACTCACTTTGGTTATGATAATGGAATCACTGTGCTTGAGGAATGTTTGATGGACTTCTTACTAGAAAAAGATGTTCATGTTATTCTTAATGGTGACTTGAATTGTCGGACTTCCGACATCTCCCAAGGTTACACTGTAAACAATGTTTTTGATGTACTAAGCAAAAGTCAGTCACCTATTACCAATCGACATTCAGAGGACTCTGTTGTGAGTAACTACGGCAAGTTGCTATTAAATATGTGCACTGCTCTAGGTTTGTGTATTTTAAATGGTGTGTGTAAAGGTGACCTAGAAGGTCACTATACATATACTCCTAATCATAATTTAAGGGCCACTTCTTCCTTCCTCTCTAATTTTAAGTTGAAATAATTGACAATGTTTAGAATTGATTCTATGTTTTATTTCATCATTTCCACACCTGTTTTGGAAAAAGAAATTAGCACAATGACCCATTAGTGAACAGCACATGCATTTAAAGGAACATCCCCCCCTTTTCAAAAAACAGAAAGTGTCAGATTTGGCCAATCTGTTTTCAATATCGCGTGTGTCCGCCCCGAGCCTGGATGCATGCTTCACAGCGCCGATGCATCGACCCCACAAGGGTACGGAGTGTGTCCTGAGGGATGGCCGCCCACTCGATCTGCAGGATGTCGACCAGCCTGGCCAGGGTGCCCGGTGGGGGGTGGTTGTCCCTGATGCGCCTCCCGAGCACATCCCAGAGGTGTTCAATTGGGTTCAGGTCAGGTGAGCACGCTGGCCAGGCCATACGGACGACTTCATGCTGCTCCAGGAAGTCGGTCACAAGGCGTGCTCGATGCGCAGGTGCATTGTCGTCCTGGAAGATGGCGCCTTGACCAAGGTCCACAAGCGCAGGCAGTGCCACGGCCGCCAGAACCTCGTCCCGGTACCGGACCCCGTTCAGGATGCCGTCAATGGGGAGCAGGGGGGTCCGGCTACCACGGCTCATGCCACCCCACACCATCAACGACCCGCCGCCGTACCGGTTATGCTCTTGGACAGTGGCGTCAGCGAACCTCTCCCCTTGACGTCACCACACCCGAGCCCGGCCATCGTTAAAGGTCAGGGTGAACCTGGACTCATCCGAAAACAAGACCCGGGCCCACTGTTGCCTTGTCCAGGTCACGTGCTCCCTGGCCCAGGTCATGCGGCGCACTCTGTTGACCGGTGACAGCACGGGTCGGACGGCCGGTCTCCGTGACCTCAAGTTTGCCTCATGTAGCCGTCTTCTCACCGTGCTGCAGCTGATGTTAGCACCTGTTGCGTCCCTCAGCTGACCCCTCAAGGTCACCGCAGTGGATGCCCTTTCCCTCAGGACGGAGAGGGCAAGGTAGCGGTCTTGCTGTCTTGTCGTTACTCTGGGTCGACCCGTGTGACGCCTTTCCTGGACTGCTCCAGTCTCATTGAAGCGCTCCAGCAGTCTCTGGATTGTGGAATGCGACACTTCAAGTCGTCTAGCAACTTCCCGCTGCGCTAGGCCTTCAGCAAGCAGAGCGAGGGCTCTCCCCCGCTGCTCATCCGTCATCCGTCGTCTTGCAAGCATGGTTAAAACGAACCAAGAACGGGTCCTTTTTATCCTCGTCTGCGGGCAACTTTGGATGGAGTAGTGTTCAAAAAGGGCTTGCCTTGCACGTGCAAAGCGAATTTTGTCGCTACCTTGCCTGCGTCGTCAGAGAGACCCTGCTGAAGATTCGACAATTTCGTGTGGAAATTGTCTTCCTTGGGCCGCCCATTGCAAATCGGCAAATCCCCAAACACGTGCCAAAAGGAAACTGCAATGTTGTCTGAGCTCTTATCCATTCAGTTACGGCAACGAATTGGAGAAAAGAGTAAGAGAAAATAGGTTATTTCTCCTTTCAAAAATTGACTCAAAAACGTTCCTGGCCCTTCAATAATGACGTGTAGTATATATACTAGTCACAACAAGTTAAGCACAGGTCCTTGGACACAGGGGGCTGATCCATTCCTTCAGAAAACATTCTTTTCTTTTTGTTATGCGGCAACCAGTGATGGAATCTCAAACAGCAGTGTTTGGGCGAGCCTGTGGCAACTTGTAGTGCGCATGGGGGTCTTGGTGACCTCGTTGCCGCGCGGGATAAAAAGTGCAAAGTTGCGGTAAATGTGCCTGTTTTGCAGTGAGCTTGCTGGCGACACAAGATGTGTAAAATGAAAAATTCGTTATACCTGTGCAAGAGCAGTCTTTCGAGTGAGTTTTATGCCCCTTCCTTATGCTTTATAAGCGCGGGCTTGGTTACTGTCAGCCCGTTTCTCACCATGCCACCAAGAAAAAAACTTAGCACCTTTGACAAAACCAGGGCGATTGCGTGGATGCAAGATGGCATTGCCAAGGCTGAAGTGGCGCGACGACTTGATGTGCATCATTCAGTTATTGTTAGACTGAACCAGCGTTTTAGGGCGACCAACAGCGTTGAAGAGAGGCCACGGTCAGGTCGGCCTAGGCAGACGACTCCAAGAGAAGATCGGTTCATCGAGAGGCAGGTCCTACTGCAGCGGGATGCCACCTCAACCAGCATCCAACGGCAGCTTCGTAGGGCAACTAACACCATCCTCAGCCGTCAAGCCATACGAAACCGTCTTCACCACTTTGGCCTCAGATCACGTCGTCCAGCTGTGCGACCACGACTGCTAGCAGCCCATAAGCTGGCTCGCCGAGCTTTCTGCCAACGTCATGCGAGATGGAACCAACAACAGTGGTCTCAGGTCCTCTTTTCGGA
Organism: Monoplex corrugatus; assembly: GCA_030674185.1. Taxonomy (NCBI): domain Eukaryota; kingdom Metazoa; phylum Mollusca; class Gastropoda; order Littorinimorpha; family Ranellidae; genus Monoplex; species Monoplex corrugatus. Next base: position 43,254,989 of record CM060312.1, on the reverse strand, counting down.
TGAGTCGCGGTTTTGTCTTGAACACAATGATGGCCGAACTAGAGTTTGGAGGCGTGTTGGTGAACGTTACATTGATGCAGCTGTTCGTGAGACCCGGGCCTTCAGGGGAGGATCTGTTATGGTATGGGGTGCCATCAGCCTCCACCACAAGACACCACTCTACCACATTGACGGAAACCTCACAGGCCTCCGCTATCGGGATGAAATACTGGCGCCTTTCGTTGTTCCGACCATGCAACGAATCGGACCCATGGCAGTCTTCCAAGACGACAATGCTCGGCCACATAGAGCCCGGGTGGCCTTAGAATTCCTTGTGCAGGCCGGTATCAACAGGATGATCTTCCCGGCGTATAGTCCCGACCTCAATCCCATCGAGCATCTTTGGGATGAGTTGGGGAGACGTGTAAAGGAGAACCATCCACCTCCCAGGGACCGTCAGGATCTCTTCCGAATGCTGCAACTGGAATGGCAGGGAATCCCACAGAGGGTCATCAGAACACTGGTCTACTCGATGAGGAGACGCTGCATGGAATGTCTCGCCAATCGGGGTGGTCACACCCATTATTGAAATGATTTGGTGAACTGGACAGATTTGGCAAACTTTGATTTCGACCCCTCCTCTGTTTAATTGTCTGTATATCCCAAACCGTTTGTGCGATCACAATGAAATTCAATGTACGTTTGAACAAGATTATGAAATAAATCTGTTCCCAATTGGAAAGTCATGGCTTTGATATTTGTTGAAAATATGCGGGTACATGTAAACTGTGCTTAACTTGTTGTGACTAGTATATATCAGAGGCGGGAAGCAGTGTTGTTGATTATTTCATATTTTCAAATGATCTCCTTGCATTGTTATATGACTTTTGCGATTTATCCATTGTTGAACGAGTGGAATCTGATCATTTACCTGTGACAGTTCGTGTTGTTTTTCCATGTGAAAACAAAGTTTATAAGGAGAAAGGAAATCATGATCAATTCATCAAAAAATTTATCTGGAATAATACATATGTACATGTATATAATGATTCATTATGTCGGGAAGAATGTCGTAGAAAGATAGATTATGCTATGAGTTTGATAGATGTTGACGTGAACAAGGCACTAAATGCGTTTAATGTTTGTATTAGAGAAAGTGCCGAATGCATGAAGAAACGTGTATTTCTGAAAGATAGATATCTACTTGGGGATTGGTTTGATCATGAATGTGTAATTAGTAAAAGGAATGTTAGAAGACTGTCGACGCTCGAAGAAAACCGAGGACCAACACAATTATTCAGTTGCTAGGCGTGAATATAAAAACTTACTTAAGAGAAAGAGAAGGCAGTATAATGATACAAAACTGACTAAGCTTGTAAACTCTATAAAGAGCCAAAAAGAATTTTGGAATGAAATTCATAAAGTTTCTTTCAAAAGAAAACAACCTAGAAGTAACATCACTATTGATAAATGGTACGAGCATTTTAAAGCCTTGTTAGATGCAGACATGGAAAGTACATTAAGTGAAGACTTGCCATTTGATGAGGGTGACGATTATATGAATCGTCCAATATCTATTAAAGAAATACATCTTGCAATCAAAAAACTTAAGAATGGTAAGGCTGCTGGACCTGATGGAATTATAGGAGAACTCTTTAAAAATTCATGTGAACAAGTTGTACAGTTTCTTTTGAAATTGTTCAACACTCTTTTTGATAAGGGTCAATTTCCAAGGAACTGGACTGAATCTGTTATTTTGCCACTCTATAAAAAAGGAGATATCAATAATCCAAACAACTATAGAGGAATTTCCCTTAGCGACATAAGTAGTAAATTATTCAGCATAATTATGAATAACAGATTGCAGGAGTGGGTACAAGTAAATGACATAACAGGCGACCATCAAGCCGGGTTTAAAAGGGGATATTCAACAATAGACCATATGTTTACTTTATCAGCTATGGTACAGAAACAATTTTGTGGTAGTCGTAAATTATATGTTGCATTCATAGATGTTGAGAAAACATTCGATTCCATTAACAGACATTTACTTTGGCCTATATTGCTTAAAAATGGTATTAGAGGCAAATTGTTTCGGTGTATTAGAAGTATGTATCTTACTTACTTTACTTTACTTTATCCGTCCTCTTATACCATCTTGGGCGTCGAGGGGAGAAAGAGCTTTCTGTCTGCGGCAAGTTTGAAGGCCTGGTTGAGTGGGATGTTGTGGGTCTTCAGTGTTTCTTTCACACCCTCGATCCAGGTCTTCCTCGGTCTACCCCTTGCCTTGTACCCTGACACCTTTGTGTTGTAAGCTTTACTGGCAAGCTGGTGAGGTGCCATGCGTGTCAGGTGCCCGAACCACCTGGTTCTCTGCTGTTGGATGTAGTGGAGAATTGGTGTTGTTCCAATCATTTCTCTGATCTTGATGTTCTTGATCTTATCATGTCTGGTTTTGTTGACTGCTCTCCTTAGACATCTCATCTCGCAGGTGGTGATCTTTCTTTCAAGACTTTTGGTAAGGGTCCATGTCTGACACTGGTAGGTCAAGGTTGGTCTAAATATGGACTCGATGAGTTTGGCTTTGGTCTCGATGGGGATGTTGGGGTGTCTTAGGAGTGGGGCAAGCTGGTAGCTGACGCTGTTGGCCTTTTGAACTCTTGTCTCGATCTCTCTGTTGAGACGTCCATCTTCTGTGAAGATACTTCCAAGATACTTGAACTCGCTGACTTGTTTCAGTGCTGTCCCCTCGATGTTGATGTTGAGGCGGCCAGGTGTTCTACTGACTTTCAGTGTCTCGGTTTTGCTGATACTGATTTTCATGCCGAAGTTCTCACATTGTGTGTTCAGGTTGTTCGTGTGCTCCTGGAGTTCCCCTTCTTTTTCATGTGCAAGGCTTTGATCATCTGCAAACAGCATCTCGTTCAGATCTTCAGGGTTGGGATTTGCTTCCTTCGTGATTTTGTCCATATATACAATGAACAGCAGTGGTGATAGAACACACCCCTGCCTCACTCCCGACGTCACCCCAAACCATTCCGTGAGTCCATCTTGGGTGCGTACTGCACTCATGCTGTTGGTATAGATGGCTCTTATATTGTCTAGAAGTTGCCCCCTAACGTCATATTCTTCTAACGTTTTCCACAACTTGTTTCTATTTACTCTGTCGAAGGCCTTTTCTTGATCCACGAACACGAAGTTCAGTTCTTTATTGTGTTCGATAGTCTTTTCGCTCAGTTGTCTGAGAGCGAAGATAGCATCAGTGCATCCACTTCCTTTTCTGAAACCCATCTGCGCCTCACTCAGTAGAGGTTCCACCTTGTACCTTGTGCGCTGTTCAAGGATCTTTGTATACATCTTTCCCGTGTGGCTCAGAAGGGATATACCTCGATACGTGCTGCAGTCTTTCTTGCTGCCTTTCTTTTTCCAGATTGGTACCACGACTGCACGCTGCCAGTCTTCTGGGACTTTCCTCTCTGTCCATGCTTTCTGGAATATTGTGGTCAGCCAAGTGGTTCCTGTTTCTCCACATGCCAGGATAGCTTCGGTTGTAATGCCATCAATTCCTGCTGCTTTGTTCTTTGGGCTGGTCTTCAACGCCTGTTGTACCTCTGATCTCAGGATGTTTGGCTCTTCGTGTTCTGGATAGCTAGGGTGAAACTGGCTCTGTGTGTATCCCTGTCTGTTTGGGTTGAGGAGTTCCTTAAAATATTCTTGCCATCTCTTCTTGATGCCGTCTTCATCACTGATAGGGTTTCCATCTCTGTCATTGACTACTGTTGTTGGGCTGTATGGCTCGTCTCGTAATCTCATTGCTTTGACGCTTTTGTAAAAATGTCGTGTCGAGAGCTTGCACAGTTCGCTTAGTTCCTCTCCATATGTTTTCCATGATTGTTCTTTGGCCATTCTGACTGTCCTCTTGCTGTGTCTTTTTGCCACTCTATATTTCACGTAGTCCTCCTCTAGCTTTGATTTCACCCACACCTTGTACAACTTCTTCTTTTCCTTGATGGCCTCCTTTACTGTGTCATTCCACCAGGCTGTCTGCTTTACCTGCCCTTTTCCGGTCTTTGTGCCGCAGGTTTTACTAAGTGTGTCTGTCAGTGTGTTCTTGAAGACTGACCATGCTTCTTCTGCTGTCATGCCTGTGCTGTCTACTTCTTCCAGCCTCTTTGTGATTTCTGTCTGTACCTCCCATTGTACCTCTTCCTTCTGGAGTTTTCTTAGGTTTATCTGTCTGTCGCACGCTTTACTCTTTGTTCTCGGTGTTCTTCTTTTCTTCATCGTAGAGACCAAGATCACAGGGCGGTGGTCAGTGTCCAGAACTGCATTTGGAATGGCTCTTGCGTCTGTGACCCTGCTTCGTTCTTCTATTCGTGTTAGAATGAAATCTATCTGAGATGACACATTCAGATCATTCCACCTGTACCAAGTTTGTCTCTGGCTGTGTCTGTGTTCGAAAAAGGTGTTTGCAATCCACAGCCCATGCTCTGCACAGAGTGCTAGAAGTTGTTCCCCGTTGTAGTTGCACTCTGTATTGGTGTCACTGTGTGGGCCCAAGTGCTGTTCCCAAGGTGCTCTTCTTTTGCCCACTCTCCCATTGAAGTCTCCCATGACAATGAGTTGTTCTGTGTCTGGGACTGTGTTGATGGTGTCTGCCATCTTCTCAAAGAATTCCTCCTTCTGTTCTTCAGTGTAAGAGTCATTACAAGGTGCGTAAGCCTGGATGAAGGTTGTGGTCTCCCGTTCTCCTCTTACTCGGATTTTTATTAGTCTCTCTGAGATAAACTCTGTTTCCAACAAATTCTTTGCCGTGTCTGGGTGTAAGAAAAAGCCCACGCCGTGTGTTGCCCTTGTTGTCATGTCCACACCACTCCAGGTCAGTACATAATCCTCGTGAATCTGTTTGGTCCCCGTACCCTTTAGCCTACAGTCTGAAATTCCCATCACTGTTATTCTCCATTTTTTCATGAAGTCAATGATTTCTGGTTCCTTGTCTCTGATTCCACACACATTCCAAGTGCTTGTTCTTTCTCGTAGTCCTTTTCCATTTCCAGTTCGTTTTCCGTTATGATCCATTTCTTTCATAGAAGTATGTTTGACATGGTGAAATCCAAAGTTAGATGTGGTGACCAAATGACTGAATTGATTAATTGCTCAGGGGGAGTAAAACAAGGTGATGCATGCAGCCCTGTGCTTTTCTCTCTTTTTATAAATGAATTAGCGATTGAAGTAATTAAAAATGGAAGGCATGGTGCACTTTTTACACGGGATGCTTATGAATTGTTTATACTTTTGCTTGCTGATGATGTCTTAATGTCAGAAACAATCATTGGATTACAGACACAGTTGAATAGTTTACAACGTGCATCAGCAGCACTTCAGTTAAAGGTTAATTTATCTAAAAGTAATGTTATAGTATTCAGGAAAGGTGGATATTTGGGTGCGAGAGAAAAGTGGACGTATGATGGCGATGTAATGCCCGTGGTAAATGTGTATAAATATTTGGGAATAATGTTCTCAACACGTTTGAGCTTTGCTGGTGCATGTAAAGATCTCGCAAGCAGAGCCAAAAATGCCTTATTAAGTATAATGCGACGTTTGTATTTTCTTAATAACAATTCTTTTGATTTATTTGTAAAATTGTTTGATTCTCAGATTCAACCTATTGTACAATACGGCTCTGAATTATGGGGTTTAGATAAAGCTGCTGCTCATTGTGAATCAGTTCACACATTTGCCTTAAAGAAATTTTTGGGAGTGGATATGCGTACTCCTAATGACTTTGTGTATGGAGAGACAAACAGATTTCCATTATATGTAAACTCTGCCGTTAGATGTATCCACTCCTGGTTTAAATTAATACAGATGGAAAATTATAGAATACCTCGCAAAGCGTATAATATGCTATATGATTTAGATGCCAAAGGTAAACACACCTGGGTGTCGAAAGTACGTGCTTGTTTGTTTGAATATGGATATGGTGTCGTATGGATTAATCAAGGTGTTGGCAATTTAAATAAATTCATACGGGAGTTTCGTCAGCGCTTGATTGACTGTGGATGGCAGAAATGGAATGATCACGTTCAAAGCAGTGACAGATTTAATATTTACAGAACTTTTTGTAATACTCGTGAAGTGAAATCATATATAACATTGAATATGAACAGACACTTTAAACATGTGACAGCAAGATTTAGATTTGGCATATCAGAAATTAATGCCCATTACTTTAGATATATACTAGTCACAACAAGTTAAGCACAGGTCCTTGGACACAGGGGGCTGATCCATTCCTTCAGAAAACATTATTTTCTTTTTGTTATGCGGCAACCAGTGATGGAATCTCAAACAGCAGTGTTTGGGCGAGCCTGTGGCAACTTGTAGTGCGCATGGGGGTCTTGGTGACCTCGTTGCCGCGCGGGATAAAAAGTGCAAAGTTGCGGTAAATGTGCCTGTTTTGCAGTGAGCTTGCTGGTGACACAAGATGTGTAAAATGAAAAATTCGTTATACCCGTGCAAGAGCAGTCTTTCGAGTGAGTTTTATGCCCCTTCCTTATGCTTTATAAGCGCGGGCTTGGTTACTGTCAGCCCGTTTCTCACCATGCCACCAAGAAAAAAACTTAGCACCTTTGACAAAACCAGGGCGATTGCGTGGATGCAAGATGGCATTGCCAAGGCTGAAGTGGCGCGATGACTTGATGTGCATCATTCAGTTATTGTTAGACTGAACCAGCGTTTTAGGGCGACCAACAGCGTTGAAGAGAGGCCACGGTCAGGTCGGCCTAGGCAGACGACTCCAAGAGAAGATCGGTTCATCGAGAGGCAGTCCTACTGCAGCGGGATGCCACCTCAATCAGCATCCAACGGCAGCTTCGTAGGGCAACTAACACCATCCTCAGCCGTCAAGCCATACGAAACCGTCTTCACCACTTTGGCCTCAGATCACGTCGTCCAGCTGTGCGACCACGACTGCTAGCAGCCCATAAGCTGGCTCGCCGAGCTTTCTGCCAACGTCATGCGAGATGGAACCAACAACAGTGGTCTCAGGTCCTCTTTTCGGATGAGTCGCGGTTTTGTCTTGAACACAATGATGGCCGAACTAGAGTTTGGAGGCGTGTTGGTGAACGTTACATTGATGCAGCTGTTCGTGAGACCCGGGCCTTCAGGGGAGGATCTGTTATGGTATGGGGTGCCATCAGCCTCCACCACAAGACACCACTCTACCACATTGACGGAAACCTCACAGGCCTCCGCTATCGGGATGAAATACTGGCGCCTTTCGTTGTTCCGACCATGCAACGAATCGGACCCATGGCAGTCTTCCAAGACGACAATGCTCGGCCACATAGAGCCCGGGTGGCCTTAGAATTCTTTGTGCAGGCCGGTATCAACAGGATGATCTTCCCGGCGTATAGTCCCGACCTCAATCCCATCGAGCATCTTTGGGATGAGTTGGGGAGACGTGTAAAGGAGAACCATCCACCTCCCAGGGACCGTCAGGATCTCTTCCGAATGCTGCAACTGGAATGGCAGGGAATCCCACAGAGGGTCATCAGAACACTGGTCTACTCGATGAGGAGACGCTGCATGGAATGTCTCGCCAATCGGGGTGGTCACACCCATTATTGAAATGATTTGGTGAACTGGACAGATTTGGCAAACTTTGATTTCGACCCCTCCTCTGTTTAATTGTCTGTATATCCCAAACCGTTTGTGCGATCACAATGAAATTCAATGTACGTTTGAACAAGATTATGAAATAAATCTGTTCCCAATTGGAAAGTCATGGCTTTGATATTTGTTGAAAATATGCGGGTACATGTAAACTGTGCTTAACTTGTTGTGACTAGTATAGATCTCACACAGAGAGTGATATATTGTGTCCATTATGTAAAAATTCTCCTGGACTCATTCAAGTCCATTTTCTTCTTTTAGGCTGCTCAAACCAAAGTTTTAGAGATGGTCAAGGTCCAATGTAAATCACAGGAAGTTACAGTCATAATGGGAGATTTTAATGCTAAAGTGGGACAGGATAGGGTGGAGGATATAGTTGGACCTCATGGCCTTGGTACACAAAACGAAAGAGGGGGGAAGCTTGCAGAATGGGCACAGATGAATGAGTTCATAGTAGGAAACACCTGGTTTGAGCAGCCTAACAGAAGAAAATGGACTTGAATGAGTCCAGGAGATAATACCAAAAATCAAATTGACTACATCCTGATCAACAAAAGATTTAGAAATTCTTTACTGTCAGCAAAAACACTACCAGGCGCAGACTGCAACAGTGACCACAATCCGGTAGTGGGAAGGTTTAGGCTGAAATTGAGGAAAAGGAAACAGACCAAAAGCAACATCAAACTAAACCTTGGACTCTTGAAGACAGATGAAATGATACGTCAAAAATTTAATGTACATGTTCAAAACAAATTCAGTGCTCTGGAAGACGTTGGTGACAGTGAGGAACAATGGACAAAGTTGAGAAGTTCTATAAATGAAGCTTGTGAGGAAATCCCTAAGGCAAATAGAAAAGCAAAAAAGAGCTGGATGACTAATGAAATTTTGGGCCTGATGGAGAAAAGGAGGAAGGCAAAGAGAAACGAGGAGATATACAGGAAGATAAACAAAGAAATCAGGTATAGGTGCAATGAAGCTAAGGAAGCTTGGCTGAACACAAAATGCAAAGAGACACAAAATGGATCCTCAGGGTATGTACAGACGAATTGATGAAATTGATCACAGGAAAAATACATGCACATCAACTGGTTGCTTAAAATCGAAAGATGGCACGCTTATCATGGAAAAAGACAAGGTATTAGACAGATGGGGAGAGTACATTAAAGACCTTTTTGAGGATGACAGAAAGGAAGAACACATTATAAAAAAGAACTTTGAAGGATCACCCATAATGAAAGATGAAGTCAGAGCAGCACTGAAAAAGATGAAACCAGGAAAAGCCCCAGGACCAGACAACATTACTAAAGAGATGATTGAAGCCCTGGAGGAATTTGGCATAGAAAAAATAACAGTCCTCCTAAATGAAATTTATGACGCAGGAAAAATCCCCAAAGATATGTCAAAATCAATTTTCTTTGCACTTCCAAAGAAGACAGGCACAATCAGTTTGATGAGTCATGTAACAAAAATCCTGTTAAGAACAATCATGATGAGGACAAGGAATAGAATCAAAAGAGAAATAGCAGAAGCACAGTGTGGATTTGTGGAAGGGAAAGGAACTATTAATGCCGTATACATCCTAAGAACTATCATAGAGAGGTCAGTTGAGATGAATAAGGATTTGTATTTATGCTTTGTTGACTATACCAAGGCTTTCGATCGGGTACGACATGAAGAATTGATCAACCAACTGGAGAGACTCAATGTCGATGGAAAAGATCTACGAATAATCAGGAATATGTACTGGGAACAAACAGCTGCAATGAGAATAGAAAACAATATAAGCTCTTTTCAAAACATCAAAAGAGGAGTCAGACAGGGTTTGTGTTTGTCACCAGATCTGTTTTCACTATATAGCGAAAACATCATAGGAAACCTAGAAGAAGACCCTGGATTAAAGGTTGGAGGGGAAATGATAACATTTGGTACGCAGATGACACAGTGCTAATTGCAGAAAATGAAAGGGACCTACAAAACCTTGTGAATATACTAGAAATAAAAGCAAAGGTAAGGGGTTGGAACTAAACAAGCAGGAAGACTGAAGTCATGGTGATCAGTAAAAAACATGAAATCCCCTTATGCAAAATAACAGCAAATGGCACAACCTTGACACAGGTTAATAAGTTCAAATACCTGGGAACGGTCATTTCATCAGACGGCAGATGCACATCGGAAATAGCTGGCAGAATCGGCCAAGCCAAAACAGCATTCAAGAAGATGACAAGCATTCTAAAAACAAATCATTATCAATTAACATCAGAAAGACAGTCCTTGAATGTTATATAGAACCAATACTGTTGTACGGATGTGAGGCGTGGACAGTCAGCAAGCAAAGCCAGAGCAAGATTGAGGCAGCCGAGATGTGGTTTCTCAAAAGAATGTTGAGAGTACCATGGACAGCAAAGAAAATAAACGAGACAGTCTTGATGGAGGCAGACACAAGTCGATCACTGATAAGGAAGATTAGGAAAAGATAAGCAACATTTATAGGCCATTTTATGAGGAAGGGGGATTTGGAGCACCTGGTCACAACGGGAAAGCTGGAGGGAAAAAAAGCACCAGGTAGACCCAGGGAGAAATTGCTGGACGGAGAGGTGGGGGAGATGCTGGGGGCAATGAGAGATAGAAATGGTTGAAAGTCCATGGTCGCCGACGCCGATGATGATGATGAAGAATTACAACATGGATTTAGAAGAATACTCCTGAACGGAAAACTAGAAAATGTCAAGATAGAAATGGAAATGCTGAATGTCGATATATCAGAAATAGGAGAGGTGAGATGGAAAGAAGCAGGCAATGATAACAATGGGCGAGCATAAAAAAAATTCTTCTGGAGAAGACACACAGTTTATCAAAGGATACTAGACTATATCAAATCGCGTTATTGGATATCAACGTCGTCCAAATATATGCACTTACATCCACAAGTAGCCTACTGAGGAAGACACTGACAACTTCCTTATAGAATTAGAGACAGCCAAAGCTTAAAGTATATCACAGGACGTTGCAATGAAAAAGTAGATGAAATAGTTGGACGTTATGGCCGTGGCAAACGAAATAAAAGGGGAGAGAAACGTGTTGAGTGGGTAGAACTAAATAAATTCATGATAGGAAATCCTTGGTTTGAGCAAACTAACAGAAGAAAATGGGCATGCACAGGAGACAGCACAAGAAATCAAACTGATTACATCCTGATAAGAGATTTAGAAAGTCTTTACTGGTAGCAAAAACATTACCGGTGCAGACTGCAACAGTGATCACAATTCTTTCAGGCTGAAAATAAAGAAAACAATAAAAAAATAACATCGAACTAAATTTTGTTCATAAAGACATGAATCAACTCATGCAACTCATGCGTACATGTTCACAACAAATTCAGTGCTTTGGAGAACGTTGACGGCAGTGAGAAACACTGGGCAAATCTCTTGTGAAGAAACCCCTAGAGTTGAAAGAAAAGCAAAGAGGAACTGGACAACAACAACAACAACAACAATAAAAACTTTGGGTTCGATGGATAAACGAACGACAGTAAAGGGAAAAGAGGAAAAATACAAAATGATAGATAAAATCGGGAGTAGGTAAAATGACGCTAAAGAAGCCTGGCTAGACCCTAAGTTTATGTACAGAAATATTGAAGAAATTGCTCGCAGGAAGAAGACATGCGCATGAACTGGTAGCTTAAAATCAAAGAGGGGAAAAAAACAAAATATAAGATAGGGAGAGTAGGCCTACATTGAAGACCTTTTTGGCGATGATAGAAGGGATGAACACATCATTAGAAAGAACTTCGAAGGACCACAAATCATGAAAGACGAAGTTATAGTAATGATGAAAAAGATGAAAAAGGGATAAATTAGGCTCTAAATGAATTTGGTATTGAAAAAGTAACAGTCCTCCCAAAATGAACACGAAAAATCCCTAATATATGTCTAAATAAATTTTCATTGCACTTCCAAAGAAAGCGGGGACTCTAAAATGCAAACTCCATTGTACAATCAGCTTGATGAGTCATATGACAAAGATTCTATGAAAACAATCATGATGAGGACAAGGAATAAAATCAAACCAGAAATAGCAGAAGAACAATGTGGATTTGTTGACGGGAAGGATAGGAAGTCTTAATGAAAGAACTCTCATAGAAAGATCAATTGAGATGAGTAAGGATTTACATCTATGTTTTTATCATTATGTCAAGGCTTTTGATCGGGTAAGACACGAAGAATTGATCAACCAACTGGAAAAGTTCAACATTGATGGAAAAGATACAGGAATAATGTGGAATATGTATTGGGAACAAACAGCAGCAAAGAGAATAAAAAAAATGATAACAGCTCTTTGTTGTCGCTAGGGTTGTATTGTTGCAGGTTCCATTGCTGACGTATTTCATTTTTCTTTTCTTTTTCTTTTATTGATTTCTGCCAGCAGTTGACGTTGGACTGTAAGTGTGTTCAAAATGCTTTCATCTGTTCATTTATAGATTCCATGGTTTGACTCTAAGAATCCACCTATAAAACTACATCTCTACCGTCTAATATCACTTATAGTGAAAAGACGTTAAATTAATGAACGATCTCTGCTGCTTCGACCTTATCTGCTTCCTTTAGTGAATGGTGGCGCGTTCATCATCAGTATATCTTACTTTAAGTTGACATGGTGGCACGGAATTTCGAATGCCCTTAATGATTCTCAACATTGTGGCTCTCTTCCGCCGCTCTCATATGAAATAAGCTGAACAACTTGCTTGATTCCTGACTCGCCCAGAACTTTCTGGGGTTTTGTGACGGTGACAGTCCCGTCTTATCTATGTTGCATATACTGTCTGGTGAGAACGAGTGCTTCTCAAAGACTTCCTGCAACTTCTGAAAAAATCTGTCCATGCTTGTCTTGTTGAAAGCTGTTGTTTTGCCACGACTGGTAGGTTCAGATGTCATGATGTTTAGCTCGGGGTGTCGTTTTTAAAACCCCAAAAGTCAGTCTATTCCTGCACTTTTGTCTCTATAACAGCTGCAGCTATCAGGCATGTATTTTCCATTTGTAGGTTTGGACCTAGACCAAAGACCTCAAGGTTTTGGTGTCCAATGGAAAAACCAACTCTTGAGGCTTTCACCAGATAGTGCACCTCAGAGTATACAAAACAAAATGATAGCTTTGTACGGTGAAACACCTCCAGGGCAGGGTGAGACACCTTTGGGGTACCGTGAGACACCTCTGGGGTAGCGTGAGACACTTCTGGTGTAGCGTGAGACACCTCCAGGGCTGCGTGAGACAATGCTGGGGTAGGGTGAGACTGTTTGAAAATAATCATTAAATGGAGAAAAATCTGCACTGTATTTTCAAAACATTTTAGCTCATTATACACATGAACTATTCCTCTTTAAATCTATGCAATATGCGCTCTTGTGACATCGAATAAAAATATCAATGTAAACTGCGACGAAGTCTGCAGTTGCAATACCGGACACGCTTCTCCGTTGATTAACGGTTCCAGATGTCTGTCTGGAGAAAGCCTGCTTGGCTGATGCCGAAAATTATTCGCGTCATAGTTAAATCGGCATTGTCTCACCCTGCCTCCCGTCTCACCCTGCCCCAATAAATTGATAAATAAATAAACAGAAAAATAAATAAAAAAAATAGATGTAAATAAAAAAAAATCAGTTACTCTGGGTGCACACACACGCATGTATGTGTGGGTGATGTGTGTTTATATATGTATATACACATACATACACTCACATAGATAAACATGCACGTATACATATATGCACATATATACATATATATAAAGACATACACATGTATACATAAGCTACGCACAAAAAGTTAAGGATCACTATGAGAAAACAGGTGCGTAATAAACTCAGTTCGCTACTGTTATTTATTTCTCAGTCCAGCCAAATTGTTATGAATTCTTGTTCAGCTGTAAGTGGGCGATGTAGTGTTAGTGCGAAAATTGCACGGGATTCTCTACTACTGAGCTTGGCCGCAAACGGAAAAGCGGAAACTTGCGAAAAAGGACCTTGTTTTGGACCGTTCTGCCTGAACACATTGCACAAGCCAGATGGAAAAACCATTATGCACGTGCAAGCACTGCTGTTTATGTGTGAGATGCTGTCTCTTGCTTGGCTTTATAAGAAGACATTCCACCAGTAGTAGGCCTGATCTGACAATGCCTCCACGACGAAAATTGAGCGAGTTTGAGAGGGGACGAGCTGTTGCATGGTTCCAAGATGGTGTTCCCAAGCGAGAAGTGGCCAGGCGACTTCAGGTGTCCATCTCGGTCATTGTCAGACTGATTCAACGCTTCACAGCCACTGGGAGGGTCCATGAAAGACGCAGATCTGGTCGACCGAAGAAGACAAACCCACGTGAAGATTGTCTCATTGAACGACAAGCCCTGCAGACAAGAACAGCCTCTTCCAGCATCATTCGAAGGCAGCTGAGGGTGGCTACTAACATCAACATCAGCCAGCAGACCATACGGAACCGCCTTCATGGGTTTAACCTCCGTTCTCGTCGCCCAGCTGTACGGCCACGCTTAACTCCAGCCCATAGGGCAGAACGCCGCGCCTTCTGCAGACGTCACGTGAGGTGGACACGTCAGCAATGGTCCCAGGTCCTGTTCAGTGATGAATCACGCTTCACCATGAACCACAACGACGGCCGACTGAGGGTCTGGAGGCGCCCAGGGCAACGCTTTATTGACACCACTGTCCAAGAAAAGGTGGCCTTTGGTGGAGGTTCTGTAATGGTCTGGGGGGGCCTTCAGCTTTCACCACAGAACACCCTTGTATCATGTACAGGGTAACCTGACTGGCCTCCGATACCGGGATGAGATCCTTCGACCGCTGGCTGTGCCTACACTGCAGCAGATGGGACCGACGGCTGTCTACCAGGATGACAACTCTCGCCCCCACAGGGCAAGGGTGGTCAACGACTTCCTGCAGCAGTCTGGAGTCAACAGAATGGAGTGGCCAGCATGCAGTCCCGATCTCAACCCGATTGAGAACCTCTGGGATGAGCTGGATCGCAAAGTGAGGAGCAACCACCCCCCTCCCAGGGATGCCCAACACCTCTACCAGATGCTGCAGGCTGAGTGGCAGGCGCTTCCACAGAGGATCTTCACCAACCTGGTCAACTCGATGAGGACTCGCTGCGTCGAGTGCCAGAACAGCCATGGCGGTTACAAGCATTACTGAACTTTTGGGAGCATCAGAATGCCCTGTCTTGTGATTTCAATGACTTTGGGAAATCAAATTTCGATACGTACCCACTTTGATCAAACGATTGCTCGAAATTGAAGGCAATTGTGTATCGTTATCACTAAAGCATGGAATTAAATGTTTGCCAAACTTCAACGCATTGGCTTTCTTATTTTGAAAGTTATGAATTTTTGTGCAAGTGATCCTTAACTTTTTGTGCGTAGCTTATATATATACTCCTAATCATAATTTAAGGGCCACTTCTTCCTTCCTCTCTAATTTTAAGTTGAAATAATTGACAATGTTTAGAATTGATTCTATGTTTTATTTCATCATTTCCACACCTGTTTTGGAAAAAGAAATTAGCACAATGACCCATTAGTGAACAGCACATGCATTTAAAGGAACATCCCCCCCTTTTCAAAAAACAGAAAGTGTCAGATTTGGCCAATCTGTTTTCAATATCGCGTGTGTCCGCCCCGAGCCTGGATGCATGCTTCACAGCGCCGATGCATCGACCCCACAAGGGTACGGAGTGTGTCCTGAGGGATGGCCGCCCACTCGATCTGCAGGATGTCGACCAGCCTGGCCAGGGTGCCCGGTGGGGGGTGGTTGTCCCTGATGCGCCTCCCGAGCACATCCCAGAGGTGTTCAATTGGGTTCAGGTCAGGTGAGCACGCTGGCCAGGCCATACGGACGACTTCATGCTGCTCCAGGAAGTCGGTCACAAGGCGTGCTCGATGCGCAGGTGCATTGTCGTCCTGGAAGATGGCGCCTTGACCAAGGTCCACAAGCGCAGGCAGTGCCACGGCCGCCAGAACCTCGTCCCGGTACCGGACCCCGTTCAGGATGCCGTCAATGGGGAGCAGGGGGGTCTGGGTACCACGGCTCATGCCACCCCACACCATCACCGACCCGCCGCCGTACCGGTTATGCTCTTGGACAGTGGCGTCAGCGAACCTCTCCCCTTGACGTCGCCACACCCGAGCCCGGCCATCGTTAAAGGTCAGGGTGAACCTGGACTCATCCGAAAACAAGACCCGGGCCCACTGTTGCCTTGTCCAGGTCACGTGCTCCCTGGCCCAGGTCATGCGGCGCACTCTGTTGACCGGTGACAGCACGGGTCGGACGGCCGGTCTCCGTGACCTCAAGTTTGCCTCATGTAGCCGTCTTCTCACCGTGCTGCAGCTGATGTTAGCACCTGTTGCGTCCCTCAGCTGACCCCTCAAGGTCACCGCAGTGGATGCCCTTTCCCTCAGGACGGAGAGGGCAAGGTAGCGGTCTTGCTGTCTTGTCGTTACTCTGGGTCGACCCAGTCTCATTGAAGCGCTCCAGCAGTCTCTGGATTGTGGAATGCGACACTTCAAGTCGTCTAGCAACTTCCCGCTGCGCTAGGCCTTCATCAAGCAGAGCGAGGGCTCTCCCCCGCTGCTCATCCGTCATCCGTCGTCTTGCAAGCATGGTTAAAACGAACCAAGAACGGGTCCTTTTTATCCTCGTCTGCGGGCAACTTTGGCTGGAGTAGTGTTCAAAAAGGGCTTGCCTTGCACGTGCAAAGCGAATTTTGTCGCTACCTTGCCTGCGTCGTCAGAGAGACCCTGCTGAAGATTCGACAATTTCGTGTGGAAATTGTCTTCCTTGGGCCGCCCATTGCAAATCGGCAAATCCCCAAACACGTGCCAAAAGGAAACTGCAATGTTGTCTGAGCTCTTATCCATTCAGTTACGGCAACGAATTGGAGAAAAGAGTAAGAGAAAATAGGTCATTTCTCCTTTCAAAAATTGACTCAAAAACGTTCCTGGCCCTTCAATAATGACGTGTAGTATATATATATATATATATGTGTGTGTGTGTGTGTGTGTGTGTGTGTGTGTGTGTGTGTGTGTGTTTCCTCCTTGCTGTCATGATTTGTATATATGTGTTTCCTCTTTGCTCGTAGTAGTTGTTGCCGTTGTTGCTGTTATTGTTTTTGGTGATGTTGTTGGCCATCATGCTGTATAGATATTGATGTATATATATGAATGTATGTGTGTATGCCTGTGTGCGGGCATATGGGTATATGCATGTATTTACCGTTACTTGTGATTTTCATTTCTTACCCCTTTGTTTATATACATACTCCTTTACTTTCCCAGATGGAGAATTTTTGTTGTAGTGGTAGCCTGCAAGTTTATCGGCCCATTCATTTCCCTTAACCACCAGCGTGTCCAGGGCAGTAGACCCCGTGAGATTTTGTAGGCCGATATTGTTCATGTATCTTCAAAATTGGCCAGTTGGTGTTCCAGGGTGCTTTTTCGTAGAAGAGCATCCAGTTTTGGTACAGTTTCTCAGTCCAGCCTCTCCCATTCCTCTTTTGCATTTGCAAGTGAAAAGTTCAGTTTCTGGTGCTTTGCATCAAGACCCTGTACAAATTCCTCGTCTCAACCAACAGCGTGGATGTCCTCGGCACTGTGGTTTGCTTCCTGGCTTTGGTTTTCCGACGTTTGTCTGCTGGTGCAGTGCGCTGCTATTCGTTCATCAGAGTGCCTACACAGCCCTTTTTCATCCTGTGGATCATCATTCCGCGATTGGTAGAGAATCCCCCTTCCACAGACACACGGAAATTCCATTTGTCCCATACTCATTGTC
The DNA here is from genome assembly GCA_030674185.1 of Monoplex corrugatus. Lineage (NCBI taxonomy): Eukaryota > Metazoa > Mollusca > Gastropoda > Littorinimorpha > Ranellidae > Monoplex > Monoplex corrugatus. Next base: position 43,237,506 of record CM060312.1, on the reverse strand, counting down.
CGTTGTGCATTTCCCATCGTGAATGAGTCAGTGAAAACAGATTTTAAATATTGTCAGGAATTCCTGAGAACGTGCTGTTTACACACCTTCAAAAAGTGGTAATTGTAGGCTTTTTTTTTTAAATCGGTGTGAATTTGCCTTCCAATTTATGTTTTTGCAATTCTTCAACAGTCCACATCTCACACACACACACACACCACACACACACACACACACACACACACACACACACACACACACACACACACACACACACACACACACACACACACACACACACACACACACACACACACACACACACACACACACACACACACACACACACACACACACACACACACACACACACACACACACACACACACACACACACACACACACACACACACTGATTGTGCTCTCTTCAGTCGACACAACTTCTAGGCCTACATCTTCTGGTTGTTATTTTGTCAGCACATACAGTCCTGGTGTTAACAGTAATTTCTACTTCTTTTAATCGGCGGTAGTGTCTATTAAAAGTGTGGTCTGTACGTACACTAGGCAGAACAAAATTTATTTGTTTCTGGATGGTAAGGATTGTTGAAAAACCTGTCTACATTTGCAACATCTAGCCAACACATACAGTATTGGAGTCATCCACATGTTCCCTCTCGCACGTGATGACAGTAGGCCCTGGTTGTGCAAAATGTCTACATTTGCTCCAGTCAGCACCCTTGAGTTGTCTACGTTTGCAGCTTCTCGTCTCGTGTTCATTGTGCAGGAGTTAGCATTATCTACCTGTATAGTGGCGCTACTAGATGGTGAAAATATAATCTATGATTGCTCTATGCAGCACAATATACTTGAGTTAACAACGTACTGACTACTTGTATAGTAGGCGTAATAGAAGTTCGTATATTTTCATACTTCTGTGTCACCTACCGAGCACATACCATACCGGAGAAGTTAATGATGTCTTTGTGTGTGCGGCGGAGATGGCAGCTGACTACTCGTGTTATGTTATGGCAATTGTTCACAAAAAAGTAACTTTGGTCTAATCAGTACACTAGCACTTTGTGATGATAGCAGTTTTTGAAAACTTTATCCATACTTGCATTTATTCATCACACTCTGTTCGACTGTTTAGTTGCAGTAGTAAGTGCTACCTACAATTGCTAGCATCTAGAGAACACACATTTCAATAGAGTTATTGACATTCTGTACGTATTTAATGATGAAAACAGTTGTAAAAACTCTGTTTACGTTTGCTCTAGTCAACTTACATACTAATGCAATTATCGGTTGTCTACGTTTTCAGCACGTAATTAATACACAGGTGCTACAGTTATCAAAACCTGATGACGAAAATCACATTCTTCATTTACACCACCTAACTGATCATCTGCGGTGTAATCAGATTCGAATGCACAGACAGAAACAAATAAATTATATCGCCTTGTATCGCATTTGTGGAATGCAGAATGGTGGTAATGATTGTTAAATCCAGTCTATGTTTGCAGCATCTAGTGAACACACTTACTACTTTGCTTGATGGACTTCTTACTAGAAAAAGATGTTCATGTTATTCTTAATGGTGACTTGAATTGTCGGACTTCCGACATCTCCCAAGGTTACACTGTAAACAATGTTTTTGATGTACAAAGCAAAAGTCAGTCACCTATTACCAATCGACATTCAGAGGACTCTGTTGTGAGTAACTACGGCAAGTTGCTATTAAATATATGCACTGCTCTAGGTTTGTGTATTTTAAATGGTGTGTGTAAAGGTGACCTAGAAGGTCACTATACATATATATCAGAGGCGGGAAGCAGTGTTGTTGATTATTTCATATTTTCAAATGATCTCCTTGCATTGTTATACGACTTTTGCGATTTATCCATTGTTGAACGAGTGGAATCTGATCATTTACCTGTGACAGTTCGTGTTGTTTTTCCATGTGAAAACAAAGTTTATAAGTATATGATCAATTCATCAAAAAATTTATCTGGAATGTACATGTATATAATGATTCATTATGTCGGGAAGAATGTCGTAGAAAGATAGATTATGCTATGAGTTTGATAGATGTTGACGTGAACAAGACACTAAATACGTTTAATGTTTGTATTAGAGAAAGTGCCGAATGCACGAAGAAACGTGTATTTCTGAAAGATAGATATCTACTTGGGGATTGGTTTGATCATGAATGTGTAATTAGTAAAAGGAATGTTAGAAGACTGCTTAGAATATGTCGACGCTCGAAGAAAACCGAGGACCAACACAATTATTCAGTTGCTAGGCGTGAATATAAAAAACTTACTTAAGAGAAAGAGAAGGCAGTATAATGATACAAAACTGACTAACCTTGTAAACTCTATAAAGAGCCAAAAAGAATTTTGGAATGAAATTCATAAAGTTTCTTTCAAAAGAAAACAACCTAGAAGTAACATCACTATTGATAAATGGTACGAGCATTTTAAAGCCTTGTTAGATGCAGACATGGAAAGTACATTAAGTGAAGACTTGCCATTTGATGAGGGTGACGATTATATGAATCGTCCAATATCTATTAAAGAAATACATCTTGCAATCAAAAAAACTTAAGAATGGTAAGGCTGCTGGACCTGATGGAATTATAGGAGAACTCTTTAAAAATTCATGTGAACAAGTTGTACAGTTTCTTTTGAAATTGTTCAACACTCTTTTTGATAAGGGTCAATTTCCAAGGAACTGGACTGAATCTGTTATTTTGCCACTCTATAAAAAAGGAGATATCAATAATCCAAACAACTATAGAGGAATTTCCCTTAGCGACATAAGTAGTAAATTATTCAGCATAATTATGAATAACAGATTGCAGGAGTGGGTACAAGTAAATGACATAACAGGCCGGGTTTAAAAGGGGATATTCAACAATAGACCATATGTTTACTTTAACAGCTATGGTACAGAAACAATTTTGTGGTAGTCGTAAATTATATGTTGCATTCATAGATGTTGAGAAAACATTCGATTCCACTAACAGACATTTACTTTGGCCTATATTGCTTAAAAGTGGTATTAGAGGCAAATTGTTTCGGTGTATTAGAAGTATGTATGACATGGTGAAATCCAAAGTTAGATGTGGTGACCAAATGACTGAATTGATTAATTGCTCAGGGGGAGTAAAACAAGGTGATGCATGCAGCCTGTGCTTTTCTCTCTTTTTATAAATGAATTAGCGATTGAAGTAATTAAAAATGGAAGGCATGGTGCACTTTTTACACGGGATGCTTATGAATTGTTTATACTTTTGCTTGCTGATGATGTTGTCTTAATGTCAGAAACAATCATTGGATTACAGACACAGTTGAATAGTTTACAACGTGCATCAGCAGCACTTCAGTTAAAGGTTAATTTATCAGGAAAGGTGGATATTTGGGTGCGAGAGAAAAGTGGACGTATGATGGCGATGTAATGCCCGTGGTAAATGTGTATAAATATTTGGGAATAATGTTCTCAACACGTTTGAGCTTTGCTGGTGCATGTAAAGATCTCGCTAGCAGAGCCAAAAATGCCTTATTAAGTATAATGCGACGTTTGTATTTTCTTAATAACAATTCTTTTGATTTATTTGTAAAATTGTTTGATTCTCAGATTCAACCTATTGTACAATACGGCTCTGAATTATGGGGTTTAGATAAAGCTGCTGCTCATTGTGAATCAGTTCACACATTTGCCTTAAAGAAATTTTTGGGAGTGGATATGCGTATTCCTAATGACTTTGTGTATGGAGAGACAAACAGATTTCCATTATATGTAAACTCTGCCGTTAGATGTATCCACTCCTGGTTTAAATTAATACAGATGGAAAATTATAGAATACCTCGCAAAGCGTATAATATGCTATATGATTTAGATACCAAAGGTAAACACACCTGGGTGTCGAAAGTACGTGCTTGTTTGTTTGAATATGGATATGGTGTCGTATGGATTAATCAAGGTGTTGGCAATTTAAATAAATTCATACGGGAGTTTCGTCAGCGCTTGATTGACTGTGGATGGCAGAAATCGAATGATCACGTTCAAAGCAGTGACAGATTTAATATTTACAGAACTTTTTGTAATACTCGTGAAGTGAAATCATATATAACATTGAATATGAACAGACACTTTAAACATGTGACAGCAAGATTTAGATTTGGCATATCAGAAATTAATTCCCATTACTAGTGCGTATAGATTGATGTCTTAGGTTTGTTATTTATATGAGTATTGTTCAAATGTTAATTTCTGTTTTAGTCTATGTACAATGTAACATTAATGTGATTGTCATGATGCCAAATGATAGTTTTGCTTATGTATTTGTACCCCTTCATGAGGGGCAATGGCCTATTACATGAATAAACCATCTGAATCTGAATCTCTCTCTTTTCTGTGTCTCATTGACACACATGCGCGCACACACACACACACACACACACACACACACACACACACACACACACACACATACACACACAGAGTAGCGAACACGTGTGCGCAAGCATGCGTGAATGTGCACGTGTTTGCAAAGTTCATGTAAGGACTGTATCTCCTGGCATATAGGTCTACTTGTCTCAGTAATGCACACATGCACAGACAGTTATATATCAATGAATGCCAGAAAGGAAAGGCCTACCAATGGACTGTTCTTCCCGATCCTTTTCTGGCACAGTCGCTACAGTGCAGATCAGTGTCCTATCCTTATTCCAGACAATAGTTCTCGCTTTTAATGCACTAGATGGAAAATCATTAAAGTAATGTGCAAAAGATCTCTCTCTCTCTCTCTCTCTCTCTCTCTCTCTCTCTCTCTCTCTCTCTCTCTCTCTCTCTCTCAAACACACACACACACAGCGTGTGCGCTCACACATACACAAACGCATATGCACGCGCGCACACACACACACACACACACACACACACACACACACACACACACCCTGGCGTGCGCACACACACACACACACACACACTTGGATCAAACACACATCTAGCACTCCACACACACCTGAAACACACATATCACCATGATCACCATATCACCATGACCACGCATATATTACAGACTTCTCACACACATACACACACATCCACCACACACACACACACACACGCGCGCGCGCGCGCCCACGCACACTGCTTACACACATTACACACATTACTTACCAGATGTCGTTGTATGAGAGACATTACTTACCAGGTATCGGAACATACAGAGATAAGTTCAGCGTGTATTGTAAGCCGCGGCCAGCACAACTGGCATCGGAACCGCAAGATGGCGGACCGGTGGCTTCAACAGCAGAGTTTGGTGTGTCTAGTTTAGGACTTATGTGGATGTGAGATGATGGCGAGTGACTGTGTCTTTGTCACCTCTCCCTTGCTCTTGCAGCTATACGAATCTGAGAGCAGATGGCGTAAATCTCTGTCAGTAGCCCACATATAGCCTTTCCATTATCAAGTACTAAGTAGTGCCACCCTGTGGCGACATACGGTAACTAACACCTCACGGACCAGGCTGAACCCTAGAGGAGGTCTGGCCCCCAGATATGCGGTGCGCAGGCCATCGGCATGTGAACATGCCCTGGTGCCCACGAACCAGACTCCCGGCTATGGGTAAAGAGTATCACTGCCTTGCGGTTGTCTTGGAGAGACCAAGGCTAAGGGAGTAAACCCTGACAGAAAATCAGCCCCGGCTGCCTTGTGGTAGTCGTGGGAATGACAATGATTAGTGGAGATTCTGCACAAAAACCGATGGAAGGCAACGGGAAACCACTAACATGGTCTTCCAAGAGCATTATGGCGAGACAAAAAAAGAAACAACGCAAATAAGGACTCCACTGGAGCACCTTCGTCCCGTAGGGGAAGTCATGTTGAGCAGGTGACATCAGACTGTCATCAGGCTTCTGCCATCAGATGAAAAGATCTATAAGAATTACAGCTTGTCATACTGGCGTATGATGCGTCTAGTGTGTCGGCTTCGGCTTGCACCGCTGGCTAGCACTGCTGTGCGAAAAGAAGAGCAATGCGTAAGTCTCTTCCTGTCAGTACATAGCCTCTCCATCAGCAAAGCCCTACGCTGTGCCTCCTCGTGGCGACAGGCGGTAACTGAGCACCTCACGGAATCTCGTAGGACTCGGAGGAGGTCTGGCCCCCAGACGTGAGGCATGCAGGCCCACCGGCGTGTGGACACGCCCTGGTGCCCACGAACCAGATCCCCAAGCTATGGGTAAAATAGCTCCACTGCCTTGTCGACATCTCGGGAGAGAGTAAGGCTAAGGGAATCAACCCTAAAATAAAAAACCGATGGAAGGCAAGGGGAAACCACCATCGTACATTTCCCCAGGAAATCCATGGACAGAGGAAGAATAAAGAAGAAAGTTAACGACGTCAATAGATGCTCCTGTGGAGCACCTTCGTCCGGTAGGGACTGTCATGCGACGCAGGTGACACCAGACCGTCAGCCAGCTACTGCGACCAAAACTAAGATTAAATTCAACACCAAGGTGGCAACATGGAACAATGCTGCAGAATGAGTTCATAGTTCAAAGTTCCTGGTTTGAGCAGCCTAACAGAAGAAAATGGACTTGGATGAGTCCAGGAGATACCAATGCTGGAACAATGCTGCAGAAAGGTAAATTAGACAACATCAAAACGGAGATGGAAAGGCTTAACATCAGTATTTTAGGACTAGGGGAAATGAGATGGAAGGGGGCAGGCATGATAACATCAGGAGAATATACAGTGATATACTCTGGTGGTAATTCACATGAAAGAGGAGTAGGCATCATAATAGACAAAGACAAATCAAAAGCAGTTAAAGGATACTGGACAGTGTCCGACAGAGTTTTACTGGTCAAATTCGGAGGGAAACCTTTTGATATCAACATCATACAGGTGTATGCACCAACATCCGCAAGTACTCAGGAAGACATCGACAACTTCTACAAAGTTTTAGAGATGGTCAAGGTCCAATGTAAATCACAGGAAGTTACAGTCATAATGGGAGATTTTAATGCTAAAGTGGGACAGGATAGGGTGGAGGATATAGTTGGACCTCATGGCCTTGGTACACAAAACGAAAGAGGGGGGAAGCTTGTAGAATGGGCACAGATGAATGAGTTCAACTATGCGTTTCTTTTTTTGAACAGTATAGTAGGAAACACCTGGTTTGAGCAGCCTAACAGAAGAAAATGGACTTGGATGAGTGCAGGAGATAATACCAAAAACAAATTGACTACATCCTGATCAACAAAAGATTTAAAAATTCTTTACTGTCAGCAAAAACACTACCAGGCGCAGACTGCAACAGTGACCACAATCCGGTAGTGGGAAGGTTTAGGCTGAAATTGAGGAAAAGGAAACAGACCAAAAGCAACATCAAACTAAACCTTGGACTCTTGAAGACAGATGAAATAATACGTCAAAAATTTAATGTACATGTTCAAAACAAATTCAGTGCTCTGGAAGACGTTGGTGACAGTGAGGAACAATAGACAAAGTTGAGAAGTTCTATAAATGAAGCTTGTGAGGAAATCCCTAAGGCAAATAGAAAAGCAAAAAAGTTGGGCCTGATGGGAGAAAAGGAGGAAGGCAAAGAGAAACGAGGAGATATACAGGAAGATAAACAAAGAAATCAGGTATAGGTGCAATGAAGCTAAGTAAGCTTGGCTGAACACAAAATGCAAAGAGATAGAAGAACGACACAAAATGGATCCTCAGGGTATGTACAGACGAATTGAAAAATACATGCACATCAACTGGTTGCTTAAAATCAAAAGATGGCACGCTTATCATGGAAAAAGACAAAACATCAGATAGATGGGGAGAGTACATTAAAGACCTTTTTGAGGATGACAGAAAGGAAGAACACATACACCCATAATGAAAGATGAAGTCAGAGCAGCACTGAAAAAGATGAAACCAGGAAAAGCCCCAGGACCAGACAACATTACTACAGAGATGATTGAAGCCCTGGAGGAATTTGGCATAGAAAAAATAAGTCCTCCTAAATGAAATTTATGACACAGGAAAAATCCCCAAAGATATGTCAAAATCAATTTTCATTGCACTTCCAAAGAAGACAAGGTCTATAGAATGCGAACTCCATCGCACAATCAGTTTGATGAGTCATGTAACAAAAATCCTGTTAAGAACAATCATGATGAGGACAAGGAATAGAATCAAAAGAGAAATAGCAGAAGAACAGTGTGGATTTGTGGAAGGGAAATGAACTATTAATGCCATATACATCTTAAGAAATATCATAGAGAGGTCAGTTGAGATGAATAAGGATTTGTATTTATGCTTTGTTGACTATACCAAGGCTTTCGATCGGGTACGACATGAAGAATTGATCAACCAACTGGAGAGACTCAATGTTGATGGAAAAGATCTACGAATAATCAGGAATATGTACTGGGAACAAACAGCTGCAATGAGAAAAGAAAACAATATAAGCTCTTTTCAAAACATCAAAAGAGGAGTCAGACAGGGTTGTGTTTTGTCACCAGATCTGTTTTCACTATATAGCCAAAACATCATGAGAAACCTAGAAGAAGACCCTGGATTAAAGGTTGGAGGGGAAATGATAACATTTGGTACGCAGATGACAGCGTGCTAATTGCAGAAAATGAAAGGGACCTACAAAACCTTGTGAATATACTAGAAATAAAAGCAAAGGTAAGGGGTTGGAACTAAACAGCAGGAAGACTGAAGTCATGGTGATCAGTAAAAAACATGAAATCCCCTTATGCAAAATAACAGCAAATGGCACAACCTTGACACAGGTTAATAAGTTCAAATACCTGGGAACGGTCATTTCATCAGACGGCAGATGCACATCGGAAATAGCTGGCAGAATCGGCCAAGCCAAAACAGCATTCAAGAAGATGACAAGCATTCTTACCAACAAATGCTTATCAATTAACATCAGAAAGACAGTCCTTGAATGTTATATAGAACCAATACTGTTGTACGGATGTGAGGCGTGGACAGTCATCACGCAAAGCCAGAGCAAGATTGAGGCAGCCGAGATGTGGTTTCTCAGAAGAATGTTGAGAGTACCATGGACAGCAAAGAAAATAAACGAGACAGTCTTGATGGAGGCAGACACAAGTCGATCACTGATAAGGAAGATTAGGAAAAGATAAGCAACATTTATAGGCCATTTTATGAGGAAGGGGGATTTGGAGCACCTGGTCACAACGGGAAAGCTGGAGGGAAAAAAAGCACCAGGTAGACCCAGGGAGAAATTGCTGGACGGAGAGGTGGGGGAGATGCTGGGGGCAACGAGAGATAGAAATGGTTGAAAGTCCATGGTCGCCGACGCCATGCGGCAGGGCACCTGATGATGATGATGAAGAATTACAACATGGAGTGTTAGAAGAATACTCCTGAACGGAAAACTAGAAAATGTCAAGATAGAAATGGAAATGCTGAATGTCGATATATCAGAAATAGGAGAGGTGAGATGGAAAGAAGCAGGCAATGATAAAAACAATCGGCGAGCATAAAAAAATTCTTCTGGAGAAGACACACATGAACGAGGGGTAGGCATCGTAATAGACAATGACAAATCAAAGTTTATCAAAGGATACTAGACTATATCAAATCGCGTTATTGGATATCAACGTCGTCCAAGTATATGCACTTACATCCACAAGTAGCCTACTGAGGAAGACACTGACAACTTCCTTATAGAATTAGAGACAGCCAAATCTTAAGTATATCACAGGACGTTGCAATGAGAACGAGAGATTTTAATGCTAAAGTGGGACAGGAAAAAGTAGATGAAATAGTTGGACGTTATGGTCGTGGCAAACGAAATAAAAGGGGAGAGAAACGTGTTGAGTGGGTAGAACTAAATAAATTCATGATAGGAAATCCTTGGTTTGAGCAAACTAACAGAAGAAAATGGGCATGCACAGGAGACAGCACAAGAAATCAAACTGATTACATCCTGATAAGAGATTTAGAAAGTCTTTACTGGTAGCAAAAACATTACCGGTGCAGACTGCAACAGTGATCACAATTCTTTCAGGCTGAAAATAAAGAGAAGAAAACAATCAAAAAATAACATCGAACTAAATTTTGTTCATAAAGACATGAATCAACTCATGCAAAATTTAGCGTACATGTTCACAACAAATTCAGTGCTTTGGAGAACGTTGACGGCAGTGAGAAACACTGGGCAAATCTCTTGTGAAGAAACCCCTAGAGTTGAAAGAAAAGCAAAGAGGAACTGGACAACAACAACAACAACAACAATAAAAACTTTGGGTTCGATGGATAAACGAACGACAGTAAAAGGAAAAGAGGAAAAATACAAAATGATAGATAAAATCGGGAGTAGGTAAAATGACGCTAAAGAAGCCTGGCTAGACCCTAAGTTTATGTACAGAAATATTGAAGAAATTGCTCGCAGGAAGAAGACATGCGCATGAACTGGTAGCTTAAAATCAAAGATTGTACTATTACCATAGTTGAAAAAAACAAAATATAAGATAGGGAGAGTAGGCCTACATTGAAGACCTTTTTGGCGATGATAGAAGGGATGAACACATCATTAGAAAGAACTTCGAAGGACCACAAATCATGAAAGATGAAGTTATAGTAATGATGAAAAAGATGAAAAAGGGAGTGCCCCAGAACCAGAATATTACTATAGAAATAAATTAGGCTCTAAATGAATTTGGTATTGAAAAAGTAACAGTCCTCCCAAAATGAACACGAAAAATCCCTAATATATGTCTAAATAAATTTTCATTGCACTTCCAAAGAAAGCGGGGACTCTAAAATGCAAACTCCATTGTACAATCAGCTTGATGAGTCATATGACAAAGATTCTATGAAAACAATCATGATGAGGACAAGGAATAAAATCAAACCAGAAATAGCAGAAGAACAATGTGGATTTGTTGACGGGAAGGATAGGAAGTCTTAATGAAAGAACTCTCATCAATTGAGATGAGTAAGGATTTACATCTATGTTTTTATCATTATGTCAAGGCTTTTGATCGGGTAAGACACGAAGAATTGATCAACCAACTGGAAAAGTTCAACATTGATGGAAAAGATACAGGAATAATGTGGAATATGTATTGGGAACAAACAGCAGCAAAGAGAATAAAAAAAATGATAACAGCTCTTTGTTGTCGCTAGGGTTGTATTGTTGCAGGTTCCATGGCTGACGTATTTCATTTTTCTTTTCTTTTTCTTTTATTGATTTCTGCCAGCAGTTGACGTTGGACTGTAAGTGTGTTCAAAATGCTTTCATCTGTTCATTTATAGATTCCATGGTTTGACTCTAAGAATCCACCTATAAAACTACATCTCTACCGTCTAATATCACTTATAGTGAAAAGACGTTAAATTAATGAACGATCTCTGCTGCTTCGACCTTATCTGCTTCCTTTAGTGAATGGTGGCGCGTTCATCATCAGTATATCTTACTTTAAGTTGACATGGTGGCACGGAATTTCGAATGCCCTTAATGATTCTCAACATTGTGGCTCTCTTCCGCCGCTCAGATATGAAATAAGCTGAACAACTTGCTTGATTCCTGACTCGCCCAGAACTTTCTGGGGTTTTGTGACGGTGACAGTCCCGTCTTATCTATGTTGCATATACTGTCTGGTGAGAACGAGTGCTTCTCAAAGACTTCCTGCAACTTCTGAAAAAATCTGTCCATGCTTGTCTTGTTGAAAGCTGTTGTTTTGCCACGACTGGTAGGTTCAGATGTCATGATGTTTAGCTCGGGGTGTCGTTTTTAAAACCCCAAAAGTCAGTCTATTCCTGCACTTTTGTCTCTATAACAGCTGCAGCTATCAGGCATGTATTTTCCATTTGTAGGTCCAAGTCTTAGACCAAAGACCTCAAGGTTTTGGTGTCCAATGGAAAAACCAACTCTTGAGGCTTTCACCAGATAGTGCACCTCAGAGTATACACAACAAAATGATAGCTTTGTACGGTGAAACACCTCCAGGGCAGGGTGAGACACCTTTGGGGTAGCGTGAGACACCTCTGGGGTAGCGTGAGACACCTCTGGGTGGCGTGAGACACCTCTGTGTAGCGTGAGACACCTCCAGGGCTGCGTGAGACAATGCTGGGGTAGGGTGAGACTGTTTGAAAATAATCATTAAATGGAGAAAAATCTGCACTGTATTTTCAAAACATTTTAGCTCATTATACACATGAACTATTCCTCTTTAAATCTATGCAATATGCGCTCTTGTGACATCGAATAAAAATATCAATGTAAACTTTTCCAAGCTGCACAAAATTTACTTTCGCTTGGAAAATGAGCGACGAAGTCTGCAGTTGCAATACCGGACACGCTTCTCCGTTGATTAACGGTTCCAGATGTCTGTCTGGAGAATGCCTGCTTGGCTGATGCCGAAAATTATTCGCGTCATAGTTAAATCGGCATTGTCTCACCCTGCCCCCCGTCTCACCCTGCCCCAATAAATTGATAAATAAATAAACAGAACAATAAATAAAAAAAAATAGATGTAAATAAAAAAAATCAGTTACTCTGGGTGTTGGAAACTAATGCACACACACGCATGTATGTGTGGGTGATGTATGTTTATATATGTATATACACATACATACACTCACATAGATAAACATGCACGTATACATATATGCACATACATAAAGACATACACATGTATACATAAGCTACGCACAAAAAGTTAAGGATCACTATGAGAAAACAGGTGCGTAATAAACTCAGTTCGCTACTGTTATTTATTTCTCAGTCCAGCCAAATTGTTATGAATTCTTGTTCAGCTGTAAGTGGGCGATGTAGTGTTAGTGCGAAAATTGCACGGGATTCTCTACTACTGAGCTTGGCCGCAAACGGAAAAGCGGAAACTTGCGAAAAAGGACCTTGTTTTGGACCGTTCTGCCTGAACACATTGCACAAGCCAGATGGAAAAACCATTATGCACGTGCAAGCACTGCTGTTTATGTGTGAGATGCTGTCTCTTGCTTGGCTTTATAAGAAGACATTCCACCAGTAGTAGGCCTGATCTGACAATGCCTCCACGACGAAAATTGAGCGAGTTTGAGAGGGGACGAGCTGTTGCATGGTTCCAAGATGGTGTTCCCAAGCAGGCGACTTCAGGTGTCCATCTCGGTCATTGTCAGACTGATTCAACGCTTCACAGCCACTGGGAGCGTCCATGAAAGACGCAGATCTGGTCGACCGAAGAAGACAAACCCACGTGAAGATTGTCTCATTGAACGACAAGCCCTGCAGACAAGAACAGCCTCTTCCAGCATCATTCGAAGGCAGCTGAGGGTGGCTACTAACATCAACATCAGCCAGCAGACCATACGGAACCGCCTTCATGGGTTTAACCTCCGTTCTCGTCGCCCAGCTGTACGGCCACGCTTAACTCCAGCCCATAGGGCAGAACGCCGCGCCTTCTGCAGACGTCACGTGAGGTGGACACGTCAGCAATGGTCCCAGGTCCTGTTCAGTGATGAATCACGCTTCACCATGAACCACAACGACGGCCGACTGAGGGTCTGGAGGCGCCCAGGGCAACGCTTTATTGACACCACTGTCCAAGAAAAGGTGGCCTTTGGTGGAGGTTCTGTAATGGTCTGGGGGGGCCTTCAGCTTTCACCACAGAACACCCTTGTATCATGTACAGGGTAACCTGACTGGCCTCCGATACCGGGATGAGATCCTTCGACCGCTGGCTGTGCCTACACTGCAGCAGATGGGACCGACGGCTGTCTACCAGGATGACAACTCTCGCCCCCACAGGGCAAGGGTGGTCAACGACTTCCTGCAGCAGTCTGGAGTCAACAGAATGGAGTGGCCAGCATGCAGTCCCGATCTCAACCCGATTGAGAACCTCTGGGATGAGCTGGATCGCAAAGTGAGGAGCAACCACCCCCCTCCCAGGGATGCCCAACACCTCTACCAGATGCTGCAGGCTGAGTGGCAGGCGCTTCCACAGAGGATCTTCACCAACCTGGTCAACTCGATGAGGACTCGCTGCGTCGAGTGCCAGAACAGCCATGGCGGTTACACGCATTACTGAACTTTTGGGAGCATCAGAATGCCCTGTCTTGTGATTTCAATGACTTTGGGAAATCAAATTTCGATACGTACCCACTTTGATCAAATGTACACACCAAACGATTGCTCGAAATTGAAGGCAATTGTGTATCGTTATCACTAAAGCATGGAATTAAATGTTTGCCAAAACTTCAACGCATTGGCTTTCTTATTTTGAAAGTTATGAATTTTTGTGCAATTGATCCTTAACTTTTTGTGCGTAGCTTATATATATATATATATATATGTGTGTGTGTGTGTGTGTGTGTGTGTGTGTGTGTGTGTGTGTGTGTGTGTGTGTGTGGGGTGTGTGTGTGTGTGTGTGTGTGTGTGTGTGTGTGTGTGTTTCCTCCTTGCTGTCATGATTTGTATATATGTGTTTCCTCTTTGCTCGTAGTAGTTGTTGCCGTTGTTGCTGTTATTGTTTTTGGTGATGTTGTTGGCCATCATGCTGTATGGATATTGATGTATATATATGAATGTATGTGTGTATGCCTGTGTGCGGGCATACGGGTATATGCATGTATTTACCGTTACTTGTGATTTTCATATCTTACCCCTTTGTTTATATACATACTCCTTTATTACTCCTTTACTTTCCCAGATGGAGAATTTTTGTTGTAGTGGTAGCCTGCAAGTTTATCGGCCCATTCATTTCCCTTAACCACCAGCGTGTCCAGGGCAGTAGACCCCGTGAGATTTTGTAGGCCGATATTGTTCATGTATCTTCAAAATTGGCCAGTTGGTGTTCCAGGGTGCTTTTTCGTAGTAGAGCATCCAGTTTTGGTACAGTTTCTCAGTCCAGCCTCTCCCATTCCTCTTTTGCATTTGCAAGTGAAAAGTTCAGTTTCTGGTGCTTTGCATCAAGACCCTGTACAAATTCCTCGTCTCAACCAACAGCGTGGATGTCCTCGGCACTGTGGTTTGCTTCCTGGCTTTGGTTTTCCGACGTTTGTCTGCTGGTGCAGTGCGCTGCTATTCGTTCATCAGAGTGCCTACACAGCCCTTTTTCATCCTGTGGATCATCATTCCGCGATTGGTAGAGAATCCCCCTTCCACAGACACACGGAAATTCCATTTGTCCCATACTCATTGTCCGTTGTGCATTTCCCATCGTGAATGAGTCAGTGAAAACAGATTTTAAATGTTGTCAGGAATTCCTGAGAACGTGCTGTTTACACACCTTCAAAAAGTGGTAATTGTAGGCTTTTTTTTTAAATCGGTGTGAATTTGCCTTCCAATTTATGTTTTTGCAATTCTTCAACAGTCCACATCACACACACACACACACACACACACACACACACACACACACACACACACACACACACACACACACACACACACACACACACACACACACACACACACACACACACACACACACACACACACACACACACACACACACACACCACACACACACACACTGATGGTGCTCTCTTCAGTCGACACAACTTGTAGGCCTACATCTTCTGGTTGTTATTTTGTCAGCACATACAGTCCTGGTGTTAACAGTAATTTCTACTTCTTTTAATCGGCGGTAGTGTCTATTAAAAGTGTGGTCTGTACGTACACTAGGCAGAACAAAATTTATTTGTTTCTGGATGGTAAGGATTGTTGAAAAACCTGTCTACATTTACAACATCTAGTCAACACATACAGTATTGGAGTCATCCACATGTTCCCTCTCGCACGTGATGACAGTAGGCCCTGGTTGTGCAAAATGTCTACATTTGCTCCAGTCAGCACCCTTGAGTTGTCTACGTTTGCAGCTTCTCGTCTCGTGTTCATTGTGCAGGAGTTAGCATTATCTACCTGTATAGTGGCGCTACTAGATGGTGAAAATATAATCTATGATTGCTCTATGCAGCACAATATACTTGAGTTAACAACGTACTGACTACTTGTATAGTAGGCGTAATAGAAGTATATTTTCATACTTCTGTGTCACCTACCGAGCACATACCATACCGGAGAAGTTAATGATGTCTTTGTGTGTGCGGCGGAGATGGCAGCTGACTACTCGTGTTATGTTATGGCAATTGTTCACAAAAAAGTAACTTTGGTCTAATCAGTACACTAGCACTTTGTGATGATAGCAGTTTTTGAAAACTTTATCCATACTTGCATTTATTCATCACACTCTGTTCGACTGTTTAGTTGCAGTAGTAAGTGCTACCTACAATTGCTAGCATCTAGAGAACACACATTTCAATAGAGTTATTGACATTCTGTACGTATTTAATGATGAAAACAGTTGTAAAAACTCTGTTTACGTTTGCTCTAGTCAACTTACATACTAATGCAATTATCGGTTGTCTACGTTTTCAGCACGTAATTAATACACAGGTGCTACAGTTATCAAAACCTGATGACGAAAATCACATTCTTCGTTTACACCACCTAACTGATCATCTGCGGTGTAATCAGATTCGAATGCACAGACAGAAACAAATAAATTATATCGCCTTGTATCACATTTGTGGTGGTAGTAGTTGAATGCAGAACGGTGGTAATGATTGTTAAATCCAGTCTATGTTTGCAGCATCTAGTGAACACACTTACTACTTTGCTTGATGGACTTCTTACTAGAAAAAGATGTTCATGTTATTCTTAATGGTGACTTGAATTGTCGGACTTCCGACATCTCCCAAGGTTACACTGTAAACAATGTTTTTGATGTACAAAGCAAAAGTCAGTCACCTATTACCAATCGACATTCAGAGGACTCTGTTGTGAGTAACTACGGCAAGTTGCTATTAAATATGTGCACTGCTCTAGGTTTGTGTATTTTAAATGGTGTGTGTAAAGGTGACCTAGAAGGTCACTATACATATATATCAGAGAGCAGTGTTGTTGATTATTTCATATTTTCAAATGATCTCCTTGCATTGTTATATGACTTTTGCGATTTATCCATTGTTGAACGAGTGGAATCTGATCATTTACCTGTGACAGTTCGTGTTGTTTTTCCATGTGAAAACAAAGTTTATAAGGAGAAAGGAAATCATGATCAATTCATCAAAAAATTTATCTGGAATAATACATGTATATAATGATTCATTATGTCGGGAAGAATGTCGTAGAAAGATAGATTATGCTATGAGTTTGATAGATGTTGACGTGAACAAGGCACTAAATGCGTTTAATGTTTGTATTAGAGAAAGTGCCGAATGCATGAAGAAACGTGTATTTCTGAAAGATAGATATCTACTTGGGGATTGGTTTGATCATGAATGTGTAATTAGTAAAAGGAATGTTAGAAGACTGTCGACGCTCGAAGAAAACCGAGGACCAACACAATTATTCAGTTGCTAGGCGTGAATATAAAAACTTACTTAAGAGAAAGAGAAGGCAGTATAATGATACAAAACTGACTAAGCTTGTAAACTCTATAAAGAGCCAAAAAGAATTTTGGAATGAAATTCATAAAGTTTCTTTCAAAAGAAAACAACCTAGAAGTAACATCACTATTGATAAATGGTACGAGCATTTTAAAGCCTTGTTAGATGCAGACATGGAAAGTACATTAAGTGAAGACTTGCCATTTGATGAGGGTGACGATTATATGAATCGTCCAATATCTATTAAAGAAATACATCTTGCAATCAAAAACCTTAAGAATGGTAAGGCTGTTGGACCTGATGGAATTATAGGAGAACTTTAAAAATTCATGTGAACAAGTTGTACAGTTTCTTTTGAAATTGTTCAACACTCTTTTTGATAAGGGTCAATTTCCAAGGAACTGGACTGAATCTGTTATTTTGCCACTCTATAAAAAAGGAGATATCAATAATCCAAACAACTATAGAGGAATTTCCCTTAGCGACATAAGTAGTAAATTATTCAGCATAATTATGAATAACAGATTGCAGGAGTGGGTACAAGTAAATGACATAACAGGCGACCATCAAGCCGGGTT
This sequence comes from Monoplex corrugatus, assembly GCA_030674185.1. Classification (NCBI taxonomy): domain Eukaryota; kingdom Metazoa; phylum Mollusca; class Gastropoda; order Littorinimorpha; family Ranellidae; genus Monoplex; species Monoplex corrugatus. The sequence goes on along the minus strand of CM060312.1, from coordinate 43,219,501 downwards.
TAAAAGGGGATATTCAACAATAGACCATATGTTTACTTTATCAGCTATGGTATAGAAACAATTTTGTGGTAGTCGTAAATTATATGTTGCATTCATAGATGTTGACAAAACATTCGATTCCATTAACAGACATTTACTTTGGCCTATATTGCTTAAAAATGGTATTAGAGACAAATTGTTTCGGTGTATTAGAAGTATGTATGACATGGTGAAATCCAAAGTTAGATGTGGTGACCAAATGACTGAATTGATTAATTGCTCAGGGGGAGTAAAACAAGGTGATGCATGCAGCCCTGTGCTTTTCTCTCATTTTATAAATGAATTAGCGATTGAAGTAATTAAAAATGGAAGGCATGGTGCACATTTTACACGGGATGCTTATGAATTGCTTATACTTTTGCTTGCTGATGATGTTGTCTTAATGTCAGAAACAATCAATCATTGGATTACAGACACAGTTGAATAGTTTACAACGTGCATCAGCAGCACTTCAGTTAAAGGTTAATTTATCTAAAAGTAATGTTATAGTATTCAGGAAAGGTGGATATTTGGGTGCGAGAGAAAAGTGGACGTACACTACGCACAAAAAGTTAAGGATCACTTGCACAAAAATTCATAACTTTCATCGAGTTGACCAGGTTGGTGAAGATCCTCTGTGGAAGCGCCTGCCACTCAGCCTGCAGCATCTGGTAGAGGTGTTGGGCATCCCTGGGAGGGGGGTGGTTGCTCCTCACTTTGCGATCCAGCTCATCCCAGAGGTTCTCAATCGGGTTGAGATCGGGACTGCATGCTGGCCACTCCATTCTGTTGACTCCAGACTGCTGCAGGAAGTCGTTGACCACCCTTGCCCTGTGGGGGTGAGCGTTGTCATCCTGGTAGACAGCCGTCGGTCCCATCTGCTGCAGTGTAGGCACAGCCAGCGGTCGAAGGATCTCATCCCGGTATCGGAGGCCAGTCAGGTTAAGGGTGTTCTGTGGTGAAGGCTGAAGGCCCCCCAGACCATTACAGAAGGCGGTTCCGTATGGTCTGCTGGCTGATGTTGATGTTAGCAGCCACCCACAGCTGCCTTCGAATGATGCTGGAAGAGGCTGTTCTTGTCTGCAGGGCTTGTCGTTCAATGAGACGATCTTCACGTGGGTTTGTCTTCTTCGGTCGACCAGATCTGCGTCTTTCATGGACCCTCCCAGTGGCTGTGAAGCGTTGAATCAGTCTGACAATGACCGAGATGGACACCTGAAGTCGCCTGGCCACTTCTCGCTTGGGAACACCATCTTGGAACCATGCAACAGCTCGTCCCCTCTCAAACTCGCTCAATTTTCGTCGTGGAGGCATTGTCAGATCAGGCCTACTACTGGTCTTCTTATAAAGCCAAGCAAGAGACAGCATCTCACACATAAACAGCAGTGCTTGCACGTGCATAATGGTTTTTCCATCTGGCTTGTGCAATGTGTTCAGGCAGAACGGTCCAAAACAAGGTCCTTTTTCGCAAGTTTCCGCTTTTCCGTTTGCGGCCAAGCTCAGTAGTAGAGAATCCCGTGCAATTTTCGCACTAACACAACATCGCCCACTTACAGCTGAACAAGAATTCATAACAATTTGGCTGGACTGAGAAATAAATAACAGTTTGATTTTATTACGCACCTGTTTTCACATAGTGATCCTTAACTTTTTGTGCTTAGCTTATGATGGCGATATAATGCCTGTGGTAAATGTATATAAATATTTGGGAATAATGTTCTCAACACGTTTGAGCTTTGCTGGTGCATGTAAAGATCTCGCTAGCAGAGCCAAAAATGCCTTATTAAGTATAATGCGACGTTTGTATTTTCTTAATAACAATTCTTTTGATTTATTTGTAAAATTGTTTGATTCTCAGATTCAACCTATTGTACAATACGGCTCTGAATTATGGGGTTTAGATAAAGCTGCTGCTCATTGTGAATCAGTTCACACATTTGCCTTAAAGAAATTTTTGGGAGTGGATATGCGTACTCCTAATGACTTTGTGTATGGAGAGACAAACAGATTTCCATTATATGTAAACTCTGCCGTTAGATGTATCCACTCCTGGTTTAAATTAATACAGATGGAAAATTATAGAATACCTCGCAAAGCGTATAATATGCTATATGATTTAGATGCCAAAGGTAAACACACCTGGGTGTCGAAGGTACGTGCTTGTTTGTTTGAATATGGATATGGTGTCGTATGGATTAATCAAGGTGATGGCAATTTAAATAAATTCATACGGGAGTTTCGTCAGCGCTTGATTGACTGTGGATGGCAGAAATGGAATGATCACGTTCAAAGCAGTGACAGATTTAATATTTACAGAACTTTTTGTAATACTCGTGAAGTGAAATCATATATAACATTGAATATGAACAGACAGTAAGCGAACCGTTACCATTGAATGATCTAAACGGTAGCCTGAAAGAATATATACTCCTAATCATAATTTAAGGGCCACTTCTTCCTTCCTCTCTAATTTTAAGTTGAAATAATTGACAATGTTTAGAATTGATTCTATGTTTTATTTCATCATTTCCACACCTGTTTTGGAAAAAGAAATTAGCACAATGACCCATTAGTGAACAGCACATGCATTTAAAGGAACATCCCCCCCTTTTCAAAAAACAGAAAGTGTCAGATATGGCCAATCTGTTTTCAATATCGCGTGTGTCCGCCCCGAGCCTTGATGCATGCTTCACAGTGCCGATGCATCGATCCCACAAGGGTACGGAGTGTGTCCTGAGGGATGGCCGCCCACTCGATCTGCAGGATGTCGACCAGCCTGGCCAGGGTGCCCGGTGGGGGGTGGTTGTCCCTGATGCGCCTCCCGAGCACATCCCAGAGGTGTTCAATTGGGTTCAGGTCAGGTGAGCACGCTGGCCAGGCCATACGGACGACTTCATGCTGCTCCAGGAAGTCGGTCACAAGGCGTGCTCGATGCGCAGGTGCATTGTCGTCCTGGAAGATGGCGCCTTGACCAAGGTCCACAAGCGCAGGCAGTGCCACGGCCGCCAGAACCTCGTCCCGGTACCGGACCCCGTTCAGGATGCCGTCAATGGGGAGCAGGGGGGTCCGGGTACCACGGCTCATGCCACCCCACACCATCACCGACCCGCCGCCGTACCGGTTATGCTCTTGGACAGTGGCGTCAGCGAACCTCTCCCCTTGACGTCGCCACACCCGAGCCCGGCCATCGTTAAAGGTCAGGGTGAACCTGGACTCATCCGAAAACAAGACCCGGGCCCACTGTTGCCTTGTCCAGGTCACGTGCTCCCTGGCCCAGGTCATGCGGCGCACTCTGTTGACCGGTGACAGCACGGGTCGGACGGCCGGTCTCCGTGACCTCAAGTTTGCCTCATGTAGCCGTCTTCTCACCGTGCTGCAGCTGATGTTAGCACCTGTTGCATCCCTCAGCTGACCCCTCAAGGTCACCGCAGTGGATGCCCTTTCCCTCAGGACGGAGAGGGCAAGGTAGCGGTCTTGCTGTCTTGTCGTTACTCTGGGTCGACCCGTGTGACGCCTTTCCTGGACTGCTCCAGTCTCATTGAAGCGTTCCAGCAGTCTCTGGATTGTGGAATGCGACACTTCAAGTCGTCTAGCAACTTCCCGCTGCGCTAGGCCTTCATCAAGCAGAGCGAGGGCTCTCCCCCGCTGCTCATCCGTCATCCGTCGTCTTGCAAGCATGGTTAAAACGAACCAAGAACGGGTCCTTTTTATCCTCGTCTGCGGGCAACTTTGGCTGGAGTAGTGTTCAAAAAGGGCTTGCCTTGCACGTGCAAAGCGAATTTTGTCGCTACCTTGCCTGCGTCGTCAGAGAGACCCTGCTGAAGATTCGACAATTTCGTGTGGAAATTGTCTTCCTTGGGCCGCCCATTGCAAATCGGCAAATCCCCAAACACGTGCCAAAAGGAAACTGCAATGTTGTCTGAGCTCTTATCCATTCAGTTACGGCAACGAATTGGACAAAAGAGTAATAGAAAAGAGGTTATTTCTCCTTTCAAAAATTGACTCAAAAACGTTCCTGGCCCTTCAATAATGACGTGTAGTATATGTACTGGTATTTACCAGACATTAGGAAATAGTCGAGTCGGCTTTGTTGCCGGCTTTCTCCACGTCTACATTCAGGATTGTCCTCTCTCCAGATATCCGTCAGATTAAGAGTTCTCTTGTGATATTTTCGAGTGCTTCTTTGGCTTTGGGTTGTTAATATACACACATAGCTATAACAATCCATGTTTGCATCCATAGCAATGTTCCAATCACCTACAGCTATGACGTAGTTTTTGTAACTTTAAGTACTTATTTCAATGTATTATAAAACATCGGGTCTTCTTCTTTGGGACCATAAACATTCACTAACATTGAATATGAACAGACACTTTAAACATGTGACAGCAAGATTTAGATTTGGCATATCAGAAATTAATGCCAATTACTTTAGATATAGATCTCACACAGAGAGTGATATATTGTGTCCATTATGCAAAAATTAAAAAGATGAAGTGCACTTTTTGCTTTGCTGTCCAGCACTACAAAATATTCGAGAGAAATTGATTCGACCTAAATATCATAGGCAACCTTCATTATTTAAAATTACTTTATTGATGTCATCAAACGCATCTGATGTTGTATATAATTTATCTTTGTTTTTGTATAAAGCATTTAAGTTTAGGGAAAAAGCAACGTCATGATGTAGTACAATTTATGCTGCCCGTTTTGATTTTTGTCAGTGAACATGTTGCATATATACTGTGTATAAATTGTTTCATGGATTTCTGTTTTTTCATAGTATTTACACATTTAAGAGACGACAGTATGCTGTTATACAAATTAAATTTCACTGATATGACCAGTGCGTATAGATTGATGTCTTAGGTTTGTTATTTATATGAATATTGTTCAAATGTTAATTTCTGTTTTAGTCTATGTACAATGTAACATTAATGTGATTGTCATGATGCCAAATGATAGTTTTGCTTATGTATTTGTACCTCTTCATGAGGGGCAATGGCCTATTACATGAATAAACCATCTGAATCTGAATCTCTCTCTTTTCTGTGTCTCATTGACACACACGCGCGCGCACACACACACACACACACACACACACACACACACACACACACACACACACACACACACACACATATACACACACACAGAGTAGCGAACACGTGTGCGCAAGCATGCGTGCATGTGCACATGTTTGCAAAGTTCATGTAAGGAATCGACTGTATCTCCTGGCATAGGTCTACTTGTCTCAGTAATGCACACATGCACAGACAGTTATATATCAATGAATGCCAGAAAGGAAAGGCCTACCAATGGACTGTTCTTCCCGATCCTTTTCTGGCACAGTCGCTACAGTGCAGATCAGTGTCCTATCCTTATTCCAGACAATAGTTCCCGCCTTTAACTGCACTAGATGGAAAATCATTAAAGTAATGTGCAAAAGATCTCTCTCTCTCTCTCTCTCTCTCTCTCTCTCTCTCTCTCTCTCTCTCTCAAACACACACACACATAGCGTGTGCGCTCACACATACACAAACGCATATGCACGCGCACACACACACACACACACACACACACACACACATACACACACACACCCTGGCGTGCGCACACACACACACAAACACTTGGATCACACACACATCTAGTACTCTGACTCCCCCACACACCACACACACCTGAAACACACATATCACCATGATCACCATATCACTGATACCACGCATATATTACAGACTTCTCACACACATACATACACATCCACACACACACACACACACGCACGCGCGCGCGCGCGCACGCACACTGCTTACACACATTACACACATTACTTACCAGATGTCGTTGTATGAGACTTACCAGGTATCGGAACGTACAGAGATAAGTTCAGCGTGTATTGTAAGCCGAGGCCAGCACAACTGGCATCGGAACCGCAAGATGGCGGACCGGTGGCTTCAACAGCAGAGTCAGAGTACTAGATGTGTGTGTGATCCAAGTGTTTGTGTGTGTGTGTGCGCACGCCAGGGTGTGTGTGTGTGTGTGTGTGTGTGTGTGTGGTGTGTGTGTGTGTGTGTGTGTGTGTGTGTGTGTGTGTGTGTGTGTGTGCGCGTGCATATGCGTTTGTGTATGTGTGAGCGCACACGCTATGTGTGTGTGTGTTTGAGAGAGAGAGAGAGAGAGAGAGAGAGGAGAGAGAGAGAGAGAGAGAGAGAGAGAGAGAGAGAGAGATCTTATTTCCTCTTATATTCTTTCACGCTTGGACTACTGTAATTCTATTCTAATCGGCTGCCCTTCAGTTGTCATTCAACCTCTCCAACGTGTTCAGAATTCAGCAGCTAGGCTTGTTTGTAAAGCCCCTAGATCCCAGTCATGTTCTCCTCTTCTGAAAAAGTTGCATTGGCTTCCAGTTGAACAAAGAATCAAATACAAATGTTGCTGTCTCTGTTACAAAATTCTTACATGCTCCGCTCCCTCTTATCTGTCTGAACTTCTTCAAGTGTATGTACCATACAGAACTCTCCGATCCTCTACCGACACAAGAACTTTCTGTAGAAAGTGCATGGTCAGAGAGCTTTCTCCCACTCTGCTGCCATGACCTGGAACTCCCTTCCCTATCATATTCGCCATAAGCAATGTCTTCCTTCTTTCAAGTCTAGTCTGAAGACCTATCTTTTCACTCATTGATCTTCTCTTTCTCTTCTCTCTCAGCCCTGATCATCGTTCCTACATATATGTGTGTGTGTGTGTGTGTGTGTGTGTGTGTGTGTGTGTGTGTGTGTGTGTGTGTGTGTGTGTGTGTGTGTGTGTGTGTGTGTGTGTGTGTGTGTGTGTGTAAGCATGTTTATGCGAGCAAGAGAGAGGGAGAGAGAGGGAGAGAGGAAAAGAGAGAGAGAGAGAGGCTGTGTGGGAGAGAGAGAGAGTGAGCAAGGAATATCGGGAGCACGGTAGAGAGCGAGAGTATGGTTGGGGTGGGGAAAGAGAGTGAGAGTATGAGTAAGAGAAAGAGAAGATCAATGAGTGAAAAGATAGGTAAGCGTGATAGAATTTGATAGTAGAGAAACTGAGTGGTTGAGAGAGGGAGTGTGTTTGGGTCTGTGTGTGTGTGTGTGTGTGTGTGTGTGTGTGTGTGTGTGTGTGTGTGTGTGTGTGTGTGTGTGTGTGTGTGTGTGTGTGTGTGTGTGTGAAGAGAAAGAGAGAGAAAATATTTTTGTATGATTGTCACTATTTTTTAGTAATATTTGAATTTACTATGTTAATATGTCTTGTTGAACGTAAATTTTATGTTTTATGTTATATAGTGTTAGCAGCGGTATGTTTAAATTTTATGTTGGTGTATCTATTTGTATTTAGTTATATACTGATTTTATGTGAAGCGCTTTGTGCTCTGGAAAGCGCTATATAAATTGTCTTTATTATTATTATTATTATTATCTCGTTTAGGAGTTATGTGGATATGACGCATCTAGTATGATGGCGAGTGACTGTGTCTTTGTCACCTCTCCCTTGCTCTTGCAGCTATGCGAATCTGAGAGCAGAGTGCGTAAATCTCTGTCAGTAGCCCACATATAGCCTTTCCATTAGCAAGTACTAAGTAGTGCCACCCTGTGGCGACATACGGTAACTAACACCTCACGGACCAGGTCTGGCCCCCAGATATGCGGTGCGCAGGCCATCGGCATGTGAACATGCCCTGGTGCCCACGAACCAGACCCCCGGCTATGGGTAAAGAGTATCACTGCCTTGCGGTTGTCTTGGAGAGACCAAGGCTAAGGGAGTAAACCCTGACAGAAAATCAGCCCCGGCTGCCTTGTGGTAGTCGTGGGAATGAAAATGATTAGTGGAGATTCTGCACAAAAACCGATGGAAGGCAACGGGAAACCACTAATATGTCCTCCCAAGAGCATTATGGCGAGACAAAAAAAGAAACAACGCAAATAAGGAGGCACCTTCGTCCCGTAGGGGAAGTCATGTTGAGCAGGTGACATCAGACTGTCATCAGGCTTCTGCCATCAGATGAAAAGATCTATAAGAATTACAGCTTGTCATACTGGCGTATGATGCGTCTAGTGTGTCGGCTTCGGCTTGCACCGCTGGCTAGCACTGCTGTGCGAAAAGAAGAGCAATGCGTAAGTCTCTTCCTGTCAGTACATAGCCTCTCCATCAGCGTAGTGCCTCCTCGTGGCGACAGGCGGTAACTGAGCACCTCACGGAATCTCGTAGGACTCGGAGGAGGTCTGGCCCCCAGACGTGAGGCATGCAGGCCCACCGGCGTGTGGACACGCCCTGGTGCCCACGAACCAGATCCCCAAGCTATGGGTAAAATAGCTCCACTGCCTTGTCGACATCTCGGGAGAGAGTAAGGCTAAGGGAGTCAACCCTAAAATAAAAAACCGATGGAAGGCAAGGGGAAACCACCATCGACCATGGACAGAGGAAGAATAAAGAAGAAAGTTAACGACGTCAATAGATGCTCCTGTGGAGCACCTTCGTCCGGTAGGGACTGTCATGCGACGCAGGTGACACCAGACCGTCAGCCAGCTACTGCGACCAAAACTAAGATTAAATTCAACACCAAGGTGGCAACATGGAACAATGCTGCAGAATGAGTTCATAGTAGGAAACACCTGGTTTGAGCAGCCTAACAGAAGAAAATGGACTTGGATGAGTCCAGGAGATACCAATGCTGGAACAATGCTGCAGAAAGGTAAATTAGACAACATCAAAACGGAGATGGAAAGACTTAACATCAGTATTTTAGGACAAGGGGAAATGAGATGGAAGGGGGCAGGCATGATAACATCAGGAGAATATACAGTGATACAGTGATATACTCCAAAATATCATTAGTCATCCAGCTCTTTTTTGCTTTTCTATTTGCCTTAGGGATTTTCTCACAAGCTTCATTTATAGAACTTCTCAACTTTGTCCATTGTTCCTCACTGTCACCAACGTCTTCCAGAGCACTGAATTTGTTTTGAACATGTACATTAAATTTTTGACGTATCATTTCATCTGTCTTCAAGAGTCCAAGGTTTAGTTTGATGTTGCTTTTGGTCTGTTTCCTTTTCCTCAATTTCAGCCTAAACCTTCCCACTACCGGATTGTGGTCACTGTTGCAGTCTGCGCCTGGTAGTGTTTTTGTTGACAGTAAAGAATTTCTAAATCTTTTGTTGATCAGGATGTAGTCAATTTGATTTTTGGTATTATCTCCTGGACTCATCCAAGTCCATTTTCTTCTGTTAGGCTGCTCAAAACCAGGTGTTTCCTACTATTCTGTTCAAAAAAAGAAACGCATAGTTGATACTTGCAAATTTAATGTCATAAATGAGAAAGGTATAGAAAATCAAATAATGCGAATTCCATTTTGAAAGTTGGCATGGACAGAGCATAAAGGCTGTGCAGTTCATTTCGGTCATGACAGCAATTGGTCAGTCCATAGGCGCGAACACAGAGACGATCCGATCAGTAGGGGGTATGACCACCTTCAGCATCAACAAGTGCCTGGCACCTCCTCAGCATAGAGTGGATCAGACGTTGGATGTCTTGCTGAGGAATGGCTTCCCACTCCTCCTGTAGCGCCTGCAGCAGTTCGGCATGAGTCGCCGGCGCTTCCTCTCGACTGCGCACGCGCCTGTCCAGATTATCCCAAAGGTGTTCGATTGGGTTCATGTCTGGTGACACGGCTGGCCAGGGAAGCACGCGAACGTGGTTGTCATTGAGGAACTGGGTGGTGACGCGTGCCGTGTGAGGACGAGCGTTATCCTGTTGAAACACGGCGTCAGGGTCGGCCAGAAGAGGAAGGACGTGTGGGCGCAGAATCTCTTCCACGTAGCGCACGGCGTTCAGGCGCCCTGGGACGTGCACCAGGCGACTCCTCCCAGCAAGGCTGATCGCTCCCCATACCATGACGCCTCCACCACCATGTGGAGGTGCCTCATCCACACAGTTCGGCACGTAGCGTTCATTCACTCTTCGGTACACCCGTCTCCGGTTGTCGTGTCGCCGGAGTAAGAAGTGAGACTCGTCGCTGAACCAAACGTGCCTCCAGTGATTCCTAACGGTCCACCGACGATGCTGGTTGCCCCACTGCAATCGGTCCTGGCGATGGCGGCGAGTGAGGACAGCTCCTCTGTAAGGCCTGCATGCCCTCAAGCCAGCGTTGTGCAGGCGGTTCCGCACTGTCTGGTCGGAAATTCGGCGGGGCCCGGGGAGTTCATGGACCTACTGTCAAGAACCGATTCCGCAGGTGGCGCACCCGTATGTGGCGGTCCTGGCGAAAAGTTGTTGCCCTTGGTCTGCCTGCTCGTGGCCGGTCAGCGATGGAGCCTGTGTCGTGAAACCTGGCCCACAGCCTGCTGATGGTGCTCTGCGACACGTGGAAATGCCTGGCAACGGCGCTCTGGCTCTGGCCTCCTTGTAGGCGTCCCAACGCGTTTTGGCGGTCTTCTCGGCTCAGGGGGGCCATTCTTCTGGGCAGACTTTAGACCTGATTTGGAGAGGAAAGTCTTTTCGCTTTTATGGGATTTGGAGGACATGGTGTGAACTCAATGTTCACTACGTTTCACGAGATTTCATCCACGCACGGCGAGTGTGCAACCGAAAATTGCTGTTTGGGCATTTCAGCCACTCCAAGCGCATGCGTCACGAACAGCACGGGAATTTACCGACGGACGCGAGGCCGAAAATCGGGTGAACACTTTCGGCAGTTTAGTGGATATCCACACACTCATACTTGGACCGGAACTCAATATTTATAACTATGCGTTTCTTTTTTTGAACAGTATAGTTGGACGTTATGGCCGTGGCAAACGAAATAAAAGGGGAGAGAAACGTGTTGAGTGGGTAGAACTAAATAAATTCATGATAGGAAATCCTTGGTTTGAGCAAACTAACAGAAGAAAATGGGCATGCACAGGAGACAGCACAAGAAATCAAACTGATTACATCCTGATAAGAGATTTAGAAAGTCTTTACTGGTAGCAAAAACATTACCGGTGCAGACTGCAACAGTGATCACAATTCTTTCAGGCTGAAAATAAAGAGAAGAAAACAATCCAAAAATAACATCGAACTAAATTTTGTTCATAAAGACATGAATCAACTCATGCAAAATTTAGCGTACATGTTACACAACAAATTCAGTGCTTTGGAGAACGTTGACGGCAGTGAGAAACACTGGGCAAATCTCTTGTGAAGAAACCCCTAGAGTTGAAAGAAAAGCAAAGAGGAACTGGACAACAACAACAACAACAACAACAATAAAAACTTTGGGTTCGATGGATAAACGAACGACAGTAAAGGGAAAAGAGGAAAAATACAAAATGATAGATAAAATCGGGAGTAGGTAAAATGACGCTAAAGAAGCCTGGCTAGACCCTAAGTTTATGTACAGAAATATTGAAGAAATTGCTCGCATGAAGAAGACATGCGCATGAACTGGTAGCTTAAAATCAAAGATTGTACTATTACCATAGTTGAAAAAAACAAAATATAAGATAGGGAGAGTAGGCCTACATTGAAGACCTTTTTGGCGATGATAGAAGGGATGAACACATCATTAGAAAGAACTTCGAAGGACCACAAATCATAAAAGATGAAGTTATAGTAATGATGAAAAAGATGAAAAAGGGAAGTGCCCCAGAACCAGAAATATTACTATAGAAATAAATTAGGCTCTAAATGAATTTGGTATTGAAAAAGTAACAGTCCTCCCAAAATGAACACGAAAAATCCCTAATATATGTCTAAATAAATTTTCATTGCACTTCCAAAGAAAGCGGGGACTCTAAAATGCAAACTCCATTGTACAATCAGCTTGATGAGTCATATGACAAAGATTCTATGAAAACAATCATGATGAGGACAAGGAATAAAATCAAACCAGAAATAGCAGAAGAATAATGTGGATTTGTTGACGGGAAGGAAAACTCTCATAGAAAGATCAATTGAGATGAGTAAGGATTTACATCAATGTTTTTATCATTATGTCAAGGCTTTTGATCGGGTAAGACACGAAGAATTGATCAACCAACTGGAAAAGTTCAACATTGATGGAAAAGATACAGGAATAATGTGGAATATTGGGAACAAACAGCAGCAAAGAGAATAAAAAAAAAATGATAACAGCTCTTTGTTGTCACTAGGGCTGTATTGTTGAAGGTTCCATGGCTGACGTATTTCATTTTTCTTTTCTTTTTCTTTTATTGATTTCTGCCAGCAGTTGACGTTGGACTGTAAGTGTGTTCAAAATGCTTTCATCTGTTCATTTATAGATTCCATGGTTTGACTCTAAGAATCCACCTATAAAACTACATCTCTACCGTCTAATATCACTTATAGTGAAAAGACGTTAAATTAAAGAACGATCTCTGCACCTTATCTGCTTCCTTTAGTGAATGGTGGCGCGTTCATCATCAGTATATCTTACTTTAAGTTGACCATGGGAAAAACAGACATGGTGGCACGGAATTTCGAATGCCCTTAATGATTCTAATAGATTTTGAAGACTTTGCAGTAATTCAAAAACATGATGGACCAAATGTCCATATTAGATCTAGAATGATGGTGTACACATATATATGAACTCCAAACGAAAAACAGAAGAACATCGTACTCATCAATATTTATGTGCACCCAGGATCCTCTACCTGAAAAAACGTGGAACTTCCTAGAAGAAATTGAAGATGAACTAGGAGACGTTACTGTGGTTGTGTGGCGATCTCAATGCAAGATCTGCAATGTGGGATCAGAACATGCTCTGGAAGAGATGCTGTGCGATATCCAGTTCAGCCCACTCACAACAACATCACCAACCCATATGGGTGCAAGGCAAGGAGACACAGACAGCACCATTGATATAGCACTCATCTCTCCTAAACTAACACCACTAATGAGTGCAGAGACACTGAACACATATGGCAGCGACCACCTTCCAGTGGTTTTCAGTGTAATGAAACATATATCACATAGAAACTCAGTATCTCAACCAAGAAACCCATTTCAATATGACAGTATACAATCTGATATTGTTTCTAAACTCAGAACTATAAAACAAAAATGAAAAACAGGAAATAATCAAACATCTAGAAAACAACTTCCCTGGTGGAACCATGACACAGACTGCCTGGAAAGAAAAACGAGCTGCTGTAAAAGCCTGGCAAAAACACAGAAGAAGACATCACTCAGACCATGATAGCATTAGAAAAACGGACAAGTATAAAAGAAATATGGATGAAGAAACAACGGTTCAAAACTATAACCCAGGAAGCAAAAGGCAATAAATGGACACAATTCTGTGAAAGACTCAATGCTGATACAACACAGTCACAATTCTAACAGTTCTATCAACAAATGGAAGGGAAAAACCACAAACGGCACGATACCGGACATCACCAACACAAATGGGACCATATCAAGAATAACAAAGAGAAAGTACAAACCCTGCTAAAGCGTTTCATACAACAGAGTGAAATATGGACTAGATGATGAATTAACCTAACAAGACCAAGAAGACAGGAAAAAATTCCCACCTAATCAAGGAGGCTTTAGAACAGGAAAAAGTGCTCGGGAAAACGCAGCAAACTTTCCTCACGAAGTATGCGAAAGTTTTCAGACCAAAGAAGCTGTAGCCATTGACCTAGAGGATGCGTACAATAAAGTACAATTCACATTACTCATGAAACTACTTCAGCGATATGGTGTCAGCATGACAGTCACAAGATGGATTGCTGCTACACTCCAAGAACCCGTCCTACGACTTGGAAACTGGTGTTCAGCACCACAAAAACTCTCCATGGGACTCCCTCAAGGATCAACACTTTCTCCTGTTCTCTACAACATGTATACCAAAGGGCTTGCTCACCAAAATACACCGGACCAACATCGGTATCATCTCAAAAAGTAACACTGCACAGACAATTACAGCGTGGAATGGAAAGTGTTTGGTCTTTGACTGAAACAAAGATAAAGGAAACGTGAGGAAAAGGAAAAGACAACTGGAGAACAAGCAAGTTTGCCAAACCGTCTGTGTGTGTGTTGGTGGGCTGTTTGTTGATTGTTATCCAAATATGCAGCCATTTTCTATTTATATACTCGAAACTGAAACTACGGGTCAGGGCACAAAATCCTCGTGACACGGTCCACGGAGGGAGAAAGCTGAGTCACGAGGATCTTGTGACGAGGTACGGAATGTGTTAAATCCTGCAGCCTGTAGAACTATTTGTTGGTATATATGTAAACTAGTCACAACAAGTTAAGCACAGGTCCTTGGACACAGGGGGCTGATCCATTCCTTCAGAAAACATTATTTTCTTTTTGTTATGCGGCAACCAGTGATGGAATCTCAAACAGCAGTGTTTGGGCGAGCCTGTGGCAACTTGTAGTGCGCATGGGGGTCTTGGTGACCTCGTTGCCGCGCGGGATAAAAAGTGCAAAGTTGCGGTAAATGTGCCTGTTTTGCAGTGAGCTTGCTGGCGACACAAGATGTGTAAAATGAAAAATTCGTTATACCCGTGCAAGAGCAGTCTTTCGAGTGAGTTTTATGCCCCTTCCTTATGCTTTATAAGCGCGGGCTTGGTTACTGTCAGCCCGTTTCTCACCATGCCACCAAGAAGAAAACTTAGCACCTTTGACAAAACCAGGGCGATTGCGTGGATGCAAGATGGCATTGCCAAGGCTGAAGTGGCGCGACGACTTGATGTGCATCATTCAGTTATTGTTAGACTGAACCAGCGTTTTAGGGCGACCAACAGCGTTGAAGAGAGGCCACGGTCAGGTCGGCCTAGGCAGACGACTCCAAGAGAAGATCGGTTCATCGAGAGGCAGGTCCTACTGCAGCGGGATGCCACCTCAACCAGCATCCAACGGCAGCTTCGTACGGCAACTAACACCATCCTCAGCCGTCAAGCCATACGAAACCGTCTTCACCACTTTGACCTCAGATCACGTCGTCCAGCTGTGCGACCACGACTGCTAGCAGCCCATAAGCTGGCTCGCCGAGCTTTCTGCCAACGTCATGCGAGATGGAACCAACAACAGTGGTCTCAGGTCCTCTTTTCGGATGAGTCGCGGTTTTGTCTTGAACACAATGATGGCCGAACTAGAGTTTGGAGGCGTGTTGGTGAACGTTACATTGATGCAGCTGTTCGTGAGACCCGGGCCTTCAGGGGAGGATCTGTTATGGTATGGGGTGCCATCAGCCTCCACCACAAGACACCACTCTACCACATTGACGGAAACCTCACAGGCCTCCGCTATCGGGATGAAATACTGGCGCCTTTCGTTGTTCCGACCATGCAACGAATCGGACCCATGGCAGTCTTCCAAGACGACAATGCTAGGCCACATAGAGCACGGGTGGCCTTAGAATTCCTTGTGCAGGCCGGTATCAACAGGATGATCTTCCCGGCGTATAGTCCCGACCTCAATCCCATCGAGCATCTTTGGGATGAGTTGGGGAGACGTGTAAAGGAGAACCATCCACCTCCCAGGGACCGTCAGGATCTCTTCCGAATGCTGCAACTGGAATGGCAGGGAATCCCACAGAGGGTCATCAGAACACTGGTCTACTCGATGAGGAGACGCTGCATGGAATGTCTCGCCAATCGGGGTGGTCACACCCATTATTGAAATGATTTGGTGAACTGGACAGATTTGACAAACTTTGATTTCGACCCCTCCTCTGTTTAATTGTCTGTATATCCCAAACCGTTTGTGCGATCACAATGAAATTCAATGTACGTTTGAACAACATTATGAAATAAATCTGTTCCCAATTGGAATGTCATGGCTTTGATATTTGTTGAAAATATGCGGGTACATGTAAACTGTGCTTAACTTGTTGTGACTAGTATATAAACTCTGCGGAAAAAGTTAGGGACCGCCCTCGAAAAAACCAGCTGACTTCATCTGTGCCAAACTCCTTGTTCCTAAGTTTATAAAATCAAATGGCTGTCAGGCCGAACACACCAGTGGGTGAGCAATGCTGTGTTAGCCTGAAACTTGCTCGGGAACCACGGAGGCCTGGCTAGGGCACGAGACAGAAACTGCCAAACTGCAAGAAGTGGACCATTTTTACGCTGGCGCGTGGGCAAGCCCGGGCGGAAAAGATTAAAAATTCGTTGTGCACATGCAGGGGGGATGTCTTGAGAGGGAACTGTTGTCACCACTTAGGCTTTATAGCCCCGCGATTTTCCGCTAGCCACCATCTCCTCACCATGCCTCCCAGACGAAAGGAGACCACCTTCAACAAAGCCCGGCCATCGCATGGCTGCAGGACGGCGTAAGCAAGCGAGAAGTGGGCAGACGACTTGCGGTGTCCCATTCTGTCGTGGTCAGGCTGCATCAGAAGTTCCAGGCCACCAACAGCGTTCTCGAGAGGCCCAGGTCAGGACGGCCTAAGAAGACAACACAGCGTGAAGATCGCTTCATCAGAAGACAAGCTCTGCAGCAGCGAGGCACCACTGCAAACATCATCAGGGACCAGCTGAGGGAGGCAACACACACCAACGTCAGCACGAAGACCATCCGCAAACGCCTGCACGAAGTTGGTCTGCGATCACGTCGTCCAGCTGTACGGCCACGACTGACAGCAGCTCATCGCCAGGCTCGTTTGGCGTTCTGTCACAACCATGCCAGATGGACACGCCAGCAATGGGCCGATGTGCTGTTCAGCGATGAGTCCCGCTTCACTCTGCACCATCAGGACGGTCGGGCTCGTGTGTGGAGGCGTCAGGGTGAGCGGTACGACAACGGTCTGGTGCAGGAGAGGGTGGCCTTCGGCGGGGGCTCCATCATGGTGTGGGGGGCCTTCAGTTTTCGACACAGAACCCCCCTCTACCACATTGTTGGCAACCTGACGGGCCAGCGCTACAGAGATGAGATTGTCGCCCCTTTGGTTCTACCCGCTCTACAACAGATTGGTGTGCAGGCTGTTTTCCAGGACGATAACGCGACACCTCACAGAGCGAGGCTGGTAAACAACTTCATCCAGCAGGCTGGTGTCACCAGGATGAACTGGCCGGCCTGCAGCCCTGATTTTAACCCCATCGAGCACCTGTGGGATGAGCTGGACAGGCGAGTGAGGAAGAACCACCCACCCCCAAGGAACCTGCAGCAACTGCTTCAGTTCCTGCAAATCGAATGGCAGGCCATTCCACAGGCCGTCTGCAGAAAGCTGGTAAACTCAATGAGGAACAGGACTGCAGAAGGCATCGCAAAACGCGGCGGACACACCCATTACTGAACTGTTCGGACCTTGCCAATTTTGTTTTCGACCCCCATGTTGTTTCAGAGCTTGTTGACACGTAATGCGTGAATGAAATGTGACCATATTTTGGAAAAGAATCGCAGAGATAATGAATTAAACATGTTACAAATTTGATTCAATTTTGTTTGGTGATTTGGAAGCTGTGTTTGTTTGAGTAAGTGGTCCCTAACTTTTTCCTTTCAGTATATAAGCTACGCACAAAAAGTTAAGGATCACTATGAGAAAACAGGTGCGTAATAAACTCAGTTCGCTACTGTTATTTATTTCTCAGTCCAGCCAAATTGTTATGAATTCTTGTTCAGCTGTAAGTGGGCGATGTTGTGTTAGTGCGAAAATTGCACGGGATGGACACCTGAAGTCGCCCAGGGCAACGCTTTATTGACACCACTGAGCTTGGCCGCAAACGGAAAAGCGGAAACTTGCGAAAAAGGACCTTGTTTTGGACCGTTCTGCCTGAACACATTGCACAAGCCAGATGGAAAAACCATTATGCACGTGCAAGCACTGCTGTTTATGTGTGAGATGCTGTCTCTTGCTTAGCTTTATAAGAAGACATTCCACCAGTAGTAGGCCTGATCTGACAATGCCTCCACGACGAAAATTGAGCGAGTTTGAGAGGGGACGAGCTGTTGCATGGTTCCAAGATGGTGTTCCCAAGCGAGAAGTGGCCAGGCGACTTCAGGTGTCCATCTCGGTCATTGTCAGACTGATTCAACGCTTCACAGCCACTGGGAGGGTCCATGAAAGACGCAGATCTGGTCGACCGAAGAAGACAAACCCACGTGAAGATCGTCTCATTGAACGACAAGCCCTGCAGACAAGAACAGCCTCTTCCAGCATCATTCGAAGGCAGCTGAGGGTGGCTACTAACATCAACATCAGCCAGCAGACCATACGGAACCGCCTTCATGGGTTTAACCTCCGTTCTCGTCGCCCAGCTGTACGGCCACGCTTAACTCCAGCCCATAGGGCAGCACGCCGCGCCTTCTGCAGACGTCACGTGAGGTGGACACGTCAGCAATGGTCCCAGGTCCTGTTCAGTGATGAATCACGCTTCACCATGAACCACAACGACGGCCAACTGAGGGTCTGGAGGCGCCCAGGGCAACGCTTTATTGACACCACTGTCCAAGAAAAGGTGGCCTTTGGTGGAGGTTCTGTAATGGTCTGGGGGGCCTTCAGCCTTCACCACAGAACACCCTTGTATCATGTACAGGGTAACCTGACTGGCCTCCGATACCGGGATGAGATCCTTCGACCGCTGGCTGTGCCTACACTGCAGCAGATGGGACCGACGGCTGTCTACCAGGATGACAACGCTCGCCCCCACAACGACTTCCTGCAGCAGTCTGGAGTCAACAGAATGGAGTGGCCAGCATGCAGTCCCGATCTCAACCCGATTGAGAACCTCTGGGATGAGCTGGATCGCAAAGTGAGGAGCAACCACCCCCCTCCCAGGGATGCCCAACACCTCTACCAGATGCTGCAGGCTGAGTGGCAGGCGCTTCCACAGAGGATCTTCACCAACCTGGTCAACTCGATGAGGACTCGCTGCGTCGAATGCCATGGCGGTTACACGCATTACTGAACTTTTGGGAGCATCAGAATGCCCTGTCTTGTGATTTCAATGACTTTGGGAAATCAAATTTCGATACGTACCCACTTTCATCAAATGTACACACCAAACGATTGCTCGAAATTGAAGGCAATTGTGTATCGATATCACTAAAGCATGGAATTAAATGTTTGCCAAACTTCAACGCATTGCTTTCTTATTTTGAAAGTTATGAATTTTTGTGCAAGTGATCCTTAACTTTTTGTGCGTAGCGTATATAGTGTGTGTGTGTGTGTGTGTGTGTGTGTGTGTGTGTGTGTGTGTGTGTGTGTGTGTGTGTGTTTTTCCTCCTTGCTGTCATGATTTGTATATATGTGTTTCCTCTTTGCTCGTAGTAGTTGTTGCCGTTGTTGCTGTTATTGTTTTTGGTGATGTTGTCGGCCATCATGCTGTATGGATATTGATGTATATATATACTACACGTCATTATTGAAGGGCCAGGAACGTTTTTGAGTCCATTTTTGAAAGGAGAAATAACCTATTTTCTCTTACTCTTTTCTCCAATTCGTTGCCGTAACTGAATGGATAAGAGCTCAGACAACATTGCAGTTTCCTTTTGGCACGTGTTTGGGGATTTGCCGATTTGCAATGGGCGGCCCAAGGAAGACAATTTCCACACGAAATTGTCGAATCTTCAGCAGGGTCTCTCTGACGACGCAGGCAAGGTAGCGACAAAATTCGCTTTGCACGTGCAAGGCAAGCCCTTTTTGAACACTACTCCAGCCAAAGTTGCCCGCAGACGAGGATAAAAAGGACCCGTTCTTGGTTCGTTTTAACCATGCTTGCAAGACGACGGATGACGGATGAGCAGCGGGGGAGAGCCCTCGCTCTGCTTGATGAAGGCCTAGCGCAGCGGGAAGTTGCTAGACGACTTGAAGTGTCGCATTCCACAATCCAGAGACTGCTGGAGCGCTTCAATGAGACTGGAGCAGTCCAGGAAAGGCGTCACACGGGTCGACCCAGAGTAACGACAAGACAGCAAGACCGCTACCTTGCCCTCTCCGTCCTGAGGGAAAGGGCATCCACTGCGGTGACCTTGAGGGGTCAGCTGAGGGATGCAACAGGTGCTAACATCAGCTGCAGCACGGTGAGAAGACGGCTACATGAGGCAAACTTGAGGTCACGGAGACCGGCCGTCCGACCCGTGCTGTCACCGGTCAACAGAGTGCGCCGCATGACCTGGGCCAGGGAGCACGTGACCTGGACAAGGCAACAGTGGGCCCGGGTCTTGTTTTCGGATGAGTCCAGGTTCACCCTGACCTTTAACGATGGCCGGGCTCGGGTGTGGCGACGTCAAGGGGAGAGGTTCGCTGACGCCACTGTCCAAGAGCATAACCGGTACGGCGGCGGGTCGGTGATGGTGTGGGGTGGCATGAGCCGTGGTACCCGGACCCCCCTGCTCCCCATTGACGGCATCCTGAACGGGGTCCGGTGTGGCACTGCCTGCGCTTGTGGACCTTGGTCAAGGCGCCATCTTCCAGGACGACAATGCACCTGCGCATCGAGCACGCCTTGTGACCGACTTCCTGGAGCAGCATGAAGTCGTCCGAATGGCCTGGCCAGCGTGCTCACCTGACCTGAACCCAATTGAACACCTCTGGGATGTGCTCGGGAGGCGCATCAGGGACAACCACCCCCCACCGGGCACCCTGGCCAGGCTGGTCGACATCCTGCAGATCGAGTGGGCGGCCATCCCTCAGGACACACTCCGTACCCTTGTGGGGTCGATGCATCGGCGCTGTGAAGCATGCATCCAGGCTCGGGGCGGACACACGCGATATTGAAAACAGATTGGCCAAATCTGACACTTTCTGTTTTTTGAAAAGGGGGGGATGTTCCTTTAAATGCATGTGCTGTTCACTAATGGGTCATTGTGCTAATTTCTTTTTCCAAAACAGGTGTGGAAATGATGAAATAAAACATAGAATCAATTCTAAACATTGTCAATTATTTCAACTTAAAATTAGAGAGGAAGGAAGAAGTGGCCCTTAAATTATGATTAGAAGTATATGAATGTATGTGTGTATGCCTGTGTGCGGGCATATGGGTATATGCATGTATTTACCGTTACTTGTGATTTTCATTTTCATTTTCATTTCCTTTACTTTCTCAGATGGAGAATTTTTGTTGTAGTGGTAGCCTGCAAGTTTATTGGCCCATTCATTTCCCTTAACCACCAGCGTGTCCAGGGCAGTAGACCCCGTGAGATTTTGTAGGCCGATATTGTTCATGTATCTTCAAAATTGGCCAGTTGGTGTTCCAGGGTGCTTTTTCGTAGTAGAGCATCCAGTTTTGGTACAGTTTCTCAGTCCAGCCTCTCCCATTCCTCTTTTGCATTTGCAAGTGACAAGTTCAGTTTCTGGTGCTTTGCATCAAGACATTGTATAAATTCCTCGTCTCAGCCAACAGCGTGGATGTCCTCGGCACTGTGGTTTGCTTCCTGGCTTTGGTTTTCCGACGTTTGTCTGCTGGTGCCTACACAGCCCTTTTTCATCCTGTGGATCATCATTCCGCGATTGGTAGAGAATCCCCCTTCCACAGACACACGGAAATTCCATTTGTCCCATACTCATTGTCCGTTGTGCATTTCCCGTCGTGAATGAGTCAGTGAAAACAGATTTTAAATGTTGTCAGGAATTCCTGAGAACGTGCTGTTTACACACCTTCAAAAAGTGGTAATTGTAGGTGTTTTTTTTTTTAAATCGGTGTGAATTTGCCTTCCAATTTATGTTTTTGCAATTCTTCAACAGTCCACATCACACACACACACCACACACACACACACACACACACACACACACCACACACACAAACACAACACACACACACACACACACACACACACACACACACACACACACACACACACACACACACACACACACACACACACACACACACACACACCACACACACACACACACACACACTGATGGTGCTCTCTTCAGTCGACACAACTTGTAGGCCTACATCTTCTGGTTGTTATTTTGTCAGCACATACAGTCCTGGTGTTAGCAGTAATTTCTACTTCTTTTAATCGGCGATAGTGTCTATTAAAAGTGTGGTCTGTACGTACACTAGGCAGAACAAAATTTATTTGTTTCTGGATGGTAAGGATTGTTGAAAAACCTGTCTACATTTACAACATCTAGCCAACACATACAGTATTGGAGTCATCCACATGTTCCCTCTCGCACGTGATGACAGTAGGCCCTGGTTGTGCAAAATGTCTACATTTGCTCCAGTCAGCACCCTTGAGTTGTCTACGTTTGCAGCTTCTCGTCTCGTGTTCATTGTGCAGGAGTTAGCATTATCTACCTGTATAGTGGCGCTACTATGATTGCTCTATGCAGCACAATATACTTGAGTTAACAACGTACTGACTACTTGTATAGTAGGCATAATAGAAGTTCGTATAATAGAAGTTCGTATATTTTCATACTTCTGTGTCACCTACCGAGCACATACCATACCGGAGAAGTTAATGATGTCTTTGTGTGTGCGGCGCAGATGGCAGCTGACTACTCGTGTTATGTTATGGCAATTGTTCACAAAAAAGTAACTTTGGTCTAATCAGTACACTAGCACTTTGTGATGATAGCAGTTTTTGAAAACTTTATCCATACTTGCATTTATTCATCACACTCTGTTCGACTGTTTAGTTGCAGTAGTAAGTGCTACCTACAATTGCTAGCATCTAGAGAACACACATTTTAATTGAGTTATTGATTTATTGAGTTATTGCATTCTGTACGTTTTAATGATGAAAACAGTTGTAAAAACTCTGTTTACGTTTGCTCTAGTCAACTTACATACTAATGCAATTATCGGTTGTCTACGTTTTCAGCACGTAATTAATACACAGGTGCTACAGTTATCAAAACCTGATGACGAAAATCACATTCTTCGTTTACACCACCTAACTGATCATCTGCGGTGTAATCAGGCTCGAATGCACAGACAGAAACAAATAAATTATATCGCCTTGTATCGCATTTGTGGTGGTAGTAGTTGAATGCAGAATGGTGGTAATGATTGTTAAATCCAGTCTATGTTTGCAGCATCTAGTGAACACACTTACTACTTTTCCGGCTACTTTATGTACCTGCATACTAGGACCGTGTTGTTAAGGTAGGTCTGTATTTACAACATGCTGGTCAACACGCACTGTACTTGTGTTAGCTCTGTCTCGAAATTGTTAATATTTACAGCATCTAGTCAAGCCACACAAAGCTACAGTCATCGATCAACTCTACCTCTGTAATGGCGGTAGTAGTTGTTAAAATTGGCCACAATGACGGGGACAGGGAGGGCGATGGCCAGCACACCAGACAGCACACACATCCCGCCCAGCAGCTTTCCCGCCAACCCCTTTGGCACAAAATCCCCATAGCCTACCGTGGTCATGGACACGATGGCCCACCAGAAGGCGTCAGGAATAGACGTGAACTGTGAATCAGCCTGGTCCAGCTCCGCATAGAAAATGGCCCCAGAGAAGATAACGGTTGCTATGGCAAGGAACAAAAGAAACATGGAAAGTTCCCGTATGGAAGTCTTCAGCGTCATCCCTAGGATCTTCAAGCCCTCAGAATGTTTGGACAGTTTCAGGATTCGCACCACACGCAACACACGGAGAACACTCAACACGGAACTCTTGCGTCCGTTGTTAAACTGGCTACTCAGTGTGTTGATGATAAGGAAGATGAAGTAAGGCGCGATGGCCACTATGTCAATCCAGTTGAGGGTGGCCTTGAAGAAAACAATTTTAGAAGGGCTCGCGATCAGCCGGAGACCAAGTTCTATAATAAACCAGGCAATGCAACAAGACTCTATGAGAAACAAAGGGTGCATCAGGTTGGGCATCTGTCTTCTGACCTGTTTCCCTTCACTATCCACCCCACTCACGTTGATACATCCGACATCTTCCAAACATGGGTAAGGTCTCCGTGCAGAAGGTGACCACCGACGTAAGAATGAAAAAGATAGACAGGATGGTAAAGATCTTGGCTACGATGGAAGATTCTGGATACTTCATGGTCATCCAGATTTTATGCATCGTTATGTTAGTGGGACCGGTAGGTGGCCTTTTCTCCACAATATAACCCTCATTCTGCTTGAAAGAGTATGGCTGAGCCACCCAGTTCGTAGAAAGTGAGCTCGCTCAGGAAAATGTCCATGGGAACTTCAAGAGGCCTTTTCAACCGTCCTCCAGACTGGTAATAGTACAACACAGCCTGAAAAGTTGGGCGTTGTCGATCAAAGAAAAACTCCTGTCTAGTTTCATCCCAGTACTTTCTCCGTTTCTCTGGATCACCTAGCAGCGTGTTGGGAAGACGGTCCAATGTCCGGAGCTGCGTTTCAAACCTCAGTCCACTGACATTAATGATGGCTCTCTGGCAGCCCTCTATCAGGCAATCATGGGAGGGAGGGAGGTACTCGGTGTTGGCTAGGCATTAAGTATTCAGTGCCTGAGCCACACAACCCTCACCCGTGGGAAGCAGCTGCTCCAAGGCCCCCTCCTGAAGGTGAGTGTGACTGCGGGAACGTGAGTGTTTTGGGAAGTGATTCATATAAGTGGTTGAGTTAGATCGACTGTTCAAATTCAGTTCCGTCAGTGGAATGTCTAGGACGGTGGATTTCGGTCGCATTATATTTGAGTGATGTCTAGAGTCGGAGCTTACCGTGATATCATCGTCACCCTCACCAAGCAAAGTGTGACGTCGTGAAGGGCATTTGGACGTGCTCATGTCACTGTGAAAGTGATCAGGTTTGATGTGGAAGTTAACTGGCGGGGTGTATCCATGCCCCATGGTGTTCTCGTATATCTGAGTCACGAAATTCATTTTTGATACTTCGTTGCAGGTACGTCTCTAACAACAGTTTCAAGAAGTCAAGTACAAGAATTACTTATTTTGTTCTTCAAAACTGGTTCACAGCACCCACTCGGTTTCCTGCGCTCTCAACCTAAACTTGCTTGAAGTTTTGTGGAAGGTTCAATATGTTCATATTTGATGATAATTCTAGCATTTAGGGTCACAGTAATTCAACAAAAATCGATGAAGGACTGCCAGTCTCTAAAGCAAAAATCATAGATGTCTCTCAGACGTAAAATTTGGGGGGAAAACAGAGAAGTTTGGGGTGGGAGTGGAGGTCGTTACTTCTTTTCTTTCATGAAGCATCATTCCCAGTGGCGAAGTTTGGAAAATGTATTCACCTTGCTTGTTACAAACACTTTGTAGCGGTTTTACGTCTTTGTTGAGAACGCTGCAACAGAGATGAAATATCACATTTGAGCAGTATATAATAAGATCAGTAAGAAGATGTAATTCAGTATATAATTTTAAAGAACTACCTTCCCTTTACAGCAGTTTCGTTCATTTAGCTCTCTCTCTCTCTCTCTCTCTCTTTCTCTCTCTCTCTCCCTCCCTCCCTCTCTCTCTCTTTCTCTCTCTCTCTCAATGTCTCTCTCTTTCTCTCTATTTTAGGCGAACAAGTGTACATCTATCAGCCTAATAAGCTACGCACAAAAAGTTAAGGATCACTATGAGAAAACAGGTGCGTAATAAACTCAGTTCGCTACTGTTATTTATTTCTCAGTCCAGCCAAATTGTTATGAATTCTTGTTCAGCTGTAAGTGGGCGATGTTGTGTTAGTGCGAAAATTGCACGGGATTCTCTACTACTGAGCAAACGGAAAAGCGGAAACTTGCGAAAAAGGACCTTGTTTTGGACCGTTCTGCCTGAACACATTGCACAAGCCAGATGGAAAAAATAACAAAACCATTCATGCACACGTGTGCACAGCACTGCTGTTTTTGTGTGAGATGCTGTCTCTTCTTGGCTTTATAAGAAGACATTCCACCAGTAGTAGGCCTGATCTGACAATGCCTCCACGACGAAAATTGAGCGAGTTTGAGAGGGGACGAGCTGTTGCATGGTTCCAAGATGGTGTTCCCAAGCGAGAAGTGGCCAGGCGACTTCAGGTGTCCATCTCGGTCATTGTCAGACTGATTCAACGCTTCACAGCCACTGGGAGGGTCCATGAAAGACGCAGATCTGGTCGACCGAAGAAGACAAACCCACGTGAAGATCGTCTCACTGAACGACAAGCCCTGCAGACAAGAACAGCCTCTTCCAGCATCATTCGAAGGCAGCTGAGGGTGGCTACTAACATCAACATCAGCCAGCAGACCATACGGAACCGCCTTCATGGGTTTAACCTCCGTTCTCGTCGCCCAGCTGTACGGCCACGCTTAACTCCAGCCCATAGGGCAGCACGCCGCGCCTTCTGCAGACGTCACGTGAGGTGGACACGTCAGCAATGGTCCCAGGTCCTGTTCAGTGATGAATCACGCTTCACCATGAACTACAACGACGGCCGACTGAGGGTCTGGAGGCGCCCAGGGCAACGCTTTATTGACACCACTGTCCAAGAAAAGGTGGCCTTTGGTGGAGGTTCTGTAATGGTCTGGGGGGCCTTCAGCTTTCACCACAGAACACCCTTGTATCATGTACAGGGTAACCTGACTGGCCTCCGATACCGGGATGAGATCCTTCGACCGCTGGCTGTGCCTACACTGCAGCAGATGGGACCGACGGCTGTCTACCAGGATGACAACGCTCGCCCCCACAGGGCAAGGTGGTCAACGACTTCCTGCAGCAGTCTGGAGTCAACAGAATGGAGTGGCCAGCATGCAGTCCCGATCTCAACCCGATTGAGAACCTCTGGGATGAGCTGGATCGCAAAGTGAGGAGCAACCACCCCCCTCCCAGGGATGCCCAACACCTCTACCAGATGCTGCAGGCTGAGTGGCAGGCGCTTCCACAGAGGATCTTCACCAACCTGGTCAACTCGATGAGGACTCGCTGCGTCGAGTGCCAGAACAGCCATGGCGGTTACACGCATTACTGAACTTTTGGGAGCATCAGAATGCCCTGTCTTGTGATTTCAATGACTTTGGGAAATCAAATTTCGATACGTACCCACTTTGATCAAATGTACACACCAAACGATTGCTCGAAATTGAAGGCAATTGTGTATCGTTATCACTAAAGCATGGAATTAAATGTTTGCCAAACTTCAACGCATTGGCTTTCTTATTTTGAAAGTTATGAATTTTTGTGCAAGTGATCCTTAACTTTTTGTGCATAGCTTATATTAAACAGATTTTTTTTTTAAAAAAGCTTTTTTTTTTATTCATCTTTTGTTTCCTAACAAAGGGACACAAAAACTAACAATGTGGCAACAGAAAAAGACAACAACAAAAATCTTATTCATCTGAAAAGACAGTGCTGACACATGAACTCTACATAGTATACAGAATATACATAATGATATTTTACACATTTAAAATGAACATTCAGTTTTAGCACATGGCAATATTTCCCCTATGAACCCGTTTCACAACCCATATCCCTTTGCTGAACAGCAATCAAGCATCAACAAACAATGTGGTAACAGAAATATCAGTTTTTATCTATATAAGACAAATATTGTTCACATAAAAACAACCTATAACTTACATATATAATTATAAATATGGCAATATTCTAATCAATGATGGTTTTATCATGCGCGTCAATATTCAAGAACATATCATGATGAAAATCTGTTTTCTACATGGAGAACGTTGGCATATAGTTGTTCCACTGAGCATAAAATGGGCGAGTGAAAGTTTATTTTGATATTATATTGTTCAATTTTGAATTTCTGATTTAACATTCTTTGGAAAGTATGGATATTCAAAACACATTTGTCTACTTTGCATTTATATAAAAATGATTTTGCACGCATTATTGTAAGATCAAATATTCTACCTGTTTTTACATTTTGATCAACACAAAACAATTCTAGGTTTTGGGTGATTTTGATGTAGGAAGTATTTTTGTATTTTGCGTTGATTAGCTTTTCTGTTAAGTTCCAAAACTTACGCACACCGTAACAGTTCCACAGAAACTGTTCAATAGTCTCTTGCATTATTACACCATGTACATTTTGTCGTAGTTGCTATACCCATGTGTTGTCATCATCATCATCATCATCATCATCAGTGCCTTGCTGCATGGCGTAGCGATTATGGACTTCCATCTGTCTCTATCACTTGTTGCCTCAAGCATCTCCTCCACCTTCCTTGTCCCCAGCCACTCTGCAAGTCTGTCTAGTCTCTTTTCCCTGGGTCTACCCGGTGCTCTCTTTCCCTCCAGCTTTCCCGCTATGACCAGGTGCTCCAATTCCGCTTTCCTCATAAAATGGCCTATAAATGTTGCCTGTGACTACATGTACTTAGCTGAACCTGTCTCTCAGTGACAAAAAAGCTACTTACTGCGTAGCTTTCATCGGCGATCCG
Source organism: Monoplex corrugatus (assembly GCA_030674185.1). Lineage (NCBI taxonomy): Eukaryota > Metazoa > Mollusca > Gastropoda > Littorinimorpha > Ranellidae > Monoplex > Monoplex corrugatus. Next base: position 43,191,250 of record CM060312.1, on the reverse strand, counting down.
GCCGACTTCTTCAGCGCAACTGCTGGGTTGAGAACTGGCTTCAGTGTGCACCGCCATGAGCGAACTCACGACAGTGCGACTGAATAAATGAGGAGTACACCGATGGCAGGTTGTGTCGGCCCCGGTCACGGTTGAGGGTGGGGTTCCTTGCGGCGATGTAAACTGCCTCCTTTGATGTTGCCTGTCTTTTCCATCAAGACTGTCTCGGTTTTTTTTTTCTTTGCTGTCCATGGAACTCTCAACATTAGAAACCGCATCTCGACTGCCTCAATCTTGTTCTGGCTTTGCTTGTTGACTGTCCACGCCTCGCAACCGTACAACAGTATTGGTTCTATATACATGTAACATTCAAAATCTCTCCTCCTGATGTATGTAGCTATTGTTGGTAAGAATGGTTTTCATCTTCTTGAATGCTGTTTGGATTCTGCTGGCTATTTCTGATGTGCATCTGCCGTCTGGTGAAATGATCCTTCCCAGGTATTTAAATTTATCAAGCTGTCTCAAGGTTTGTTGCTATTTTGCATGAGGGAATTTCATGTTTTTTACTGCGTTTAGTTCCAAGCCCTTACCTTTAGCTTTCTATTTCTAGTATATTCACAAGGTTTTGTAGGTTCCTTTCACTTTCTGCAATTAGCACGGTGTCATCTGCGTATCGAATGTTGTCTATCATTTTTCCTACAACCTTTAATCCAGGGTCTTCCTCGAGGTTTCTCATGATGTTTTCGCTGTAAAGCGAAAACAGATCTGGTGACAAAACACAACCCTGTCTGACTCCTCTTTTGGTGTTTTGGAAAGAGGTTATATCGTTTTTTATTCCCATAGCAGCTGTTTGTTCCCAATACATATTTCCGATTATTCATGGATCTTTTCCATCAATATTGAGTCTTTCTAGTTGGTTGATCAATTCTTCATGCCTTACCCGATCGAAAGCCTTGTATAATCAAACAAAGCATAGATATAAATCCTTGTTCATCTCGATTGACCTCTCTTGGCCATCTATAATACTTCGTAGAAGTTGTCGATGTCTTCCTGAGTACTTGCGGATGTTGGTGCATACACCTGAATGATGTTGATATCAAATGGTCTGCCTCTCAGTTTGACCAGAAAGACTCAGCCCAGTACCCCTTAACTGCTTTTGATTTGTCCCTGTCCATTACGATGCCTACTCCTCTTTTATGTGAGTTTCCACCAGAGTATATCATTGTATACTCTCTAGATGTTATCATGCCTGCCCCCTTCCATCTCACTTCCCCTAGTCCTAAAATATTAATGTTAAGCCTTTCCATCTCCACTTTGACATTGTCTAATTTGCTTTTGGAACAAAGTTTTGATGTTCCATGTTGCTATTTTAGTATTTTTGAAGTTTGAGTTTGGTCGCAATAGCTTGCTGACGGTCTGGTGTCACCTGTGCCGCATGGCGGTCCCTACGGGACGAAGGTGCTCCATCGGAGCACCTATTTACATCATCTTCATTTTTGTTTTGTCTGTCCATAATTTTCTAGGGAGAATACGATGGTGGTTTCCCCGACAACCTACAAGACAGTAGGGTGATTTTTTCTTTCAGGGTTACCTCTCTTAGCCTTATTCTCTCCCGAGATGTCCACAAGGCAGTGGAGCTATTTACCCATAGCTGGGGGTCTGGTTCGTGGGCACCAGGGCATATCCACACGCCAGTGGGCTGCGTGCCGCACGTCTGGGGGCCAGACCTCCTCCGAGTCCCTCGTGTTGTGTTGTATTGGTTGCAATTATTCTTAATTGCAGCCATTTTAATTTAACATCATTTAATTTATGAATTTTTAGAGAAAAAAAAATTCCCACGAGATGTTAATGTTTCATTTCTCTGACCACCTTGAACTGCAATTTAGTTTGCTATCATCCAATTTATTTTTTCACAGTAAAGTTTTGCTCCTTTTGTACACTCGTTAATAGCCTCATTGCACTTGGCGCATTCAATATACAATTCGTGTTGTTCATTTGAATTCTGGTTGTTCTTAAATAAGATATTCATCCATTATAAGTGACAAAATTAATACGGTAATACGCAATCAGTGTTAGTTTCAAATTCTTCATCGGTGAAAAAAACAGCCAAACAGTATATTCCTTTCTATTTAGTTTATTATTCTTGAATATTTTGTTTTCCATCTTTATTTTTTTCGTTATGAAAGACAGCTAATAGTTTACTTGAATTCTTCGGTGTTATATGATTGCAATATGTCATGTAGGCCTTAAATGTAAGCCCAGAACATATTGTTCTTCATGAAATATGAAACAACCGCTAATTCAGTGTTGTTAAAAACCATTACATTTCAGCTGCAAAACTTTTCCATTTATGGTTTGAAGTTTTAAATTTTCTTATCCATAAGTCTGGTATACTCAATCCTCCTTGCTTTACGTTTTTAGTGGCAGTCTTTCTGCTGATTTTATCCCGTTTTCTTTTCCATACAAACTGAAAACATAACTGCTGTACTGTTGTATAAAATGATCTGGTGGATCCGGCAGTAATATCCACAAGTGTGTAAGTTCAGATGATACAAGTGACTTTAGAACTGCGACTTTACCAATCGGGGTAATGGTTCTTTGTGAACACATTTTGTATAATATTTTCACTTCTGAAAATTTGTATTATAGTTGATTATGTCGCTATTTTTTAGATCTTGATTGAACCAAATGCCTAGCAGTCCCTTAAGTGAACCTAATCCCTTTGATTCCCGCACCCTATCATCAACTACAAAAACTTAACACTCTGATCCCTCACCCTATCCACCAGCGTCCTGCAGGAGGCTGGTGGATAGGATGAGGGAAACAAAGGGTTAAGTTTTTGCTTTGATAGCATGCTGGCAATGCAGCAGGCTGGTGGACAGGGCGTGGGACTCAAAGGGTTGAACTTAGGAGGGTTCCATATCATTTTTAAGTGGGAACAGTATACTAGTTGTGATTTTCTCTCACTACCAAGCCATACTACTTTGCGGTGTTCATAAACGGGCCCGAAACTGTGCCGTACGTATCAAGTATACGAATAGATCTTTCAACTACATTTATAAATTGAGTGTCATCAACAAACTGGGAAATTTTGTGTTCTACGCCATGAACCTGTATTCCTTTTATTAAGTCATCCCCCCTTATCATTATGGCTAGAATCTCTGCATAAAGAATAGAAAGTTTAGGGTGAGATTGCATCTCCTTGCCTACATCCCCTTTCTAGCTAAACTGTTCTGTAGTCTGACCGTTTGTAATATCAGCTGATTTCATGTTTTTATAGAAAGTTTCAATCCATCGCCAAACACTACTTCCAAATCCATAGGCACTCAAAACCTTGTGCATAAAATCCCAGTCAAGCGAATCAAAAGCTTTTTCGAAATAATACAAATTATACTAATCTTATATTATCTCCTATATATCTGTTTGCCATAATCTTCGTCTGATCTTCATTGATAAGCATTGGTGAAACCTTTTTGATTCTGTTCGAGATGTGTGCCGAGCCTATTTTATATAAAACGTTAAGGAAAGAAATAGGACGCCAGTTTTTTTCATGAATTCTTTAGGTTATCAACCTTTTGGGGTGCAAGTGATCAATCCTTTCTGCGTTGAGGAAAGTTCTCCGTCTCTGTAGACCTCATTTAATGATCTCAGAACAAATGATCCGATTTGTTTCATTTGAAAAAATTCTGCACTAAATCCGTCTGTACCCGGGCTTTTCCCATTTTTCGTGTTTTTCAGTGCTATACTTGCTTCATTTATAGTTATTTTACCATCCAACAATCGTTTCTATTTTTTTGATAATTAGAGTAACGTTGCGATAAAGTTTTCTATTTCACAATCTGCAGTGAGCCTTTTCTTGTATATATATCTTTATATAAGTATTTGACTTCATGAAGTATGTCTTGCTGGTTTTCTAAAGTAGCACCATCTTCTCTCATAAAGTTTTCTATTTACTTACGAGCTATATTCTTTTTTTCCAATATTGGGCAGAAATCCATATTTGAGAATTCTTTTTCCCCTATACGGTATTCCATCTTGGCTTCGATCTCAGTAATACTTTCCCCATTCTTTTGTCTCGAATTATCTGTAGTTCTCTATTCCTTTCTCGAAGTTCTTTTATTTCATTTTCTGTTTTATTTTTAATCCTTTCAAGGGCTTCTATATCTTTTGCAAGTCTGTTTTCCTTTTCTTTCATTTTCTTATTTTTCATTGTAGCGTATGCTATGGTTTTTGACCCTACCTTCAATAACAGAAAATCTAAAAAGAAATTGTCTGGGATTTTTACTTTAATGTAAGATTTTGCAACTTTGTCTAAAATCAGTTTGTCATAGTGATCTGCTGCATACTCGTTTATCACGTTTGAAATCTCTTCATTTATTTCTTTCACATATTGTTCATCCTTTACAAGAGATTATTGAATTTCCAGAAACCTCTCGTCTTTTCGGTTTTGTGGAATAGTAAGCGAACCGTTACTATTGAATGATCTAAACGGTAGCCTGAAAGAATATATGTACTGGTATTTACCAGTATAGATAATCAGACATTAGGAAATAGTCGAGTCGGCTTTGTTGCCGGCTTTCCCACGTCTACATTCAGGATTGTCCTCTCTCCAGATATCCGTCAGATTAAGAGTTCTCTTGTGATATTTTCGAGTCTATGACGTAGTTTTTGTAACTTTAAGTACTTATTTCAATGTATTATAAAACATCGGGTCTTCTTCTTTGGGACCATAAACATTCACTAACAGTAGGCCTACATCCTTTTCCATTGAGGGAGAATGATGGAATGATATAGTTGCCAATTTTGTCTCGTTTAACATTCGTCACTTTAAATTCAAAATTGTTTGAAAATAAAACAGCAACTCCTCTAGAAATAGACTGGTATGATGCAAAAAAGTATTTGTATCCCCATTTTGAAGTTACATATTGCTCTTGTTAGAATGTGTCTTGAGACAGTATAGTCGAATATTTTTTGTGTTTCAGGTAATGGAAGACATCTCTTCTTTTTCGCATATCCCCCAAACCTTGACAATTTAAAGAGGCAATTGTAATGCTACCCATTCTTGGTAGTTTTCATTATTTTAAGTAAACTGTTCCAATTTATTCCAGCATAGTGATTTCTGGTACAATAAGTACAAACCCTTGTCCGTACACTATGTAATGGATTGTTTAATGACATGTACATTTCTAAACTATACCTCATGGCCTGAAAAAAATGAGGACAAACATTACAAGAAATACAAATTACACAGAGATACCATATATACACATGGAAAAAAGTTAAGCAAGCCCAACATTTTTGCGCTAAGGAAGCGATATAATACTGACAAAAAGAAAGCAACGCTCAAGTTCACAAAATGGTCTTTATTACATGAAAGTATGACACTTGCATAAAACAAAAGAAATATGGTTCTGTGTTTGACAATTCACGTCAATAACATTGAAGACAGATGTGCATAATTTTTGGTTAAAAAAACGTGTCATGTTGAGTTTGGAAATAACGATTTCATACTGTTGGTCCAGAAATTAATAGTGGTATGAAACCAACATTTTACGTGTCCAGGTAGCATAACAGCAAACAAAAGTCAATACCGGGTGTATCCTCCCTGTGCATTGATGACTGCCTGAACCCTACGTCTCATCCCTCCGGTGAGGCGTCGGATCTGCTGAATGGTGAGCTGCTGCCACTCCCGATGCAATGCTGCTTCCAGTTCATGGAGATTTTGCAAAGGAGGGTCCAGTGACTGTATTCGACGGCCAAGCAAGTCCCATACATGTTCCAGCGGATTGAGGTCCGCACTCATGGCAGGCCATGGTAATGTTGTCACCGCCTCTTGCTGGAGGTATGCTGCGACTGCTCTGGAACGATGAGGCCTGGCGTTGTCGTCCATGAACACAGGTCTGGTGGCTAATGGGTGGTCGTCAAAATGAGGCACAACAGCTGGCTGCAGGACCTCCCGGATGTAGCGATCTCCTGTCAAGTTGCCACGAATGGTCACCAGGTCCAGTTTGCAGTCGTGGGAGATGCACCCCCAGACCATGATGGAGCCTCCGCCGTGAGGAACAGTTGGTGTGATGTTCCTTGCAGCATAAGCTGTGTTGGGCTGCCTCCATACTCTCGCTCTCCCATCGGTAACATGGAGTAAGAAGCGGCTTTCATCTGACCAATGGATCTTCCGCCAGTTCCTCAGGTTCCAGTGCTGTCGGGCAAGACACCAGGCCAAACGTAATCGCTGATGACGGTCTGTGAGGAGTGGACGCTTGATGACCCTTCTTGCCCTCAGTCCTATAGCTCTCAAGCGATTTCTAACAGTTTTTGTGGACAGATGTCGATTTGGTAGCCACTGCCGTTTCAGATGGGATGAAGATGCGAATCGCTGTTGCCGTACCAGACGGTACAGCGCCCTGTCTTCACGCTGGGTAGTAACACGTGGTTTGCCTGCTCGTGGCCGGTCCTTCACAGTGTTCGTTTCAGCATGTTTTCGTATCAATCGGCTGATTACTGACGTTTGGTATCCCAGTTGACGTCCTATAGCTGTGCAGGTCATACCAGTAGAATGCATGCCAATAATTTGCCACCGTTGTTCTTCTGACATTCTCCTTCGTTCCATCTTGTAGGACAGTGACTATGCAGTGGGAAACTGCCTCAAACACGCACGTATCTGTGGCGTGAGCAAACTTCATTTTGGCGAGTGCGTGGATGGCGTGGTGCTCGTGCACGCCACATGGAGCCAGTGCCTCACTGTCACACTGGGCTGTTTTCATCATCGCTATGGAATACCAGTCTTGTCCAAAATGACATTTTGTGCCATGTTAATACTTACAGTAACCTGCGACAGTAGATCAAATTTAGGGTTGCTTAACTTTTTTCCATGTGTATATTTATATGAATAAAAAGTTTTCTCGAAAGTTGAAAAAATTGTGAAGGTAAGTATGAGAGTTTTCCCAACGATAAAACGTGAAAAGATGAATTGTGAATCATCAGTTCAAAGCATAATTAAGTATAATTATGACAGTCACCAAAGCAGACTCCTAAAGCGGTCTACCAGAGAAGAGGGACGACTAAGGAACAAGGAGAAGACACCATCACGAACATCAAACCACCAAAGGAGCCCACCGGAGAAGAGGAAAGACCAAGGGACAAAGAGAAGACACCATCATAAACAGCAATATCAAAGGGGAAAATAACGAGAGAGGGAGAGAGAGAGACAGAGAGAGACAGAGAGAGACAATACATGCACTATCTCTGTCCATCTAATTTCATCATCTTTGAATTATATAAAAGATAAATAGTAAGGTTCCCTGTACTCTCCCACAAAGCTTTGTGGGAAACAACTCTGATCTCAAAACAAAACAAACAAACAAAAATGACACGGATCAGGTTGGCTTGGACATCGAGCCTAATGAAAGTCGTCACCTGGCATGTCCCATATTCAGTTTCTAAAAAGTGTCCCAATGCAAAGTTCAAATAAAAAAATAAAGCTATTGTATGATAATATTATCTAACTGCTCCTATACACAATTATATCTTAAACTATCAGAGCTTATTTCAAGATTAGGATGAATGTTGCACCGTTGTTTGAGTGTGCTTACTACGTTGTCGGCCTGCGTGTGTGTATGTATACTACACGTCATTATTGAAGGGCCAGGAACGTTTTTGAGTCCATTTTTGAAAGGAGAAATAACCTATTTTCTCTTACTCTTTTCTCCAATTCGTTGCCGTAACTGAATGGATAAGAGCTCAGACAACATTGCAGTTTCCTTTTGGCACGTGTTTGGGGATTTGCCGATTTGCAATGGGCGGCCCAAGGAAGACAATTTCCACACGAAATTGTCGAATCTTCAGCAGGGTCTCTCTGACGACGCAGGCAAGGTAGCGACAAAATTCGCTTTGCACGTGCAAGGCAAGCCCTTTTTGAACACTACTCCAGCCAAAGTTGCCCCGCAGACGAGGATAAAAAGGACCCGTTCTTGGTTCGTTTTAACCATGCTTGCAAGACGACGGATGACGGATGAGCAGCGGGGGAGAGCCCTCGCTCTGCTTGATGAAGGCCTAGCGCAGCGGGAAGTTGCTAGACGACTTGAAGTGTCGCATTCCACAATCCAGAGACTGCTGGAGCGCTTCAATGAGACTGGAGCAGTCCAGGAAAGGCGTCACACGGGTCGACCCAGAGTAACGACAAGACAGCAAGACCGCTACCTTGCCCTCTCCGTCCTGAGGGAAAGGGCATCCACTGCGGTGACCTTGAGGGGTCAGCTGAGGGACGCAACAGGTGCTAACATCAGCTGCAGCACGGTGAGAAGACGGCTACATGAGGCAAACTTGAGGTCACGGAGACCGGCCGTCCGACCCGTGCTGTCACCGGTCAACAGAGTGCGCCGCATGACCTGGGCCAGGGAGCACGTGACCTGGACAAGGCAACAGTGGGCCCGGGTCTTGTTTTCGGATGAGTCCAGGTTCACCCTGACCTTTAACGATGGCCGGGCTCGGGTGTGGCGACGTCAAGGGGAGAGGTTCGCTGACGCCACTGTCCAAGAGCATAACCGGTACGGCGGCGGGTCGGTGATGGTGTGGGGTGGCATGAGCCGTGGTACCCGGACCCCCCTGCTCCCCATTGACGGCATCCTGAACGGGGTCCGGTACCGGGACGAGGTTCTGGCGGCCGTGGCACTGCCTGCGCTTGTGGACCTTGGTCAAGGCGCCATCTTCCAGGACGACAATGCACCTGCGCATCGAGCACGCCTTGTGACCGACTTCCTGGAGCAGCATGAAGTCGTCCGTATGGCCTGGCCAGCGTGCTCACCTGACCTGAACCCAATTGAACACCTCTGGGATGTGCTCGGGAGGCGCATCAGGGACAACCACCCCCCACCGGGCACCCTGGCCAGGCTGGTCGACATCCTGCAGATCGAGTGGGCGGCCATCCCTCAGGACACACTCCGTACCCTTGTGGGGTCGATGCATCGGCGCTGTGAAGCATGCATCCAGGCTCGGGGCGGACACACGCGATATTGAAAACAGATTGGCCAAATCTGACACTTTCTGTTTTTTGAAAAGGGGGGGATGTTCCTTTAAATGCATGTGCTGTTCACTAATGGGTCATTGTGCTAATTTCTTTTTCCAAAACAGGTGTGGAAATGATGAAATAAAACATAGAATCAATTCTAAACATTGTCAATTATTTCAACTTAAAATTAGAGAGGAAGGAAGAAGTGGCCCTTAAATTATGATTAGGAGTATATGTGTGTGTGTGTGTGTATGTATGTGTGTGTGTAAGTGTGTGTATGTGTGTGTGCGCGTGTGCAAGCGTGCATATGTGTATATGTGAGAGCTATGACGTACACTCTTAGCAATGCGTGCGTATGTGTCTACGTGCGTGTGAGAAGAGAGAAGACTTACCGTGGGGAGGGTTTAGGAGAAAAGACAAAGAGAAAAACGTAGCGAAACAGCGAAAACAACACAAAATCACACCATCACACACACTCACGCACGCAAGCAAGCATGCACACACACGCACACACACGTACACACACACACACACACACACACACACACACACACACACACACATACATTTCAACTTGCCTTCTTATCCAAGGTCTGTTGAAGTAGAGCCTAGCTAATATAAAAGGTGTAATCTGTTATGATGTGTTGAACGGAGCTGGCAGAACAGGGTGAGGAAAAAACCACAACGGTCATTACCACTGGTTCTAGTCTTCTTCCCACACTTGTCTCTGTAAGAAAACTTGTAGAGTGGGACACAGAATATTAGTCTTTTCTTTTCCTCTGTCTGTCGTATGTATTTTATCTGATTATCTTTTTCTTGTATTTTTCCTTTCTTTACTTATTCTGGTATGCATTTCATACAATTTCGTTGCTCTCCACATAATGGGAGTATTTTTTCTTCCCATGATACACACAGGTTCGGCGGCGACACAACAGCCACGCTACCCCGTTATGAAAGGGAAAAAAATAATCAAGTACATGTCGCAAGGAAAAGAGCTGGCAAGGATCCAGCCAGCCTGTTGACCTTTCCGGATCAGCTGTGCAGGGGAAATATAATCGGATACTCACTCTCTCGCTCTCAGACGAGTACGTCACAGTAGACTGAACACACGGTTGTATATATGTGTGTATGCTGAGGATAAAACTTGGCTACTGTCTTTTTGTGTGGAAGCGAGAGGGGGGTTGGGGGACAGGGGGAGGGGGTTAGAATCCTTGAAAAGTGTGTAAAGAAAGAACCAAGAACGAAAAGAAAAATATGTAATGATCAAGAAGGCACAACAACGGAAACAGAAAGGGTGTAATGGCCAAATCATAAAACAAATATCCACATTTACCTGCGTTATTGTACAGCATAGCTACTAATTTGGTGGCTACTTGCTTTTTAAGGAAAGAGGTGGCAATTTTTTAAACAGGAGAGAAATGAAGAAGAAAGGAAATAAAATATTCGAGCCATACAAACATCTCCCTGTTTGTTTTCTATTAACACGATTTGTGCAACGTTTATCTTGAAAGTCAGCTGCTCTCAACGATTAGTTTCTTATTTCCTTACATAAGGTTCCCGTGACATTAAACAGATTAGATATACATCAATTCGTAAACAGACTAATTCATGAACCTCCTTCTATATTTCTACCTTAGCGGTATATTTATTTGAAGCCTAAAATTCAGGTCCATGCAGAGACTGAATATTGGCCCAGATTTTATCAGAATTCCCTGATAAATGATTTGTGGTTTTTGCCAATACCTGTAAAATCGCTTCGTGCAGATTTTGACCCTTCAATCTCAATAAACTTTGTTTTCACCCTAACCATTGATGTTGTTTAGTTGAAATACAACTCCACAACATCCAATGTTAGCTCAAAATATAAACTGATAGCAATGTACAAAGATCCTAATCACAACATTATACATAATTCCAAAAGGAATAATTTCATTTGAAATTCAGATGTCTTCAGTAAATTTAATGCAAAACATGGATACTGGTCCATCAAACCTAATGAAGAATCCTCCATGCTAACCACTTCATTTGCAGATTCTGATTCAAAAGATTCCCTTTCAGACTGAACCTTTCCCAGGATGTATTCCGACGATCCTTGGATCAGATCCTGCCCCGGCATCATCAGTATCATGGTGGATGTTATTGCTCATGGACAAAATAGAAGCAGACTATGGCAAAAATCTCCATCATCTCATGAAGGTCACGTGGAAATATGGACTTATTTTCAACGCAGAAATATGCTTCAACAACTCACCAAAGATCAAATTTTTGTTCGTTTGTTTGTTTGTTTGTTTTTGTTTGTTTGTGTGTGTGTGTGCGTGCGTGCGTGTGTGTGTGTGTGTGTGTGTGTGTGTGTGTGTGTGTGTGTGTGTGTGTGTGTGTGTGTATGTGTGTGTGTATGTGTGTTTGCATGATTTGTGATGCCAAAGGAGGTCATTGTGACCCTGAAAAATGTGCAGAAATCCAAGCCTATCGGCTCCAAGAAACCTCGCAGAACTCCAGCAGTTTCTTGGAAGTGTACAGTTTATGTCTCTCTTTATCCCTAAATTGGCTTACAACAGTATCATTGACAGTGATGACCAAGAAGGGGACAACTTTCCAGTGGAATGATTTTCTGCACAAAATATTCAATAACATCAAAGCATCCATCAATGCAGCTCTCCTCAGAATGGAAAACCAGTGGTGTTTGCATGAGTCGACACGACAACGCCACAACCCCTCCTTACCTAATCAGCCTATGGGCATCCAACCAACAGTTCCCATAATGATCACAGAGAATGCTGAAACAGACTGATAACAGACTGATAGAAACTAATAGAAAAGATGTGAAGACATTATCAAGACAGAAGCCAAGCAACGGTATGCCAACATAGAGCAGGATCTTCTTGCTGTTGTGTTTGGATGTGAATGGTTCTACACTAACGGCTCTGGCAAATACCTTGGCAAACAGATCACAAACCATTAGAGCAGATTCAGAATAAGAACCTTGCCAGTACTCCTCCACGTCTGCCGAGCAAGATGCTATGCCTGGCAACAATATGACCTGCATACAGTACTGGCCTGGACAAGAGATGATCCTCACAGACAGTCTTTCCAGACTAAATCCAAGACCAGACAAAGAGGTCAGCTTTGAACAGTTTGTCTATACTGTCCACTTTTCCAGTGAGAGACTCAAATAAGTACAGCAGAAAAGAGACGTTGATCCTGAACTATCAGCCCTCAAAGAAGTTGCTATCAATTGCGATGCCAAACTTATCGCAAAGAATCTGTGGGACTACTGGTTTTGCAGAGATGAATTGTGAACAAGAGGAAACACATCATCATTCAAAAGTTCCTCAAAACAATTCATGCCAAAGCGTCAAGGGAATGAAAAATGTAAGCTCCATGCTGGGGAGGCATTAATGCTGACATAGACTGTACCAACAGATCTTGCACAATGTGCCAAACTCACGAAAACAATTTACAGACTGAAGCACATGACATACTAGAAAGTTCATGGCAAGTATTAGGAGCAGACATCTATCACTTCTCCAAAATTCCATTCATCAAACGCCTAATAGGATATGACACCATTGCCCTGGTTGTAGCACTATCTCTTCAGTGAACATGGAATCCCAAAGTAATTTCTGACAACAGATCTGTGCACAATTACATTTGTGTGCTTTTGTCGTACTTAAGCTGGTTTTTGAGTGATGATATTTCCGCTTTTTTTAATTTTTGGTCTTTGGTCACTTAAAAGTTTTCCTTCTATGCAGGGAATTTATTTTTTCCCATTAGAGCTTCATTGCAACCATCCAATGTTATTGATGCGTAGTCAGTATGGGATTTGATATAAGGCAATAAAAAATAGATATCTTGCTTCAGTGTTTATAACATATGAGAGCATACTAAAGGAGGACAGAGAGGGTGGAGGATGTGCTTGTGACAGTGGGGGTGATCGCCAACGCCATGCAGCAGGGCTTTGATAATGATGATGATATCAAGAAATGCAGTAGACTGCAGCTTAAATGTTTAACTCAATCAAATCGACAATTTCTAACGTATTTTCGTGAGTAGATGCATCAGCACACTTAGGTGAAAGTGATTTGAGAGATCATACCCAAAACATCTACGTTACGTACTGTTCTCTGAAGCCCTGAAGCTGTTAAGAGCAAACAAAACAGATTTAATCTTCTTTTGCGTTCTTGTGCAGATGAAATATTAGATTCGTTTCAGCTTCTTTTGTATCGATATTAGATAGTTCCGAAATACCAAATCTAAGCCTTGAGTGTACAAATTTCAATCGTCAGTCATCGTCAAATTTATTTTCAGAGAGACAGACAGACAGACAGAGACAGTGAGAGACAGAGAGAGACAGACTGACAGATGGACAGAGAGAGAGAGAGAGAAAGAGAGAGAGAGAGAGATTAGATCAAGTATCAAGTTGGCTTGGACATCCAACCCAATGAAAGTCGTCACCTGGCATGTCCCATAGTCAGTTTCTAATGTGTCCCAATGCAAAGTTCAAATAAAAATAAAGTTATCTAACTTGCTCCGATACACAAGATTCATCTATTCAGTTTACACAGTCAAAATCAAAACCATTAGATTGTCTAACAAGAAGACTTTCTTAATTATGTTCCAAGCTTATTTGAAGATGCACATTCAAATAAATGTGCAACATTCATCCTAATGAATGTTGCACAATTATTTGAATGTGCATAATACATTGTCGGTCTCTGTGTGTGAGTGTGTGTGTGTGTGTGTGTGTGTGTGTGTGTGTGTGTGTGTGTGTGTGTGTGTGTGTGTGTGTTCGTTCGTTGCTTGATTTAACGTCTTTTCACTATAAGTGATATTAGACGGTGTGTGTGTGTGTGTGTGTGTGTGTGTGTGTGCGCGCGTGCGTGTGTGTGTGTGTGTGTGTGCGTGTGTGCGTGTGTGTGTGTATGTGTGTGTGTATGTGTGTGCGTATGCGTATGTGTATGTATGTGTGCGTGCATGCGTGTGTGTGTATGCATGCTTGCGTGCGTGAATGAGTATGTAAATGTGTATGCGTGTGTGTACATGTGTGTGCGCGTGTGTGCGAGCGCGTGCAAGTGTGTGTATGTGTATTTGTGAGAACTATGGCGATGCATGCGTGTGAGAAGAGAGAGGACAGACCGTGGGGAGGGTTTAGGAGAAGAGAGAAAGAGAGAAACGCAGTAAAACAGTGAAAACAACCCAAAATTAACACACACACACACACACACACACACACACACACACACGCACGCACACGCACACGCACACGCACACGCACACACGCACACGCGCGCACACACACACACACACACATACACACACACACACACACACACATTTCAACTTTTCTTGTCCAAGTTGATGTAGAGCCTAACTAATGTAAAAGGTGTGAGCTGTTATGACGCGTTGAACGGAGCTGGCAGAACAGGGTGTGGAAAAAACCCACAACGGTCATTAACACTGGTTTTAGTCTTCTTCCCACACTTGTCTCTGTAAGGAAACTTGTAGAGTGTGCCTTATCTTTTCCTCTGTCTGGATCATTCATAAGGAAGATTAGGAAAATACAGGCAACATTTATAGACCATTTTATGAGGAAAGGGGATTTGGAGCACCTGGTCACAACGGGGAAGCTGGAGGGAAAGAGAGCACCAGGTGGACCCAGGGAGAAAATACTAGACGGACTTGCAGAGTGGCTGAAGACAAGGAGGTGGAAGAGATGCTTGAGGCAACAAGAGATAGAGACAGATGGAAGTCCACGATCGCCAACGCCATGCGGCAGGGCACCTGATGATGATGATGATGATGATCTTTTTCTTGTACGTTTCCTTTCTTTACTTATTCTGGTATGCATTTCATACAATTTCGCTTCTCACCACATAATAGGCGTGTTTGTTTTTCCCATGGTACACACAGGTTCGGCGGCGATACAACAGCCACGCCACCCCGTTACTACACGACGACTTCCAAAGTGGATTACTATCGCCACACAGCGACTGACAACACAGAGCACTGACAACGGCAATATAACACATAAACAGCAAGACTGACACACATTATTACCCAACTCTGCACTGCATGTACCATGCAAAACTCAGACTCCCAGACACCTCACAACAATAGCATACTAGTACACTGTCCCAGAGATGCGTCAGTCAAGACACTAGAATACGTCTGATAGCCTTCTATCTACACCAACGTGATTGTGGAACCCATGAAGGCTGATAGAAACATTGGGTACTTTTTTTTCTAGACTGTGGTACAGATGTCCATCTACAACCCAGCCCTGTCAGAAAATCTTACCAGTGTTAGCCTTGTTAACTACCCTCTTAAAGAGGCTCAACTGCACAGCAAGAGAACTTACAATCAAGAGACAACACAATATGGCCTGTAATTACAGTTATGTGCCTCCAGAGCTGAACTTTGCTCAACACAAGACTGCGTACAAAACGAAAAGAGAAGCCACTGCCTTTGAGCACTTACTAAAGGAACTGGTCTCGCTGCACGATATGGCCACGTAAACGTCGAGTAGTGCCTGTGAGTGAAAGGCGGCTGGAGATAAGCTAAAACTTTGAAATATGTTCTGAGTTTTCATATCTAACCCATTCTTCAAGTGAGTTTTCATCCGCGCACGCACACGTATCTAACCCATTCTTCAAGTGAGTTTTCATCCGCGCACGCACACATGCATGTATGCAAACCCACATGTAGCCTACACACACACACACACAAACACACACACACATACACGCACACACACACACACACATACACGCACGCACACACCACCACACACACACACACACACACACACACACACACACACACACACACACACACACACACACACACACAATGTTCGATGTTTAATATTCAATATTTAACACATCCTTCAATCCCTTCAGAACATGCAGGATAACAGCAAATAAACGAAAATCCAACAGTATCAGCATACTACATTCAACTGGAAAGAATTCACAACAGTCCAACAGAAGAAAAGTACATTTAAAATTAGATAACTATGTAATTTTAGAACATTTGATAATTTTTGTTAATTTCAGTTGATGTTTTTTTTTCACTTCCAAAAAACACTGACTTAACTGACCAGATTTTTTTGCGTATGACAGCACTTGTGTCACAAACTCCACTCTCGTGGCAGCAAAAGGTGGGAAGCTGATATGCTTCTTGGACAATTTTGGGGTCATTCTGACTTTATTCTTAGAGTCGATGTTGAAAATGTCCTTCGTGTGTTCACAGCGGATGTATTTACCTCCCCCTGCGAATCCCCACGTCTTGAAACTGGTGTGAACATTTTTCAGCAGATGTGGTGTGTCACAGAGCACAAAGATCTTCTCATCACACACACACACACACACACACACACACACCACACACACACACACACATACACACACACACACACACACACACACTCACACACACACACACACACACACACATACACACACACACATACACGCCCGCGTGCACGATCGCACACACGCACGTACGCACACACGTACGCACGCACGCACGCACGCACACATTTCAGAGAAGAGAGAAGAAAATCAATGTGACAGAATTTTCAGCTAAAGCATATCCCATTTTCTTTTTGCTCCTTCTGATCTGATTATATTGAACATCTGGTCCATTCTGTTGATGATCAATGCTGTTTTCAGCTCCTTTGTGGTCATGCCGCAGATGGCCAAGAGCCACTATGACTGAGATAACCTTCGGCAACAGCAAAAGGTGAGAAGCTGATATCTTTCTTGGTCAGTGGTAGGACCATACTGACTTCATTCTTGGAGTCAATATTGAAAAAGTCCTTCAAGTGTTGGCAATTACCTCCCCTTGTGAATCCCCACTTGAAATTGGTGTGGACATTTTTCAGCAGGTGTAGTGTTTCACAGAGCACAAAGATCTTATCATTGTGAATTATGTATGTCTTCTTTTCTGTTATGCGGAGACCGTCAAAGGAATTTCTGTTATTTGTTTCCTAGTTCCTGGTAACAAACAACCGCTTGGAATATCTAGTTGGACAATTTTGTAAAGGAGAAGGGATCGCAGCATGTTTGTTTTTGTTGGACTGTCGGATAAGATATACCCAAGGGCTTCTTCTTTCCAATGGATCAGATTACCTCTTGCCATGAAGACTGTGGCATGGCTTGCAAGGTGAGATATTCGTGTGCCAACAAAGTCTTCCAAACTGTTGCTATTATTTTATTCAGTTACGGACTGCTTCCTCTTTGAATGAGATCTCATCAAAGCAAAGGACACATAGGCGATCTGGGTGATCTGGCAATTTGTTTTTCAGCACCACCAATATGTGAACCCTGGATAAACAGCCTGAGTGGAAAAAGATATCAGTGAGAATATTTTCCCATCGTCCTGTAGGCTTTTGGATGTGCTGTAACAAAGACAAGAAAGACAAAATGAGTTTCTCTGAATGAGCCTATCTTTTAACTATTGGCTTTATTTTCTGAGCATGGATCCGCGTCGTCGCAAGCTTCATTCTCGTCTCTAGCAAATAGTCGGCAAGTTTTTGTTTTGTTTTGTTTTGTTTTGTTTTGTTTTGTTTTGTTTTGTTTTGTTTTAAACAGAAAAGTGAGATCAAGTCCTTGTCATAAAGCTTGAGTTTAAAAATTTAGTAAACATAAGAAAATGACTGAAGAAAGTGTCAAGGCAGAAGTAATTTTAGACGTTGAAAGAAGCCTACAAAAATTTGCTAAACGATGTTGGTCCAGTAGAAAAAGAATGGAACGTGTTTCAAGCAGAAATTATTGGCATTTTGAAAAGGAGATGTGGAACAAAACAAAACAAAACAACAACAAAAAAAGGAGGAACACCACATAGCCTGTAGGAAAACAAGAAGACAAGCAAAGGAGGAAAGTCAGAGGAACTAAGGATAAAATTTTGAAGAATTATGATAACATCTGGCACAGCTTTGTGGGCGGTCACCACGAGATTTTTTAAAAGCGTCAAGAGCATGAGGCCGAGGGAAGAGCCATTTAACTCAACCACCATTATACATGATAAAGAAAGCGAGCTACTTCCTGACCCAGATAAAATCAAAGAGAGATAAAAAGAATATTTCCAGGACTTGTTGAATTCAACAGCGGAACAAGACAACGATACATTGTTTAAGACAAAACAATGTGATAAAGAGACGCCTGACATACTCAAAAGTGAAATCAAAGAAGCAATAAGATCAAGCCACACAGACAAAGCGGCTGGACCAGATCAAATAACATCTGAAATTGTCAAAGCGTGTTGAGAGACTGGCATAGCATGGCTACATAGGATTTTCAATCAGACATAGAAGGAAAGAAAAATCACTGATGACCGGCAAAAAGCAATTGTCATACCCCTATGGAAGGGATAAAAAAGAGAGACAGGAGAGACTGTAAGACATACCGGGGCATCTCGCTTTTCATTTATATATGGAAAGGTACTAGAACAGAGAAATAGATCTATCATAGAACCCCAACTGAGTGACGCACAGTTCCGATTTAGGAAAAACAAGAGGACCTACAGATGCAATCTTCACCCTTAGACGGATGTCTGAAAACACCGTGTGGACAGGCCTACACACACAAACACACACACACATATTTATACACAACATATAGAAAAACAGGGGTTGAAATGGTTCTATCATCTCATGAGGCTTCCAAGCGAACAGCCAGCATGCAAAGCTTTTAACATGGATTTAAATGATGGGGGCGGGCTGGGAAAAGATAGATAAAAGGTGTGAAAAAAACAACGGAAAGATTCAACTTAACTATGGCAGACGCTAACCCACATGGCCCACATCGGAAAGCTGTATCTCCCCTCAACGCTTAAAGGCACAAGATGACAGAAAAAGTAAAGGTAAAGCAACGAAGTTTCAAACTTTTTTCGTATTACAATTACATTGACACACAAATATAGCAACAAAAGCAGATACATAATACTTGAAACATCAAGCACATAATCTCTACATATATATGCGTACCTGCATAAATTACATAAATACACACATATACACACATTCACACATACACAAACATACACAGACACACACATACATATATGTGTACACACACAAACGCACACACACACACACACACACACACACACACACACACACACACACACACACACACACACACACACAACTTGTCTCCAGGCAATGAAAACTGCGCTATGCTGATTTAAGTTGTCGTTTCAGTTTGTCATTGTTTGAAGATGTCACTTTTGCAACAGGTGGGGACAGGGGGGAGGGAGGGGAAGCGAGTCAGCAGTGATGTGGAAAATGTACCTGACGGACTACCAGGAGCAATGAAATTCTCTACCGTACAAACAAACTGGGTAATTTGAAATTCACCCCACCCCTATATTTTCTTTTTCTTTTCATCATTCAAAACATAAACGAACTGCCTTTCGCTTTATAATCGAACTGCATTTCGCTTTTCTTTTCTTTCTCTTTTGGTCCTCCCTCCCTACCTTCTCTCGTTATCATTTAGATGGCTATAGGTCATATTTCTTCTCTCCTTTTCCGTCTTCCATTTTTCTGTCATCTGTTTTGACCCCGGCCATCCCTTCTGCTTTGTACTTGATAGATCGTTTTATTGAATATCTTATTGAGTGATTAATTCACTTTGTTTCATCTTGTTTGTCTTCATTTCTTAAAGTTTCTCTTCCTCTATTTGTCTGTCATTATGTATACTCATGTGCGCGCGCGCGCGCGTGTGTGTTTAACCCTACCAGACCTTAGCCCCTGAGCGTAATTGTGCCCCCTGCCTGGCCTCCTGAGCAAAATTTTGAAAAAAATGTATATACGTTAGAAAACTGTTCATATCATGCACACCAATGGTTAGAATTATATGAAACGTGGAGAGATTGTAGAAAATAGGCCTATCTTTCATCTAACGCCAGTCCAACCCTCAATCACACAAGCATCTCCCCTATCACTTGGTTGGGGGGTACGGGCACGCCCCCTTCTTCCAACACTCTGTCTCGATCTACTTCTTTCATTGTCAGAATCATCACTTTCACTCAATGCTTCATCAACGTAATCATCGTCACTTGAATCGGAAACGTATTCCTGATCAAATTCTCCAATCTGCAAAATGTCCACCACTTGTTGAACTGTGAAGCGAGTTGGCCTCGCCCGTTTACCTGTTGAAGTGCTTGGTTCATCACTAGCTCGCTTCATGGTCAATTTTGCACCCAAATCACCTCAAAATACCATCAACACAAAGGCAGACAGTTGCAATAGGCTGAACACACGCTCACGCGACGCTTAGCAACGGTCCGGTAGCTATTTTTAGCTCTTGATAAAGTGACGATCGTGTGAGTGTGCTATTCCCGGAACTCGGTATATAGTCATTTTCGTCAAAATAGCGGGAACTCGGTCTGGTAGGGTTAATGTATGTACATCTGTGTGTGTGTGCAGTGGTGGTGGTCTTTGATTTAATGTCTATTCACTAAAGTGATTTTAGACAATTACCCAGTTTGTGTGTGCAGTGTGAGTGTGCGTATGTGCGTGTGTGCGCGCTCACGCGAGCCCGCTCGTGTATGTGTGTGTGTGTCTGTGTGTGTGTGTTTGAGCATGTGTGTGTGTGGTTTGGTAATACTTAAGCTGTCTCTGGTCCCACGGAAGCAGCTGATGTTTCGATTTCTTTGGTGGTGTTGTGCATGTGTGTGTGTGATTTGGTAATACTTAAGCTGTCTCTGGTCCCATGGAAGCAGCTGATTTTTCGATTTCTTTGGTGGACTTCCTCGCCTCATTGGCAAAAATCTTTTTGGTGTGAGTTTCTCAGGTGGATTTGTAACACCAAACAGCGTTGGGACAGCAGGCCAATTCAGACTGCTTTGAATAAGTCATGAACTGGTTGTTCTAAAAGTGGTTTGAACAAAGGTAGCAGTTTCTGCTAACGTACTCTGTTGTTGTTTTCAGAAGATTCTGTCGCCCGGTATTCAATTGGGGTGGAAGTGGGGGCGGCCTACTGGGACTAATCCCACTGAGACTAATAATCCCTCTGGGGCTACCTTCAATTTCAGCTACTATCGGCGACTTAGACAACTTTACAAGCGCTTGGTTTATTGATTCATACCTTGAACACCATGTACTGAGAAATTTTATTCAATGTCTGAGGGTAATGCCATTGGTACTTCGACAAAACATTGATGACGTTTGGTGCTGGTTCATGTTCAGCTCCTGCCAAAATTCAAGGAGTTGACGAACTATGCAATTACTCAAAACATGGATTGACAATACAAGACAATTGGTTATCATTTCACAAACTGAACTTGGAACAAACAATTATTTGTATTCTTTTCATGCCGCACTTGCGATGAACAACAGCAGTCCCCATCCCAACATCCCAGCACTGAGGAAGAGATAGAGACTGCGCTTGTAGTTCATTGGTTGAACATGAATCAACTGCAAAGAAGAAGCAACAATGGAGAAAAGAATCCTAGTAGTTGGCTTCAAACGATACTTCATGACTGGCTAAAAGAACATACTCAGCTACACGGACGCATGGGCTTTGACTGTCAACTGCGCTGACTTGACAAAAGAACAACCCACTGACTGAAAACTACTTCAGTTCACCAGTTTTAGATTAATTTTAAACAGTCTATTGATAATAAAGTATGTACAAAATGTGTTTAAGCATGCGCAGGGATATAATAATAATAATAACAACAACAACAACAAAAACAATATTAAAACAACAACAACAACAACAATAATAATAATGATGATGAAACAAGAATACTACCCTTGTAAATATGTGTATGCGTCTGGGTACTTATTTTCTAATACTGATTTGTCCGAGAGGGATCACTGACAAAATCAGCCAAACTGGATTTTAGTCCAAGTGGCACAGCAGCTGACTGCCAAAACTGCTCAAGCATGAAAAAATGATTTAGTCTCAGTAGGATTGCTCCCAGTGGACCTCCCCGTCAGTTTCTTACACGCTAGGTATGCGAAGTTTTCACGAGATACACTAGGTAGGAGCATGTTTTTGTTCCACCTCGTGGCAACGTGGCTAGGTATTCGCTAGATAATGGTGGCTAGGTGGCATTGAGAGGATCTTGCCAGCGAGGCAAAGGTGGTGGTCGTGCAAGTTTCTTTTGCGTTTGAAAGGGTGCTATGAAACGGACGAGAGACAAATGTAGAGTTTAGCAATGTACATCGCTTATTTCACAATCTTATGCAAAGTATCTTTCGCCTCCTTAATGTTTATTTTTGTTTTGTCTAAACTCATTTAATTTTTTTCATAGAAACAGAATGACTGCCATGGACCCGACTACCAAGTAAAGCAAATGCAGATTGCAGGGTGATCATTGCACAAGCCTTAAGCCTGCACACATGCCCATGAGCTGGCCAAATCCTGAGATCCTACTTACCCTATGTTTTACCTAGCCTACATTTTTATACTGGTACTGTATCAGTCTATCACTGGACGTGAAGGAGGTTACACGCAGAGTCCAGGGGCAGTGCCCCTGGTGGGGGCTAGTGGTAACGCCTCCTGAAACTGAAGTATTTTTGCCATTTGAAAGAAAAAAAAACCTGCCTGTTATAGAATCTCTTCCTTTCCTGATTCCTCTGTTGTTGTTGTTTTCTATGTTAGTACATTTTTAGTTTCTCTTTGTGTATCTTTCTGTCTGTCTGTCTCTCTTTCTTTCTTGAAGGGGTGTGTGTGTCTGGAACCTAAGTAACCCTCTGGGTCCAGCTCTGGATTGTCATGTTCCAAATAGAGGGAAAGAAAGGTTTAAAGGGAGACAAC
The DNA here is from genome assembly GCA_030674185.1 of Monoplex corrugatus. Lineage (NCBI taxonomy): Eukaryota > Metazoa > Mollusca > Gastropoda > Littorinimorpha > Ranellidae > Monoplex > Monoplex corrugatus. Next base: position 43,168,492 of record CM060312.1, on the reverse strand, counting down.
CCTTCTCTCCATCTCTTGGAGCTATGACTTGTCTACTTTAAACTGTTTTAATCTAAAATCGCTTGTCAATACACATTAATTCAATGATCACCACAATAAACACACACTCCCACTGTCACACACACACACACACACACATGCACACACACACACACACACACACATACACACACACACACACACACACACACACCGCTGCACTTACGCCAGTCGTGGATTCTGCGACTTAATAATCAAGATCAAGATCACACAGTAACAGTTAAATACACACAAAACCATGTTTTAAACCACAGCACCGACTATGTCGTTAGGCCGCTGACGTACTACAAATAAGATCTCGCGTTAGGCCTACTCATGCATGCATGTGTGGTGTTGACATTACTCGTATGTGGGTTACTTCCGTTTCAGTTTCTCAAGATGACGTCTCCGCGTTCGGAATGAATTCCGTATGCACTAACGTCACAGGTGCCATGTCATGGTGATCATGACACAAGCCTTAAGCGTGCACATAAACTCATGAGCTGGCCAACTCCTGAGGTCCTACTTACCCTATGTTTTACCTAGCCTACATTTTTATACTGGTACTGACTGTATCAGTCTATCACTGGAACAATTTTGGTTAGATGTAAATGATGTGTGTATCTGTGTATCTTATCTTCAAAGAAAACAAATAAATAAAGAAAATGAATAATTAAAGGTATGAATCACAACACAACTAGTCACTCAGTATAAACTAGTCTCGTATCACAGAAATACCTCAGTCAATGCACAAAGCCTCCACTGCCTGTCATAAAGATGAAAACAATATTTCCTTAATCCACCAGCCCGTCGTCCACTTTCGAGGAAAGGACAGAGGAACAAATTAATAAATGTGTAGATAAGTGAACGAGCAAAAAATAAGTAACAAATAACAGTGGGCTACATCAGACCGTTATAAAAAGAGTAGATCTATGACCGCCAGGTTCGTGTCAAGGGCCTCCAAAATCCCAGACTAGACCGATCCCCCTTCCCTCCCCCCACTTCCACTCAGAGCCCCTGTCCCACCCACCTTGCTGCCCTCTTCACCCACCCCACCCCTCCTACCTCACCACCCTCATTCCCCCCACCATCATGATTAAAACTGAACTCTTAAGACATGTCCACTGCTCCAGATTTATCTGCTGCAAACCCCCAGTTATAGGCGCCAGAATAATCAAGTTTGATTGTGGGCCCTCAACACTGAAGAAGAGGTAGGCCTACAGCATTGTCGCCCTCAAAGTAGTCTTTCTTGCTTGTGGTGTTTCGAGACAGTTAATTCGATAAAGCTTTTTTCTTCCTAACCATTGCAATGCAGACAACCGTACTTTCCGTTTTGGGGGCTGAGGGACATAAAGCATCTGCCGTTTACTTATTTATTGATTGATTTGGTTCAGTTCTTACGTCGACACCCACCTCATGCGATATGATAACGATCCAGGGAAGTGGGTCTAATCTAATCCTATCCTGACACCACTGAACAATGATGTTAAGATGGGGCAGTGAGATGTCCAGTTTTAATATAGCGCACCCCGGGTTCGTACCACGACCATTAGCCCTAACTTGTGAATCCGACCGTGGCCTTCGCGAAGTCCACTACTCAACGCTGAAACCAACTGAGGTAGGCCCACAGACATCTAAGATAGCCTACTGGGGCCCGCACTGCCGTTTACTTGTACATCCGATTGGTTAAAATATCAGTGTTTTGTAGCACGTGGTTCTATCAGGGGACGTCAGTTTCTGTTTTCTCTTCAACCAAAGAGGGGAAATTTGGCCTAGCTCAGATGTGAAGAATGGATTGAAAGGAGAAACAAGTATCATGGACTGGCAATATCGCGGAGAGGGAAATTGTTCCCTAGTCGTAGCAAGTTCAGCAGTGAGTTTTATGTGTGCATGTATAAGTATTATTGCTTTTCAAAATGTAGTTAATGCCTTTCTTTCGTTAATAATCGAGCATTCGATCATTACAACAAGTGTTTTCGTAACTCAAAATTTACAACAGAGTTAACTTTTAATCTTTAGAGCGCTGAATAAGACAACACACGTACAGAAATTGTATCTTAAGCCTTAACGCGCCGGATGAAATAGAACATGCATACAAAAAATTATTCTTTTAATTTAAATCGAAAGACAGATAGCCGCGACTACCTGCACTCGTTTTAGGGCATTTCTATGTTTACTGCTAGATTAACTAATGCTTGGTTTTGATAGGTAGCCTAAATCTTATGTCTACATTTTTTTAAAGCAGAGGTTTTGCAGAATGTGATTGTAATAGTAGGAAGACAGCGTGTGGTGCAGGAGGATATTCGCAAAGATAATACAAAAAGAAAAGGTTTGCCGCAGTATTTGAAAAGGTAGGCTATTGTCTACATGTCCCGATGTCAGAGTGACTCAGAAACGATTAAAAAATGAACAAAACTCGTTAAAGGTTTGTCCTTTTCCACTGTGCAAATAACTTTGTTTTCTGGGCCTTTAGTGGTATGCCACCTGCACCTGTTCCTGATAACACGCCCACCCATACCACACCCACCCATGTCTTCTTCGAAGCATGAACTGATGAAGGAATTAAGTCGCTCCCTACTGGGCGATTTGGAATTTAACACTCCTCTGTGTACTGGGTGTTTGTATAGGTTTTTAAAAAAATCATTAAAAAATAGTGGCCAGACACATATTCTTCTTATTTTGATACATGATTATCATTATGTTGAACAAGCATTTTACAAGGTTTCAAAGCTGTAACCTGTATGGTACTCTTTTTGTTGCCAGTTGTAAAACAAGGTAGGCCCTATATTTTTATGGTAATAAAAATGAGGGTGATTGCAAGAGCATACAAGGGAAGTTCTCACTGTTCTTGAAAAGAGGACTGTTTTCTACATAAGTCACATTGGAAATACCGATAGAGAGTATACAATAACTAATTGAGAGTTTCCATTTTCTACAAATAAACTAAAATCAATAACATACTACTGATAACTTGTCGATTTGTCATTTCACATTCTCCTTATACAGGCGGTTTGTACAGGTGTTTACAAAAATCATAAAAAAATAATGAGGAAACACACAGCTCTTGAAATTTTCACACATGGTTATTGTTTATTGAATAAGCATACTGCAGAGTTTCAAAGCTGTAACTTTCGTTGAACTTTCTCTTTTTGTAGGTGGTGATGAGAGAAAATATGTTTTTGTGACAATAAAATTGAGAGTGGCTGTGATTGGATAGTGGTAAAGTTCATACTGCTCCTGAAAAGTGGACAGTTTTCCACATAAATCACATTGAAAATCCCAATAGAGAGTGAACAATGGCTACCTGAGATTTCTCCTTGATACAATTCAGCTAATGTCAGCAAAATGCTGCTGACTACTTGGCGATTTGTAGTCAGCTTCAGTATACCAAGTGCTTGAATAGAGTAGAAATTTTTGAATGCGCAATCTGCATATCAGGCCCTCAGAGCAGAAGCGCATCACTGAGTCTGTCCGCATATCCGGACGTTAGTAGGGAGTGAGTTAAAAATAGAATCAGAACTAGCAATAAAAATAAATATTTCTGGAATAAAAGCACAAGTCTTGGTTTATTTTATATTATTCACAGTAAACAAATTTATGCACAGAACATTGAAAAAATTGCCCATAGGAAAAAGATGTGCACATCAACTGGTTGTTTAAAATCTAAAGATGGTATGATTATTATGGAAAAAACTGAGAAATACATTTAAGACTTTTTTGATGATGACAGAAAGAAGAAACATAACATAAGAAAGAATGGAAACCAGAAAAAACACGAAAGAAGAATAAGAACGCAGGTTTAATACAACAAGACAAGACGGGCGCAAATTTTTGGCCAACTGGCCTTTGTCAAGCGTAAGATCACAAACAAACAAACACCAGATACAAAAATTAGGAGAAAAAGACTGAAACTTCCCTGCTTCTGGGTCCAGTGTGAGAAAAGGAATAAACTAAGTAAAATGACATCATAATGTGTTTTTGAGTAAATATGATGTCAGAGCTGAAATGAGAACTATGACGCACTAGTGAAGAGTAGTGTTTGGAATGTAAAAGATACCAGTATTAAATAATGCCTAACAGAAATATAAGTATATACTATATGTTCGACTGAATGAGAAAATATTTAATCTAGAGGTATGGCTGATGTAAATGGATTGTGCCTAGTGCAATGAATCCGGTCTGACTTTGAAATAGGAAGAAAAACATCCTAAGCCATCAGCCAAGGGGCTGAAAGGGAAAACTGGGCTGAAGGGAAAACCGGAGTCCCCAGAGAAAAAAAACTGTTAGTCAGATGCGGCTGGGCCTGTCTTGTGAAGGGAGAATTCAAATAGATTGAAATTAAAAGAAAAATGAAAAGAAAAATGAAAAAGGCATATGTGCAACCGCAAAGCCAATACCTCACTGGGATGGGAAAATGATGATAATATGGTCTATTTCAGTAAATCATCATCGAGGTAAAACATACAAGGACTCAAGGGCACATTGAAAGAAGGAGATTGTATGCATAAAATCATCCAAGCAGTATAAACATAGATTATACATGAGGGACAAGAAAGATAATATGTATACTATGTATACATTTGAGTGAATACATATGCACTGCACATATATACACACCAAGGTAAAAGCACATGCACGCAGAGCCATGTCCAGATAAAAGGCCTACATGAAGTGGCATGATAGTAAATTCAGTTGAGGAAATCTTTATCATTATGGTTTGTCATTGAAAGAAAGAATGTTGAAGGACCATCAATAATGAAAGATGAGGTTATAGCAAGGTTGAAAAAATAAAACAGGGAAAAGCCCCAGGACCAGACAAATGTTACAATGCAAATGATCGAGGTTCTAGAAGAATTTGGTTTTGAAATAGTAACAGTCCTCTGAAATGAAATCCATGTCACCAGAAAAATCCGTAAAGATGTCTCTGCTATGTTATTTTCACTCTGTCTAGACCTGTAAGCTGGAAGTGAAATTGTTTCCTGTCGCAATCTGAAGTCTATTGATCTGAACACCTTCACTTTTGAAGTGACTAAATTTCTCTCTCAGGTCAGGGATTCCACTGTTACTGCTGCTTTGTATATTTTGATTCTCTTCTGTTTACTTGACAAACATACCCCCAATCCACCAGTGTTCTGCCTGATACAGTGATAGTCCATGTGCGCCTTGGTATAGCCTCAGTTATATGCAAAACAGGGAGAATGTCTAAGGGCTGAGTGCCAGCGGTGGTCTTTTAAACTAGAAGTACACCATCAGATTTATCAGACTGTGGGCTACAAGTGAATGAGTTGATCTTTAAAGCAAAAACTAATAACTTTTCCTCACAGATTCTTGTAGCCAAAAACACAAAAATTCTGTTCTCCACCATATCTGATTTACTTGGCACTGAGAAATCAACTCCCCTATCATCAAATTTGAGTCCAGGTGATCTCCCCTCTGCCTTTCCACATTTTTTTCCTCTAAGATTTCTAAACTTGACTCAACTCCTTCCACCCAACACCTCCAGACTGTCCGTTTACTGGTACTCTTTCCTCTTCCTCCGTCCTGTATCTGAGATTGAGATTTCAATGATCTTCAAAGAAACATGTTTTAAATCTTGCAAACTTAACCCTATTCCAGCCTGTCTCTTTTCACAAATTTACCAACTTTTTCCATCAATCACCTCATCGTCATTTCTTTTTTGGTCTCAGGAGTCATCCCTTCTGCTTTCAAAACTGCTTTCATCCAGCCACTTCTCATAGGAAAAAAATAATCTTGATCCTAGTGATCTGAAAAATTATAGACCTGTATCAAATCTTCCATTTCTCTCCAAGCTTCTTGAAAAAGTGATACTAAATCAACTGAATGAGCATACCTCCTTAAATTATCTCCACCATCCTTACCAGTCCGCCTGTAGAGCAAACCGCAGTACAGAAACAGCCCTTGTTCACAGTTAATGAACCACTTCTTGCTTCTAATACTGGTAAAATTTCTCTCTCAACACTCCTTGATTTTGTCTGAGCACTGCCTTTGATACCATTGACCACTCCATCCTTTTCTCTTGTCTTGAACAAACTTTTGGAATTCACAGTGCTACTCTTTCTTGATTTTCCTCCTGTCAGCTCAGTTAGTTCTCATCAGTGGAAGTCAATCTGAGCCTATCACTGTATCAGGCATTCTTGCAGAGTTCCTCAAGGTTCAGTGCTAGGGCCTGTCCTATTCACCCTTTATACCTCACCCCTAGCCTACATCATCAACCACATGATGTGCAACATCAGTTTTATTCAATTTCAGATGACCCACAACTTCAGAATAGCACCGCCCCTGAAAATATTACTTACCTTATCTCAGAAACATCCAGCTGCTGGATTGACATCCAGAACTGGATGACGCAAAAACTACAATTAAATGGTGATAAAACTGAAGCCATGCTCATACTCACTGTCATAGGCACCAAAAACAAATTTGCGTCTATTACACTTAATATCATCCAGCCAGGTGACAACTCATCCTTCTCTCTGATTCTGTCAAGAACATGAATGTGACCTTGCACAACACTATTTCTATAGATGCAAAAGTTTCTAACACAGACCTCAGTCATGCTACCATTAGATTTGGAGAATTGTTCACATTCAAAGGTATCTTTCAACTGAGGCTGCATCTAAGCTTGTGAAATCTCTTATTTTGTCTTGTCTTAATTGCTATAACGCTCTCCTTTTTGGACTACCAGCTGCTTCTCTCCTCTGTCTGCAATGCATACAAAACTCGGCTGCTCATGTTGTCCTCAGAAAGAAAAAGTTTGATTGTGTCAGTCCTCCCCTTCACTCAGTGAACTGGTTGCCTGCTGTGAACAGAATTGAATATAAGCTGGATACTTTGTCAGTTTGTGTAAAAAATCTATTTACCAGTCTGCTCCATCATACCTTTATGACAACATAAATATTCATACACCAACTTGCACTTTATTCGCAGCTTAGATATTCTTTCCGTTCAGGTTCCTAGATTTGAACTATCAACTGTCGGCCAGCGTTCTTTTGCTGCTTCAGGACCATCTCCTTGGAGGAAACTTCCATTCTCCCTTCGTTTATCACCTACCCTTTCTGCTTTTAAACCCAGTTAAAAATCCCACCTCTTTTTCCAGCAATGAATTCTACACTGCCTCTTTCTATCAGTTTGTGTGTATGCGTGTGTGTTTTTTTCTCACGTGTTGTAAGGTGGTCTGCGTTGATTACATATATGTATGTCGGGTGTGTGGGTGTGCTTTGATTTGAATTGTTAGGATTTGGCACCATATAATTACTGTAATTATTATTAAGATATGTCAAAATCAGTTTTCATTGCACTTTCAAAGAAAGCAGGGGCTACAGAATGCAAGCTCCATTATACAATCAGCTTAGTGAGCCATGTGACAAAGATTCTATTAAGAATAATCATGATCAGAACAAAGAATCAAAACAGAAATAGCAGAAGAACGATGTGGATTTGTTGAAGGGAAAGGAATTGTTAATTCCATGTATGTCCAAAGAACTCTCATAGAATGATCAGTTGGGTTGAATAAGGATTTATGTTTAAATATTTTGTTAATGATCCCAAGGCTTTTGATTGGGTAAGACATGAAGAATTGATATCACCCGACTGGATAAGCTCAATGTTCAAATACTTCAATGGAAAGTATCAAGAACAGTAAGGAATAATATATGTATTCGGAACAAACAGCAACAAACAGTGAGAGTAGGAAATGATTTTGTACTTCTTTCCAAAATATCCGAAGAGGGGTTAGGAAGGAGTGTGTTCTGTCACCAGATTTATTTTTACTTTACAGTGAAACCATCATGAGAAATCTAGAAGAATGCCCTGGGATGAAGGTTGGAGGAAAAATGATAATTTCTGTTATGCAGATGACACTGTTCTAATTGCAGAACATGAAAAAGACCTCCAAAATCTTGTGAATATACACTACATACACTCAATCCAAAACAAGTGTGACTGCCCACGTTCAAGCAAACAGGAATTGGAAAAAACATGAAAGAAGAATAAGAATGCATATTCAATACAAGACAAGACAGGTGCAAATTTTCGGCCAAAGATTACAAACAAACACCAGATACTAAAATTAGGAGAAAGAGACTGAAACTTCCCTGCTGCTGGGTCCAGTGTAAGAAAAGGAATAAACTGACTAAAATGACATCATAATGTGTTTTTGAGTAATTATATGATGTTAGAGCGGAAATGAGAACTACGAAGCACTAGTGAAGAGTAGTGTTTGGAATGTAAAGGATACCAGTATTAAATAATGCATAAGCGAAAATATAGGCATATGTTCGACTGAATGAGAAAATATTTAATCTAGAGGTATGGCTGATGTAAATGGATCGTGTCTAGTGCAACGAATCCGGTCTGACCTTGGAATAGGAAGAAAGACATCCTAAACCAACAGCCAAGGGGCTGAAAGGAAAACTGGAGACCCCGGAGAAAAAATCCTTAATCAGACGCGGCTGGGCCTTTCTTGTGAAAGGAGAATTCAAACAGATTGAATTTAAAATGAAAATAAAAAGAAAAAAGGCATATGTGCAACCACAGAGCCAATATCTCACTGGGATGGGAAAATGGTGATAATATGGTCTATTTCAGTAAATCATCATCAAGGTAAAACATACATGAACTCAAGGGCATCTTAAAAGAAGATGATGGTATGCATGAAATCATCCAAGCAGTATAAACATAAATTATACATGAGGGACAAGAAAGGTAATTCGAGCGAATACATACGCATACATATATATATACACACCAAGGTAAAAGTACATGCATGCAGAGCATGTCCAGAGAAAAGTACATGAAGTGGCATGATACTGAATTCAGTTGAAGAAATCTTTATGGTTTGTCATTGAGGCCATGTGGCTTGTGCATTCCAAGTTTATCTATAAGATGGGATTCTCTGTCTTTCCTGTCTATGGTGCTGTTACTGTATAGAAGCCACAGACCTTTCACTCGGATGTTGTTGATTGAGTGCTCCAACTGGTTGAAATATTTTTCTCTCTTTGATGTTGGATGTCAGCCAAGTGTTCCTTGAAACGTGTATCAAGGGTACATCCAGTTTCACCAATGTACAGTTGAAAACATTTAGAGCAGCTGATCAAATAGACAGTTATAGGTTTGACAGTTAAAATCAATAAAATGTCTTGTAATTTTCATGTGCGATTTTGGGGCCTCTGACTTTGGTAGGCTGAGCACATGAAAGGACGTGTCCCGCATTTAGGTTTGTTACATGGAGAGGTTCCTGGAGGTTGGCTGGCTGGTTTTCTGAGTCTTGAACTGACCTGCACATCACGGAGGTTCGTGTCTAATCTGCGGACAATTAAAGGAAGCTGGTCAAAAATTTCAGCTACAGTAGGACTGGATTGTAGAATGTCCCATTTGGACAAGATGAAAATTTTCAGCTACAGTAGGACTGGATTGTACTTTTGTAGAATGTCCCAGTTGGACAAGATGATTTTTTTCACACAGTAATAGAACTTAGAAGGGTGATAGACTAAACTGAGAACCGGACGATTGTCTGTGGCAGCTTTTGACTCAGAGTGGAGGGCGTTTGATCGAGAGATAGAGTTAAGCAGGAATTTCTACTGCGAAAAAAAGCAAGTCAGCAGTGAGTTAACAAAACTTTCTTCCCAAATGAAAGAAAGACGTTATGTGGCTGATTGATGTTGAAGTCAAATTTGATGACCTGCACAATCTGCATGAGAAATCTGTATGTCTCTGCACAGAATCAGATCAAGTCAGATACGCAGCTCAGTGGCCACTGAGATGCTTGAAGATCTGATCAGGATTTCTGCTGAGGATTTCAGTGCCGAGAAAGCTGCCATCAAGTAGACTACCTCATCTCACAGGCCAAGGAAGCTCCAGTACACTGATTGGCTAGACAGTCTAGACCTGATTCATAAAGATGAATAGACTGGAGCAGAGAGGATGTCATGTGTTCCGTTTTGTTTTGTTTTTGTTAATTTTCATAACTGTTCTGTTTGGTTTTCTGTTACTTTGTACTTCTATATGTATATTCATTGGAATATAAGATTTTAAGAAATCCAGTGCTGCTTTTTCCCATGTACAGTTCGATCTGTGCAAGTGAAATCGCATACCAGCACTTTGCTAGTGTATGGTAAACAGTATTTAGTATTTACAGAGAGTAGGCTATTTCTTCCTTCTCTGGTGGCAGTTTCTTATTTTTGTATACATATAAAATCTGAATCAGTATGACTGTCAATGATCAACTTCAAGCAAATCATCATCATCATCAGGTGCCCTGCCGCATGGCGTTGGCGACCATGAACTTCCAACCATCTCTATCTCTCGTTGCCCCTAGCATCTCCCCCACCCTTCTCATCCCCAGCCACTCTGCAAGTCTGTCCAGCATTCTCTCCCTGGGTCTACCTGGTGCTCTCTTTCCCTCCAGCTTTCCCGTTGTGACAAGGTGCTCCAAATCCCCCTTCCTCATAAAATGGCCTATAATTTAGTATAAATGTTGCTTGTCTTTTCCTAATCTTCCTTATGAGTGATCTACTTGTGTCTGCCTTTCAGAGATTTTTTAGAGATGGCCAAGGTCCAATGTAAATCACAAGAAGTTACAGTCATAATTCAAGCAAATAGGAACCAAAGATACTCAAAAATAGGATCAAAACACATATTTTATGGACTTAAACAAGACAGATGCAAATTTTCAGCCATCTGGCCCTTGTCAAGTGTATACAAAGACAACAAAGAATAAGTGCATAAAATTTAGTAGATTTCTCTGACATTTAATTGAGCCAGACAAAATGGCAGCTCTATGAATTCTGTAACTAGGAAGCAGGGGAGACATGTATTTTATTATAAAAAAAATAGTCATACCATATTATTATTGTTTTATGCAGAGGATATCTAGGACGAAATGTTGGAAATTAGTAAGTGGAATTTAACAAACTATACATATATCACATAATTTCAGTGTCATGTAAAGGGAAAGTATCACAGAATATATTATGCATACAGGGTTGTGTTTTGTCACCAGATCTGTTTACACTTTACAGCCAAAACATCATGAGAAACCTAGAAGAAGACCCTGGATTAAAGGTTGGAGGGAAAATGATAAACAACATTCGATACGCAGATGACACCGTGCTAATTGCAGAAAGTGAAAGAGACCTACAAAACCTTGTGAATATACTAGAAATAGAAAGCAAAGGTAAAGGGCTGGAACTAAACAGCAGGAAGACTGAAGTCATGGTGGTCAGTAAAAAACATGAAATCCCCTCATGCAAAATAACAGCAAATGGCACAACCTTGACACAGGCTGATAAATTCAAATACCTGGGAACGATCATTTCATCAGACGGCAGATGCACATCAGAAATAGCAGGCAGAATCGGCCAAGCCAAAACAACATTCAAGAAGATGACAAGCATTCTTACCAACAAATGCCTGTCAATTAACATCAGAAAGAGAATTCTTGAATGTTATATAGAACCAATACTGTTGTATGGATGCAAGGCATGGACAGTCAACAAACAAAGCCAGAACAAGATTGAGGCAGCCGAGATGTTATTTCTAAGAAGAATGTTGAGAGTTCCATGGACAGCAAAGAAAACAAACGAGACAGTCTTGATGGAGGCAGACACAAGTAGATCACTCATAAGGAGGATTAGGAAAAGACAGGCAACAGTCATAGGCCATTTTATGAGGAAAGGGGATTTGGAGCACCTGGTCACAACGGGAAAGCTGGAGGGAAAGAGCACCGGGTAGACCCATGGAGAAAATGCTGAACGGACTTGCAGAGTGGCTGGGGATGAGGAGGGTGGGGGAGATGCCAGGGGCAATGAGAGATAGAGACAGATGGAAGTCCATGATCGCCAACGCCATGCGGCAGGGCACCTGATGATGATGATATATATATATATTACAACAAATCTATTCTGACCTTGGGAAAGGAAGAAAATACATCCTAACGCAACAGTCAAGAGGCTGAAGAGAAAACCAGAGTACCCAAAGAAAACGCCCATAGTCAGATGCAGCTGGACTTTTGTTTTGCAGAAGGAAGTGAAACATAAAAAAACCAAAAAACAAAAAATACAACATATACAGCCACAAAGCCAAGACCTCATTTGAAGAGGGAAGGGGGCGTGGGGGCAAACAGAATGAAATGATCAGTTTCATCCTGATAATCATTAACTGTTAGAATAAAAGTGTATCACTCATCAGGTACTTGTGAACACACACTTAGCAAAGATTGTATGCATAAATCAGACCTGTTTACTGTACGAAATTTTCGTACAATCTCACAAAATTTGGGTGGTTGTACGGTTGTACGCAACAAAAATATAAAGTACGAAATTCAACACATTTATTGTACGAAATCTCAACTGTGCGCCAAATCCACTTGCGGGTCCACCTTTTTCATTCACTGGCCGCCGACCTTGACCGGATGCGTTTAGATGCTTTACCGCCCTTAATATTCTCGCATGCGCAGGAATTGCTTTGAATCGGTTCCTCTCTGTTGACTTAAGCGGGCAGAAGGTTCTTTGTACGCATCAGCTTAGTTCTAATTCAAGATGGCGAACCGTGAAGGAAAGCGCGTTCATGAAAGTGGCGATGAAGATGAGGAACCAAAGGCAAAAAATGTGAAAAGTTACAGTCAGAGTTTTAAACTGACTTATTCAAAAGAGTTTCCGTTCGTCACCTCTTCATCAAAAGGCAGGCACTTCGCTTTCTGCACTGTTTGCAGATCAGATGTTTCAATTGGCCACAGTGGCACTTTCGATATCCAACGGCATGCGGAGGGGAAAGGTCACAAAGCCAATGCTGCCTCAGCTGCTTCCTTGTCGATCTCGACCTTTTTCAAGCCGAAGTCGAAGACACCGACAGTTTACTATTACAAATCACGAGGGCAGAAGCGAGGATCTGCCATTATGTCATCGAATTAAACTCGCCCTTGGCATCGACGGACAAGCTCAGCTTGAAGCTGACGGCAGCAGTCAAGATGTTTCTTATTTTCATAGGAAAGAAAATCTACTTTTTGATTTGTATGAGCCACAGTTGGTTTCTAGTAGCAGATCTCTTGTATTTACAAATGTGTTTTTCAGCAACAACAGTCAGTGCTACTGCTAGTGCCAGTGCTATGTGATTTGAGTTCCAGTTATAGTAGTAATTTTTTGTATGTGTTTTTTCCCCCAGTTTCAAGTATACCTTATAATCTAGCTATGAGTTTGAATGTTAGAGATAAGTCTTTAGTGCACATTGTTATGATGTTAGAGAACAAAAAGGAATGGACTGATTGTAAAAGTGATGTGGAGATGCATCCTGAGTATGGTTTGCACCAAAAGAGGAGGGCACCGTGACCTCTGAAACACTGGCATAAGGAAAGTAAGAGAGAATGATAGCATTATCTTTTAATGATCAACAATTAACTGTGTAATGTTGGTTTTAACTAATTCAAAAATAATAAAAAGAAAAAATGATACTGACATGTCTGTTTTGTTTTCGTTATATACTGTACACTGCACAGTATAATTTGATAAGTTAAGTTACTGCGTCATGCTGTTGATTTTACAAATTGTTTTCAGATTGTACATATTTTTGAACCCTATTGTACACATAAACAATTTTAGGGGTAAACAGGTGTGATAAATTCATCAAACTACACAAATGATAAAATAAACATGTAGGGGCAAAGGAATCCCACCTATACATTCAATCATGAATCAACACCCACATGTACACATTCAGGTAAACATGCATGCACATAAGCAGTCATGTGCATATAAAGAAATACAAACATGTTGTTATATGCAGTGGGGGGGGGGGGGGGGAGAGGATATTAAAACCTGATTGTACTGCATTCTGCAGTAGATATTGTTATGGTTTGTCATTAAGACCATACGGCTTGTGTGTTCCAAGTTTTTCTATGAGATGAGATTCCATGTCTTTTCTGTGGTGCTGTTAATGTAGAGGAGCCACAGACCTTTCACACGGATGTCATTTTTCAAATGGTCTGGCTGGGTGAAATGATTGAGATAGTTTTGTATCATTGTTGTTGTTTATCAACCAAGTGTTCTGTAAAATGTTTGTGGAGGGGATGTCCACTTCCACCAATTGTTGTAAACTCAAAACTGTAAAGTTGAAAACATTTAAAACAGGTGATTGCATTGGCAGTGTAATAGATTGGATATGTTGAAATGTTTTTTTATGATTTTCATGTGAGATTTGGGCCTCACACTATGCATGTAGTACTGGAGCACATGAAAAGACATGTCTTGCTATTACAGTATTAGGTTTGTTGCATAGGGTTGTTCCTGAAGGATGGTTTTCTGAGTCTTGAACATACCAACAAGTCACAGAGGTTCGTGCTTTCTTTGTAAACAATTAAGAATAGCTGGTCAAAGATTTCAGCTTCAATGGGACTGTACTGAAGAATGTGTCATTTGTTCAACGAAGGGAAATAGAGTAAGCTGAGAGTTTGTTAATCTTTCATAATCATAGTATAGTTTTTGGCTGAGAATAGAGGGCATGGGCTGAAGAGACAAGCTGATTTTTTTTTACAAGCTTTGTGAACAATACTGTGTGGGTGATGTCTCTGTAGGAAGAATTGGGTAATTTCATTTGCTTTGTCATAAAAAAAATCGGCCTCATGTGAGCAGAGATTCACATTTGCAAGAGTTGAGAATAAGGGTTGTTGGTGTTGGAATTGTGAAATGATCAATAATCCAAGTAAGAATGAGTCTGTTGGTTTGAAGTAGACTGTAGGCATCACTTTTTAGGGTAAAATTGAAACATACATGCCTAGAAAGCTAACAGATGTGTCAGAAATGTCATATGTAATTTTATGGATGGATAAAAAGTCTGGATTTTGTGGATAAATTCCAAGTGTTTGTCATGATAGAGGGATGACACACCAATGCCATCATCAGTGTGTCTTTTGTATATTTCAAGTGTTGGTGTCTTGTATTGTTGTTGGCTTGTTGAAGTTGTTCTGAAAATCCCATGAGCAGACATTTTTGTGCTCTTTGTGACTCCATTGGTTTGTGAGTTAGTGCAAATATCTTCATATCAAGTGAAAATGCACTTTGAGCGATAGTTAACATTGTGTTGCCAATGTTATAGGGGACAAAGCATTTTGTTCATGGTGTCTAGATATTGAACACACTTAATATCATATTTGATAGCATGAACTTAAGTACTGACTACACTGAGTGAGGAGGAAAAGGGTCACCTTGTTTGTAGTAAAAGGCTGGGGATATGGAAGCAATTACTCCGTATATAATCATGTTCGTCACACATTTTAATCATCAACATACTATGAGAACAGAAATAGATTTTTGTATGTTTCTTTGTGAAAGCATCAGAAAGTTGAAACCAGAAGAACAAGAAAACCAATATAAGCTCGTATCCAACAAAACAAAACAAAACAAGCGCAAATTTTCGGCCAACTAGCCTTTGTCAAGCGCGAACGCACGGTCACAAACAGATAACAAACACCAAACAATGGATAATAAAAACGGGACTAAAAACTTCCCTGCCACCTCGTCCAGTGGATCGGACCACTGGACGAGGCAGCAGGGAAATTTTTAGTCCCGTTTTACCACTGACGAGGCGGCAGGGAAGTTTTTAGTCCCGTTTTTATTATCCATTGTTTGGTGTTTGTTATCTATTTGTGACCATGCGTTCGCGCTTGACAAAGGCTAGTTGGCCGAAAATTTGTGCTTGTTTTGTTTTGTTTTGTTGGATACGCGCTTATATTGGTTTTCTTATTCTTCTGGTTCCTGTTTGCTTGGGCGCGGGCAGACACACTTGTTTTGGATCAGAAAGTTGTTATAATTGTAGGATACTTTTTTAAAAGTAAGCATAATTTGTGTATTTATTACTATTTATAGCTGAACGGTTTTCAGTTGTTTGTGTATTGTATTGTTTGGGATAGTGCACCTTGCGAAATCAGTTTGTGAAAATGTGAAAGTGGTAAACGCACGCACGCACGCACACGCATGCACGCACGCACGCACGCACACACGCACACACATGCACACACACACACACACACACACTGAGAGGGTCAGAGAGAGTGAAGATAAAGATCTAGAACTGAAATTTTGTCATGGTTGCATTAAACAAAGGCACAGAATAAAACTTTAAATAACGTCTTTTAATGATACAGTCAAAAGATAAAACGGAACTAGATCTTGTCTGACCTAAACGTATGAAAAATGCGTAGGTCTGTCTTTTTCCAGAGAGGATCAAAGAGACTCAGTTTGTCAAAGTGAGATCATTCTCTATCCCATCAAGGAAAACAAAAAAGGATTGTTGCTTAGATGTAAACTTGCAATCAGTCGTCAAAACAGCCTCACATTGCCATTTTTCTGTTGTCTTGCTTTGAAATGCTTTGAAATGAAGACCAAAGACAGTGGCCATGTTTATGCCTGTCATAATCATTCTTTACATCAGATACTGCTGGATCATGTCCTTAAGTGGACACCCAGAGCATAAAAAATGAAGTAAGTTGTTTTGTAAAGCATGGAATAAATTCATTACAAATATGGGGAGATTTGTTTGGGACTGTAATACCTAAAGAAGTACTTTTCAGTATATATAATTATGATTGTTTAGGACTAATACCAAATGTTTCTTTTCATTATATATATTTACCAAGTTCTTAAAAAATACAGCATTTGTAGGAAGTGGAAATTGCTCAAAACCACATTTTTTCTATATATGTGCTATTCTCTTGGCTGCTGAGGCCAGGCTGTTGCTCATCAATAGACATATGAAAGAAGAAAATTAGATATGATTACAGAAACAACTCTTTTCTTTAACTTACATAGAAAGTTTATTCCTTATATTTTTGACAGTTTTTGTTTCAGATAATGTAATCATGAAGGTACAGATGGTCTAGAATATCAGTCAGTGTAACCTTGAAAGGGCTTCATATGAAATGAAACTTCATATGCATTGAGGGCAATGGTACCGTCACAACTGCAAAAACAAATTTTAAAATATTTTCAGCAGTTCTTGAGAAAGTGCTGTCCTCAAGCCCTCCTTGAAAAGTGCTGATTTCACGGCTGCATTTTCCCAGCCATTCTGATTCTGACACCCTCTAGTTAGTACCTTTCCGCCAGCCTGCATCGCCTGTGAGTGCTATTTTTAGCCAGGCAGGATCACTCTACAGCAGTGCTTTGTAGCTGCTGCGATCTTTCGGGAGGGACTGAGTGTAGGAAGTGACTAAGATTGGCACAGAGTAGGCCTATTCGAATCTAGGTCACTCTGTAGGCCTATACTTCGATGCACACCTGTGCCTCGCCACGGGACGGGTGAGGGTGGTGTGGAGAGTGGAAGGGGAGGGAAAGATGAGCGCTGTTAATTAGCTGGCAGGGCAGAACCAAAAGTGGCCAGCTAAGGTGTCTCGGATTTGGGCGCCGTGATTTTAGGCACTTTTTTTGTTTTTTGTTGTCCATGTGATCTTGGAGAGATAGGTTGATTTTCCAGGTCCCTACCCTCAAAGGCCAATTAGCCTTCATGCCTTTGTGAAGTCTTGGTCAAAAGGAAAAAAAAAATGGGTGGAGCTGCTCTGTGGCGAAGCACTCTCAAAGGGGAGAGCAGCCTGAGTTCCATGTGGTAAATCCACTGTGACAAAAAGAAATGAATATATATATATGAATATAACTATGAATACATTGACCTTCAAACCTTACCATCTAAATTTACCCTTTTATGACTCCTAAACAGTCAAATTCATTTGCCAAAATTCTGTAAAGATCTACCCATAAATAGCTCAGAAATGATGTCCTCATTACTGTCACAGGCAGACTGACACACACACACTATACAGACACACCAACACATACCTGTTCTCAGTTGATATAAAATAATCTCCCTGTCTTTTTTTTTATTATAAAAAATGAGAGATTAAAGAAGAAATCAGGACATTACCTTTCAGTTCCATTTTGGATTCTGGTATGTATGCAGAAGCGAAGAGTTTATCGCCTTCTTAAACAGAACTACACCAAGAAGTTTGAGTCCCTGCCCAAGGATGTGGACAGTGAAAACAAGGCTCAAGCCATTTACAGCGACCTTCAGCAAATCATCAGCTACACACGATGGGTTATGCAGCCCTTGTTGTCTCCAAATTATGTGATTTTACCAGTAAGTATGTGTGTGATACATGCGTTTTTATTTGCCCATTGGAAATAACTAAATGCATAAACTACTCTGTGTCAGTGTGTGTTTTTAGGTAAATTGTTAGTAACAAAAGAAAAATGAAGATAACGATGTCCGGTAGGGATCATCATGCTGCGCAGGTGACACCAGACCGTCAGCAAGCTGCTACGATCAACCTCAACCTCAGAAAAAATACCAAAATTGCAACATGGA
Organism: Monoplex corrugatus; assembly: GCA_030674185.1. Lineage (NCBI taxonomy): Eukaryota > Metazoa > Mollusca > Gastropoda > Littorinimorpha > Ranellidae > Monoplex > Monoplex corrugatus. The sequence continues at coordinate 43,150,111 of CM060312.1, read as the reverse complement.
GCATTAGAACATTGTTGCAAAAAGGTAAATTAGAAATCAGACAATATCATTCCCCCATGGGTTGCCGGGGGGCTCTTTCAGTATAAATAGTATCCCCACCTTCTGGAAATTCTGTGCTAGAAATCTCTTCTTTTCTGTCACTCTCTTTGTTTCGGCCTTATTGCCTTGCTTAATGTCATTTCTACTTATTTTCTGCCTTAATGGTCCATTCACCTGTATTTTTTCGATAAAGTCTTACATACTTTTTCTTCGGATTGATAATTGGGTACATGTATTAAGTGCATTTTTAGCTCTAAGGAGGTGAGATATGCGGAAGCAATTTTCGGTAATCTGTGTCTGTTTTTATATGTTTTGGTGTCCTTATGTATGCTTATATTTGTATTCAGGTGTGTTTTTTAAATCTCCCTTATGCGATAAATCGGACGGAATGGTCCTTCGTCGGGGGCATGTCCTTAGATTATGTGCGCAAATGCATCAATATGTGTACTTAATTTTCTTTTCTTCCTTTTTTAAGTTTAGTGTGTTTTGAAGCGGTTATAGCCCTGATATGGCTCTTCGCAGTCGGCTGGGCTTTAAACAACAATGAAAAAAAAAAATGACAATATCAAAATGGAGATGGAAGGGCTTAACATTAGTATTTTAGGACTAGGGGAAGTGAGATGGAAGGAGCAGGTATGATAACATCAGGAGAGTATACAGTAATATACTCTGGTGGAAACTCACATGAAAGAGGAGTGGGCATCATAATGGACAGGGACAAATAAAAAGCAGTTAGGGAATACTGGGCTGTGTCCGACAGAGTTTTGCTGGTTAAATTGGGAGGGAGGCCATTTGATATCAACATCATTCAGATGTATGCACCAACATCCGCAAGTACTCCGAAAGATATCGACAACTTCTTCGAAGTATGAGAGATGGCCAAGGCCCAATGTAAATCACAAGAAGTTATAGTCATAATGGGAGATTTTAATGCTAAAGTGGGACAGGATAGGGTGGAGGATATAGTTGGACCTTATGGCCTTGGTGCACAAGATGAAAGGGGAGGGAAACTTGTAGAATGGGCACAGATGAATGAGTTCATAGTAGGAAACACTGGGTTTGAGCAGCCTAATAGAAGAAAATGGACTTGGATGAGTCCAGGAGATAATACCAAAAATCAGATTGACTATATCCTGATCAATATAAGATTTAGAAATTCTTACTGTCAGCAAAACCGCTACCAGGCACAAACTGCAACAGTGACCATGATCCAGTAGTGGGAAGATTTAGGCTCTAAAATTAAGGAAAAGTAACCAGACCAAAAGCAACATCAAACTAAATCTTGGACTCTTAAAGACAGATAAAGTGATACGTAAAAAATTTAACGTACATATTCAGAACAAATTCAGTGCTCTGGAAGACGTTGGTGACATTGAGGAACAATGGACAAAGTTAAAAAATTCGATAATTGAAGCTTGTGAAGAAATCCCTGAAGTAGATAGAAAAGCAAAAAAGAACTGGATGACAAAAGAAATTTTTAGGCTTGATTGAGGAACGGAGGAAGGCAAAGAGAAATGAGGAGATATACAGGAAGATAAACAAAGAAATCAGGAATAGGTGCAATGAAGCTAAGGAAGCTTGGCTGAAAACAAAATGCAAAGAAATAGAGGACCGACACAAAATGGATCCTCGGGGTATGTACAGACAAATTGAAGAAATTGTCCACAGGAAAAATACTGCACATCAACTGGTCACTTAAAATCAAAAGATGGTACGCTTATCATGGAAAAAGACAAAATATTAAACAGTTGGGGAGAGTACATTAAAGACCTTTTTGAAGATGACAGAAACGAAGAACACATTATAAGAAAGAACGTTGAAGGACCACCCGTAATGAAAGATGAAGTTAGAGCAACACTGAAAAAGATGAAATCAGGAAAAACCCCAGGACCAGACAGTATTACTACAGAGATGATTGAAGCCCTGGAGGAATTTGTAATTGAAAAATTAAGTCCTCCTAAATGAAATTTATGACACTGGAAAAATCCCCAAAGATAACGTCAAAATCAATTTTCATTGCACTTTCAAAGAAGACAGGGGCTTGCAATGCGAATTCCATCGCTCAATCGGTTTGATGAGTCATGTAACAAAAATCCTATTAAGAATAATCATGATGAGGACAAGGAATAGAATCAAAAGAGAAATAGCAGATGAACAGTGTGGATTTGCCAAAGGGAAAGGAACTATTAATGCCATATATACATCCTAAGAACTATCATAGAGAGGTCAATGAGATGAATAAGGATTTATATTTATGCTTCGTTGATTATACCAAAGCTTTCGATCGGTAAGACATGAAGAATTGATCAACCAACTAGAAAGACTTAATATTGATGGAAAAGATCTATGAATAATCAACAATATGTATTGGGAACAAACAGCTGCATGAGAATAGAAAACGATATAAGCTCTTTCCAAAACACCAAAAGAGGAGTCAGGCAGGGTTGTGTTTTGTCACCAGATCTGTTTTCACTTTACAGCGAAAACATGAGAAATCTCGAAGACCCTGGATTAAAGGTTGGAGGAAAAATGATAAACAACATTCGATACACAGATGATACCGTGCTAATTGCAGAAAATGAAAGGGACCTTAACAACCTTGTGAATATACTAGAAATAGAAAGGAAAGGTAAAGGGTTGGAACTAAACAGCAGGAAGACAGAAGTCATGGTGATCAGTAAAAAACCTGAAATCCTGTCATGCAAAATAACAGCAAAGGGCACAACCTTGAGACAGGTTGACAAGTTTAAATACCTGGGAACGATCATTTCACCAGATGGTGGATGCACATCAAAAATAGCCAGCAGAATCGGCCAAACCAAAACAGCATTCAAGAAGATGAAAAGCATTCTTACCAACAAATGCCTATCAATTAACATCAGGAAGAGAATTCTTGAATGTTGTATAGAACCAATACTGTTATACGGTTGTGAGGCGTGGACAGTCAACAAGCAAAGCCAGAACAAGATTGAGGCAGCCGAGATGTGGTTTCTAAGAAGAATGTTGAGAGTTCCATGGACAGCAAAGAAAACAAACGAGACAGTCTTGATGGAGGCAGACACAAGAAGATCGTTCATAGGGAAGATTAGGAAAAGGCAGGCAACATTTATAGGCCATTTTATGAGGAAAGGGGAATTGGAGCACCTTGTCATAACGGGAAAGCTGGAGGGAAAGAGAGCACCAGGTAGACCCAGGGAGAAGATATTGGACAGACTTGCAGAGTGGCTAAAGACAAAGAGGGTGGAGGAGGTGCTTGAGGCAACAAGAGATAGAAACAGATGGAAGGCCATGATCGCCAACGCCATGTGGCAAAGCACCTGATGATGATGATGTTAATAACTTAAAAAGTATGTATAATGATTAATATGCTGTGAGTTTGTGCACATGTTTGCACTTATGCATGTGTAAATGTACATGCTTGAGGCAACAAGAGATGAGACAGATGGAAGTCCATGATCGCCAACGCCATGCGGCAGGGCACCTGGTGATGATGAAATACGCATGTTTATACAATGCTTATGTAATTAAGGTTAAAGCATGAGTCAAACAGTCATCCAGTTATACATTCTTATGCTATAGTGTAATTGTTTACATATAATGCTTTAGAACTAAGTTCTCCGATCATTATTGTGCAGAAAATAGTTGGCTATAGCACATTTGTCAGTTAATATTTTTCTCTCTTTAACTTTCAGAGCTCAAACAGTTTAAACCACAGATATTTTGTAGCTCTGAGAATACATGCATTATTTGACCATTGGTATCAGTCAAGGGGATTGTTGATATTCAGCGAAATTGTGTGATCTCTTACAGTCTCTGTTCATGTCTCTGGTTCATGCATGTGACTGCATTATCTGCCTCATGCCTGTTATTGCTGGAATAGAGGTAATGTGTTCCATGATTGCTGGAATAGGGGTAATGTGTTCTATGATTGCTGGAATAGAAGTAATGTGTTCTGTGGTACTTGTGTGAGCATCTTTTGCTTTCTATAGTGTATTAGTAACCAATTTGTTTTCTTCAATTTTTTTCAGAAGTTAATCACAGTTGATGAACAGTTTATGACCAGTGTGGTGAAACATGTGAACTCTCAGCGACCAGGTACTCTTTCCTTTGCCCAGTTCCTCCTTTTTGTCTTCTGTTTTTTTTGGTTTTTTTTTTAACTTATTGAATAGGGAAAAAGGAGGGGGGAGACAAATTTAACAATGCACGTGGTGTGTGTGTGTGTGTGTGTGTGTGTGTGTGTGTGTGTGTGTGTGTGTGTGTGTGTGTGTGTGTGTGTGTGTGTGTGTGTGTGTGTGTGTGTGTGTGGTGTGTGTGTGGTGTGTGGAGTGAGTGAGTGAGTGAGTGAGTGAGAGAGAGAGAGAGAAATCGTTTTTAGCTGTTTATGGATGGGTCTTTTTACAGTGTGGGTCGCATGTTTGGCCTAAAAAAAAATTCACAAATTCATGTCATATGAGCATGCATTATTTTTTGAGGCCACCTGAACACAGGTTGTGAAAATGTTTAGAAAGGTATTTAATTTCGCATACTTTACCATACCTTGCATGCTTATGTACAGATACTATATGGCAATTTGCTGTTCCTGTGACAGAAGAATAATGCATGCCCCGTGTCTTCCTCTTTCTTCAGCAGACGTCTTTTCCTGGGTTTGTCTTCTCACAATGGCTGAGCATTTTTCTTTTTGTGCCATCCGTTGTAAGTTGTTTATGTTGTCCCTGTGCCTGTGAGAGGTTAGGCGGCAAGGCTAGCTTGAAACTTGTTAGTTTGTCGTCAGCTCACAGCCCAGACCTCTCCTCGCCTTTGTCATTGTCATCATTCCATAGCCACTGTCCTGTCCCCTTGTCTTCCTCATCTATCTATTTTGCTTCTTCCTCTCCCTTTGTCCTGACCCTGCCTATTCCTCAACTCTCAGCAGTGCCATCCAAGACTTGCAGGATGGATTGTGCTCAAGCAGGGCTAAACAGGTAGTTTCATTGAGCACAACATCTGAAATCTCACAGAGAGGGGTGTAGCACCCATTTGTTTCATTGATCCCAGCCCCAACATGCACCAGTCAACTGGGCAGTTCAAGGAACATTACTATACCTGGAGCAGTTCAGCTGTTGGCAGCTTATCTCCCTTACTTCACCTTGATCTGTCAGCGATACCAGGTGCACTATATCAAGCCTTCCTTTGGGCACTGAATTTGGGCATGGTTTGCCAGTCTCCTCAGGCTGCTTGGCCCTTGGGTCACCCTCCCACCTAGCCAACTGCAAACCCTTTGATGGGTGTGGCCCTGGCTGCCTTCAGCCTGACTTGCCTTTGGCCCCTCAGTTTCATGTAGTGTGTTGGGGTCCCCATCTACACCACCCTGGGGCAATGCTGTACCGTTGTCTCAAGCAGGTGATATGTTGGGGCTGTTGGACCTCTCTTCCCAGCACCGGTTTACCACACTGCTGTTCCACCCCTTACCTTTAGCTGCTGAGCCGAGTGCGCTGACCTATGCGTGACCCGACCATGATGCCTGCCTTCCCTGGGCAGATTGTTTGTATCTTGCCTATCAGTAGCGATAGCTGACATCTGGCGTTTAACTGGGGGAAATGGGTATGACTTTAAATGCCCCAATTTTTAAAAGTGCTTTAGCCAAACTAGAGTGTATTGTAGATAGCTGGATTGGCAGAACCACGAGCTTTAAAATGACACCAAACACGAATATGTTTGACTGGCAAAGCAGACTGCAGTGTTAGTTCAAATACATGCACAATCACAAGCACGGAGATGGTTAATTTCCGATTTCACAAAATTTTGCTGTTTTAAACTGCTGTTATTGTAGTCCTGACAGTTTCTATGCACACAGAACAACATGCCACACAAACTACAGCATGCCAGCTTGCACCTCCACTTACTTGAAAGCTTTCGACCTGGACCTGGGAGGAGAGGCGCGCATTTTAATTACTCCATTGAATTGGGGTCAAGAGGTTGGTCATCACACACTGTGGGGTGCGTGTTGAATGCAGGTTGAAGTTTTAACACAGTAAGGAATAGTGTACACTCAACTGCACATGTCAGTCAATTTGTCGGATAAACAGACAACACATCCAGCCACTGAACTGTTGTTCACTATTCTATTTATCATTAGCCAACTGCGACGAAAAAATAAAGCTACAAGAACTACAAAAGCTGTCTCAAGACTGCAGAATAATTTCAGTGTGTTTTTCCCCATCTATTTCAACGATCGAGTCAATCCTTATGTTTCCTCCATAAAAGAAAATCCTTTTATTGCAGCTGTAGTGTTGTTTAAAAAGAATCCATGGAAATTAAAATTAAAAAAATTCTATTAGCACCTGTTAAATTGCAGGAGAAATGCATAAATTGAAAAAAACAAAACAAAAAAAAAACAACATAAAACCATCTCAGTCTGGACCTTCTGCACATTTTTATTCAAAACTGTTCCTGGCGTAGTGTTGCCAGGTCTAAAATGCGTCGACATTCACATTTGTTCCTTTATTGCACTCTTTTTTTCAGCAGACACTCAAACGCACAGCTCTTGTCCTAGCTGACTCAGGACCTAACGTCACTGCTATACACTATAATATTCCTTGAACAAATTGGTATTTTAAAAAAATGTGATCACAACTGGCATACTATTTCTTGGCGCCCTTTGTCAGTGCGTTAAAGGGCATGGCTGCATGGAGGAGAGGAGACATGACTGTCACGCGCACCTTGTCCTCTGCTCTGTTGACACCTTGAACTCTCACTTTCAGTTCGTTGACGAAAGCGTGTGTCTTTTGTCCACCCTGTTCACCGTGCAGTCCCAAGCCAAAGTGCCAGGTTTTCATGAACTCCAGGCAGTGGTGTTCCAGAATGTGTTGCTTGGGGATTATCTTAGTTTTGGGGAAGTGTTGTCTGAAGTAAGCCATATAGTCACTAATGTATTGTTCAGTTTCCTTGATGTCCACTTCTGTTACTAGTTTTGTGTGTGAAATTTTCCTGTGAATGCGGTGGTACAGAGAATTCAGCCTATAGTATTTCTCCCCAATATCAGCAGCTTGTTTCTTGATGGTCGTATCAGACATCAGTGTGTCTGTGATGTGGGCGACTGATTGGCATATGTTCTCAGTCATGCTTGGCTGAAGATATTTGTGGCAGTGGTTGCCAACAAAACTACATCCATGGTAGGCCTGCACTGTAATTTTGTTTTCCCTTAGTGCAATGTCTAGATTGGATGTTACAGGCCCGAAGCCAAATGCCAGTGGCTGTCTTCTACATTCTTCTTCTTCTTCTTCTATGTCCTGTAGGAGTTTGTTGTACTCCTCCTCTTTCTGCCGTCGATCAAACAAAGCTGCATCACCCTCGCCGGTCTGTGCAGAAAGGTCATAAAAAAACAATTTTGTCCCCAGCCTGTCCAGCTCCCTCTCCTTATCTATGATTCCTGCTTTTAATTTTTGCATTTTGTTGATATATTTCCCAAAAGGTGACATATTTTCATATATTTTCTCTCTATCCTCTGCCAAACACGCTGCTATATGTTCGTCAAGACGATGACAGTCTTCCTCCAGGAGATCATGGTGCTTTTTCCCCACACCAAGAAGAATATGGAGATAGGGTGGGGCAACCTGGCTGAGTGGAACATCAAACAGTGGGGTGTGTATCACGTTGTTAAATGACTTGGCTTTTTTCTTGTCATTACCGCTGTGGATTCTGAACCGCCATCTGTCACGTTTGATGCTCTTTAGGCTTCTCTTTGAAGCCATGGGCTGCTTAGCCTGACTTTTCTGAAAGTACCTCTTTAATGTGGTGCACCATAGACAGGGGTGGAGTGACTGCACACCGGACAGGCCGTAGATTTTCTTGAGAAATTCATAGTCTCCAAACAGAAAAACTCAGATTATTTTCTCTTTCCATTCTGCCTGCTGTAGATTTGCAACCTGGCGTTTGTATGGTTGAAGTATTTTTTTCAGGTTGTTGTGATTGTCCTTATAGTTGGCCAGCTCCAGCAAGATAGTGTTTTGCTTTGAGTTTGGCTCCTTCATGTTGGCCACCTGTAGCATGAGCTTAAAGCTGCCGCCCCCATGGTCTCCGCCGATTTTCACCCACACCTCGTTTTCTGGGATGGAATCATCATGCCAGGTCAGCAGGTTTTCTTGGTCACACTCGTCAAGAATATTTCTGACAAAGGGTGGTAGATCATCACTCCCACAGAGTCCAACTGGCATGCTGTCTTGACTTGGACTATCTGCTGACTCCATTCTCATATGTGTTGGATTTTAATATCACTGCACATTATTTTTCTCTGAAGACGCCTTTCGGCCTTCTCACTTTCCAGTTTAATGCCCAGACTTCTGACAAACTGGCGTTGCTTTCTCTGCTTGCTCCAGCTGAGGCCAAGACCTGTTCTCCATGCCAGCCCTTGTTTCGCAGTAACTGAGGGCCTGTTAACCCTTTTCCTACCAAGAAAATAGGTAACTTTACTAACTATTGACCAAGTAATGTTAGGAGAGAGAAAGGCTGGAGGGGGTATTGTCAGAAAACAAGGTATATTTTTCTTGTTTTTCAACATATCTCCACCAGAAAGGAAATGACAAGAGTATACTCCCTTTCCCGGAAAAGGATTCTTGTCAGCAATGCAGCCATTTTCTATTTATATACTCGAAACTGAAACTACGGGTCAGGGCACAAAATCCTCGTGACACGGTCCACGGAGGGAGAAAGCTGAGTCACGAGGATCTTGTGACGAGGTACGGAATGTGTTAAATCCTGCAGCCTGTAGAACTATTTGTTGGTATATATGTATATAAGCTACGCACAAAAAGTTAAGGATCACTATGAGAAAACAGGTGCGTAATAAACTCAGTTCGCTACTGTTATTTATTTCTCAGTCCAGCCAAATTGTTATGAATTCTTGTTCAGCTGTAAGTGGGCGATGTTGTGTTAGTGCGAAAATTGCACGGGATTCTCTACTACTGAGCTTGGCCGCAAACGGAAAAGCGGAAACTTGCGAAAAAGGACCTTGTTTTGGACCGTTCTGCCTGAACACATTGCACAAGCCAGATGGAAAAACCATTATGCACGTGCAAGCACTGCTGTTTATGTGTGAGATGCTGTCTCTTGCTTGGCTTTATAAGAAGACATTCCACCAGTAGTAGGCCTGATCTGACAATGCCTCCACGACGAAAATTGAGCGAGTTTGAGAGGGGACGAGCTGTTGCATGGTTCCAAGATGGTGTTCCCAAGCGAGAAGTGGCCAGGCGACTTCAGGTGTCCATCTCGGTCATTGTCAGACTGATTCAACGCTTCACAGCCACTGGGAGGGTCCATGAAAGATGCAGATCTGGTCGACCGAAGAAGACAAACCCACGTGAAGATCGTCTCATTGAACGACAAGCCCTGCAGACAAGAACAGCCTCTTCCAGCATCATTCGAAGACAGCTGAGGGTGGCTACTAACATCAGCCAGCAGACCATACGGAACCGCCTTCATGGGTTTAACCTCCGTTCTCGTCGCCCAGCTGTACGGCCACGCTTAACTCCAGCCCATAGGGCAGCACGCCGCGCCTTCTGCAGACGTCACGTGAGGTGGACACGTCAGCAATGGTCCCAGGTCCTGTTCAGTGATGAATCACGCTTCACCATGAACCACAACGACGGCCGACTGAGGGTCCGGAGGCGCCCAGGGCAACGCTTTATTGACACCACTGTCCAAGAAAAGGTGGCCTTTGGTGGAGGTTCTGTAATGGTCTGGGGGGCCTTCAGCCTTCACCACAGAACACCCTTGTATCATGTACAGGGTAACCTGACTGGCCTCCGATACCGGGATGAGATCCTTCGACCGCTGGCTGTGCCTACACTGCAGCAGATGGGACCGACGGCTGTCTACCAGGATGACAACGCTCGCCCCCACAGGGCAAGGTGGTCAACGACTTCCTGCAGCAGTCTGGAGTCAACAGAATGGAGTGGCCAGCATGCAGTCCCGATCTCAACCCGATTGAGAACCTCTGGGATGAGCTGGATCGCAAAGTGAGGAGCAACCACCCCCCTCCCAGGGATGCCCAACACCTCTACCAGATGCTGCAGGCTGAGTGGCAGGCGCTTCCACAGAGGATCTTCACCAACCTGGTCAACTCGATGAGGACTCGCTGCGTCGAGTGCCAGAACAGCCATGGCGGTTACACGCATTACTGAACTTTTGGGAGCATCAGAATGCCCTGTCTTGTGATTTCAATGACTTTGGGAAATCAAATTTCGATACGTACCCACTTTGATCAAATGTACACACCAAACGATTGGTCGAAATTGAAGGCAATTGTGTATCGTTATCACTAAAGCATGGAATTAAATGTTTGCCAAACTTCAACGCATTGGCTTTCTTATTTTGAAAGTTATGAATTTTTGTGCAAGTGATCCTTAACTTTTTGTGCGTAGTGTATTTAGGAATGTTCTGAGCTTACCACTTTATGCTTTGTGGCTGCGTATATGCTAGCTGAATGGGTAGCGCAAAAGTTGAACTTTCTCAGTCATATCCAACATCTAAAAACATCTTGCCAGAAAGCTCTGAATATTCTTTGAGTTGTAGCTCATACAGACTGGGGTGCCAACTGTTTGAAACTGTTCTCTGAACCGGAAAACCCAGCCTACGACTGTGTCTTCAACCCCAGATTTGAAAGTGACTTTGAAAAACATCCAAAAGTACTCCTCCTTTGGGGCTGTGTATCCGTCCCCATTTGGAAAAGGCAGATATAAATTTAGCAGTTGTTAACAACTTCTCCAAGTTTCCAGATAGTCCACCATGGACGTTGAAAACACCGAAGGTTTGTTTTGATCTTGCTTCCTTCCGTAAAGACAATACCAGTGCACTGGCGTACAAATCGTTTTATGCGGAATTGTGTGAAAAATCTCCATTATCCCGCAGAATCTTCACTGATGGGTCCAAGTGTGATGAAGGTGTGGCTGCCGCTGCCTTCTGCTCCAAGATTCCCAATGGAGCATTTTCAAAACGTATTCCATCTGAAAGTTCTGTTTACACTGCTGATCTGACTGCTCTGGTGTCCCAATCCAAACACAAAGAGTTTCTCATTTTTTCTGACTCCTTTTCTGCTTTGCAAGCAATCGCTTGCCGAAACATTAGTCACCCTGAACTTGTGAAGTTCTTTGAAATGTATTCTACTCTAGCAAATGACGGTTATGAGATTGTTTTTGCCTGGATTCCTGGCCATATTGGTATTGGAGGCAATGAAAAGGCTGATTACCTGGCCAAGAAGGCTACAACGGCAAAGATGTCAAAGTCCGTGATCCCTTACATTGATGTCAAATCGAAAGTACACAGTTACGTAAGAAATCTGTGGCAGGAGAATTGGAATAAACAGACTCTTCCAAATCCGCCCTAACCTGACAGAAATTCTCCCATCTTGAGAGTTTTCTTGTTTCAGCCATATAGGCGTTACTTAATTTTATGACCATTGTTTTTGAGAAATTATAATAGGCACAATCTTATTATAATTTACACATATCACGCCTAAACGAATATTATCCATCAAGGAATTTCACTTACTTTTTGTTAGGCCTGATCGGTTCAGCGAACCCTCGTCAGAATGGTGGGCAGAGGCTTGTTGTGGAACTATTCAGTAGTGAGAACACTTCTCACTATCCGTGTGTGACCCCACTCTGATTTTCTGTTCATCAGTAGGTCGCTTGGGGCGTTGTGTATTTGGACTGCTTCACTGATTTGTCGATCCAAAGCACTTTTGTGTTTGCCAAACTCAGGTGTGTTTTCTTCATGTTTGTGTGTAGTATTAACATGTCTATAGAGGACTGAGTCATTATCTTTGTTCTTATAGGCTGCCATGTGTTCTAACCCCCTACTGTAGCCATTACAGGCGGTCTCTCCATAGTAAACAGATTTACATTTATCACACACTATTTGATATGTGATATTGTTTGCCCCGCATCCCCCCTTCTCACTCCCTGCACATACCATACAATTTTGTTGGTCATTACATTTTCTGTTGGGAAATGGGTGGGATCGCTGGAGGATGTTTTTGATTGACTTCCCTGATGTCTCTATTACTCTTATCTTTATGTTAGTTTTCTTGATTTCACATTCAAAGTCTTTCTTCAGTTTGGATTTTGGGTGTTGGAGGGACAAAGACTACGCTCTCATAACGAAATTGAGGTGGACAGAATGTAAAAAGATGGATAGAACGACGCCACATAACGATGAAAGAGGTGAATTTAATGAAAAAGAAAAAGAAAGAAAATATCCATTCAATATAGAAAATAACACACTTGACTTGCGATATCTTAGGCCTACCAACCTCTCGTATAACAAACGAGTAATTTTGCCCGAAGAGAGACTAAGAGAAGACAAAGAAGCTGAACTACTGCACTTAAAAAACAAACTAATCGCTAAAACTCAACAATATATCGAAAGTAACCAAAAACAGAAGGTCAACCTTGATGCCATACAAAAGGAAGGATTGAAAAATGTGAAAAAGAGAGAGGACATAGTGATATTCCAGACAGATAAGTCAGGACGTTTCTCGGTAGACAGTAGAGTGAACTACAAAGAAGCTTGCCAACCACATACTATAAATGACCAAACAATAGATGAAGAAGAACATCTGAGATGCCAAAGAGAGATCAACGCCCACGCCACTATGTGGACCAGATTCCTCAGAGCAGGGGAAAATGAAAAGGCTTCAGCCTCAGAAAGAATAAAGAACAACATGTTAGTAGAGAACCATGGTCTAGCGCCACTGTACGCATTGAGAAAAGACCACAAACAAAGCTCAAATGAAAAAGCGGGACCACCGGTAAGGCCAGTATGTGGAGGAAGCGCAGCATACAACCACAGATTCTCACATCTGATTAGTATGATCCTTAAGAATATCTGGAAAGACGAAATTACTGCATGCGAGAGCACAGAAGAATTGTTAGCTTCAATAGAAGAAATAAACAAATATGAAATCCAAGAAAACATAATAATAGGCTCCCTTGACATCAAAGCACTATATCCTAGCCTAGACGTGGATTATACTGCAGAAATCGTTGCAAAAACCTTCAATGACAGTGATTTCAATGTCGAAGGAGTAGACAGTAGAGAACTCGGACTGTATCTCTCCCTCAATATGACAGAACAAGAATTGAAGGACGCAGACATCTCTCACTATTGTCCAAAAAGAAAACACAAGAAAGGCAGACCACCTACCATCACAGGGTGTGCTACTGATAAGGATGAAGACAAGAGATATGCACCGTGGATCTTCCCATGTGAAACACCAGACAATATAACCATTAAGAAGATGATATCTGAAGCACTAAAGACAGCCATAAAATACATTATGAAGAACCACATATATAGGTTCGATGACACCATCAAGAAACAAGCAAATGGTGGCCCTATTGGACTTGAACTAACGGGTGAACTGGCAGGGATTTTCATGGTTTGGTGGGACAAGCAGATATTAGGCAAACTAAGAACACTAGGGATCCGAGTCCTGATGTACAAACGATATGTAGACGATATTAATGTCATCCTGATAGCTCCAGACAGTAGACTGAGATACCTCAACGAAGATGGTGAGGAAGAACTCATAATTGAGGAGGATAGAGGAGAAACAAGGAACAGTGAGGAAAGAGGGATCTCCTTATTAAAAGATATAGATAATAACATACATAAGTCGATCCAACTAGAGATAGACTACCCATCCATGCATGAAGACAATAAACTCCCCCTTCTCGATATCAAAATGTGGGTTGAAGAAGTTGAAAAAGAAGACAACAGGCACGTTAAGGTAGTAATGCATGAGTACTACGCAAAGGAAGTATCTACTAAATCTGTCATACATGCCAATTCAGCCATGCCCAGAAGTACCAAAAGGACTGTATTAACCCAAGAAGTACTGCGCATACTACTTAGATGTAGTCGTAGGCTCCCGTGGGAAATGACAGTCAGGCACATTAACAAATTTATGATGCGCATGCAGTACTGCGGCTACAGCAAGAAGTTTAAGACCCAAATAGTCAAATCTGCCCTGGCAGCTTATGAAAAGATCAGAAACAAAGATGAAGGGGAACAGCCGATGTACAGGCCGAAAGGCTGGAAGAGAGCAGAGAGGAGAGAGGAAAAGAGAAAGAATAAACAGGAATGGTATAAGAAGGGAGGATATGAGAGCGTGGTCTTTGTCCCTCCAACACCAAAATCCAAACTGAAGAAAGACTTTGAATGTGAAATCAAGAAAACTAACATAAAGATAAGAGTAGTGGAGACATCAGGGAAGTCAATCAAAAACATCCTCCAGCGATCCCACCCGTTTCCCAACAGAAAATGTAATGACCAACAAAATTGTATGGTATGTGCAGGGAGTGAGAAGGGGGGATGCAGGGCAAACAATATCACATATCAAATAGTGTGTGATAAATGTAAATCTGTTTACTATGGAGAGACTGCCCGTAATGGCTACAGTAGGGGATTAGAACACATGGCAGCCTATAAGAACAAAGATAATGACTCAGTCCTCTATAGACATGTTAATACTACACACAAACATGAAGAAAACACACCTGAGTTTGTGATGTCAGTGACAGGCAAACATAAAAGTGCTTTGGATCGACAAATCAGTGAAGCAGTCCAAATACACAACGCCCCAAGCGACCTACTGATGAACAGAAAATCAGAGTGGGGTCACACACGGATAGTGAGAAGTGTTCTCACTACTGAATAGTTCCACAACAAGCCTCTGCCCACCATTCTGACGAGGGTTCGCTGAACCGATCAGGCCTAACAAAAAGTAAGTGAAATTCCTTGATGGATAATATTCGTTTAGGCGTGATATGTGTAAATTATAATAAGATTGTGCCTATTATAATTTCTCAAAAACAATGGTCATAAAATTCTCCATCTGCTGCAGGAAACCGTAAGAAAGAGACAGTGTTATGTAGATTACGCACGGGTCACACATCCTACACTCACTCGTACCTTTTGAAAAATGAAGAAGCACCATGGTGTATATCGTGTGATGAGCCGTTGAGCATCCGACACCTCCTCCTCGATTGCTGGGACTTGTACAATGTGAGACAAAAGCACTACACGGCAGATTCCTTAAAGGAGCTCTTCCGAGACGTCCCTCCTGATGCAATGTTCCAGTTTTTACAAGAGATCAATAGATTTCACTTGATGTAATTTTACGTGTTTTTCTTTAACCCTTTCAGTGCCAGAGAAAAATGTAAACATGTGCTTCCCCATTGCCGGGGAATTTTGAGGATTCGAGGGTAATAATTAACAAAAAATTCTCGTGCAAAAACTATTATAAGAGATACAACAAAGAAACATAAGTGTTTTTTGAAGGAAAATGAACGAGGATTCTGAATCTGGGCTTATTTTTCTCTTAGCTTGATTGCAAAGACCTGTCCAGGCATTCCAAAGTGGAAATAATTTTTTTGTGTTGTCTAAAAAGTAAGTTTCCATCTCTACAGATTGATACCCAACACACTCACAAACAAAAAACCAGCTGAAAATGATTTGTTTGTTGTCAGTTTACATACATAAATGAAAACAAAACATATGACATCATAAAATGTTCATGAAACGATACTAAACCCATGCAGACAAATAAGTAAATAACCATCCCATCAATGATAGACCTGGTTTTGGTAAACATAAAAGTGATTGTACTAGACACTGAACAGTCAAACTACATGACAGTCAGTGTACTCAGCCACTGAACAGTCAAACTACATGACACTCATGAATTGGTTCTCTCTGTTCTTCAGGTTCTGCAATCAAAACAAGAGAAAATAAGCCCAGAATCCGAATCCTTATTCAAATAAGTCAATCAGCTCATGCTCATCAGTCAGAAACAGCTTGAAAAAGCATAGCACACGTCCCCAGTTCCCACTTTCAATGCTGGATTTCATAAAAATTGAGGAATGTCTGACTGTTGTCCATTTGGAGGCCAACAGATTTTCAGTGAGCGAAACACTTCGCTGATCGCCACGCCCCCTTCCATGCCGTCTAACTGGGGCACAGCTCCTCTGCACCTCTCCTGTCCCTCTCCCCCTTCTCATCTTCCCCCCTTCCCACACCACGAACACGTGCGTGACCCATCTCACCATGTACCATCACGTTCACTGCTGTTGGGTCCAAAGTCCGAAGTGTCATGGCCTGCGCGCTCACCACTCGCACTGACCACGGCAGTCGCGGTCTGACTCGTACTTGTTATCGTCTGCTTGCATCGATTCAGCCAGCAAGCGTTGAATGTCGGCGTGGTCATTGTTACTTTCTCCACCCTCATGTTGAAGCGAATCATCAGATAACAAATTCTCTCAATCATCATCATGCTGTAAAATCATTTGAACGGCCTCTAGAGTCGTGGAAGTCCGCTGACGTGAGCCACCGTCCGGCTTGTCGAAGGTTGCGTCGCCATTGTGCTCCATTTCACGTGGTCCAGTTACCAAATCATTAGCGACAATAAAGGTGTCTTCCCTATGACGTATCCTAATTTACATCCTATTTTTATATTGTAGACACATATAGCTCAGTGTGCAGCGTTCCTGTGTGCTGACTGGCTCACACAGTTGTGAACGAAAAATCTGAAAACTCCTGCGACGTCAACGGACGGCTCTTAGGCAATATAGCAACACCTTTTGTGCAACGTCAGCTGACGGCTTATAGGCACTGAACTGGTTAATGACATTTTAGATTTGCAAGGTTGATGGTGAGCATGGTTTTTATCTGTTTTTTGTCTTAACGGGTTCTTTTCTTTTTGACGTTTTGTTAGCCCTGATATGGCTCTAGTGGTCGGCTGGGCTATAAGCAATATGAATTGAATTGATTATTGCAGCAGCACTGAATCTAGTAAACTGGTCAATCATGTGAAGGTACCATACATTTTTTGCCAAACTCATGTAGATCAACAGCCACTGTTTGATTGTAGTCATCTGCCAAAGGCATTCCTGCTGATGGTTTTGGCGGCGTTTTTCTGTGTTGAGCACATACATCACACTCTTCTACTAACTCTGTAATTTTCTTGAACAAATCTATGTCTTTGATTCCAGCATTCTGCATTAACTTTTTCAGATTCTCTGCTGAAGCATGCCCAAATTGTTTGTGAAGTTTTAGAAGTGATTTTGTTTGTTCTTTTTCATCTAGATTTTCCAAGGTCAGCAGGATTTCACCATCGTTTTGCAGCACTTGTTTGTTTCTGACAATGTCAATGCAATAATGTCCAGTTGAAGTGTAGTTTAGCTCCACAGGTTGTTGAAACATTTTGGCTTTGTCATTGGATATATCCAGAACAGTTCCTGCTTTCTTCAAAGACTCCTTGCTCAGCAAGAGTGGAAGTTCTATATCCACAACTTCTGTTTCAATATTACACTTTGTCTTGCCAGTCTGAGCTGGGATTGTCGCAGTCATGTATGAGTGCACTTGAGCACCATCTCCAAACCTGAAAATCTTTGTACTTGCCTTTTTCTTGATGACTTTCTTTTGATCTTCTTGTAGTCTGTTCACATTTTGATCAAACCATTTCTTGCCACAGACAGTTTTAGTACATGCTGTATCAATAACTGCACAGCTATAAGGGATTCTGTCTTCAGTATCTCATTCTCTTTTCTGTGTTCTTTAGTGAATAATGTCAAGTTGCACTGTTCTTCACATTCTTCATAATATTCAATGTCATTGTCTGTCATTCTCACTTCTTCTTTGTGTGGGCAGTGTTTGGCCCAGTGAAACACTGACTGGCAAACAGCACATTTTGTTCTTCCATTTCTGTCCAGTGGGTTAGAGCCTCTTGGAACTTTATTCTTTGGCCATGTTCTTTGATCACTCGAACTAGGTGGATCTGGAAATGTACTTTCTCTGTATCTTGTACTGTTCTTTGTCACAAATGCTTCTTCTTGTTTTACTATGATTTTATCCTCAACTTTGGCTCCTGAATGACCTCCAAAAATTCTCTTCAACGCTGACTTCATAGAAAATTTTTTTCTATCAGATGCTGCTGTCAACACTAACTGTTTTTCTTGTTCTGTCAAACCTGCATTGTCCAGTAGTTTGAACGCCAATACTGCATCTGGATACTCCATCTTGTATTTCTTGCAGATCGTATATCTTCTTTCATACTCTACAATGTAATCAGCCATTGACATGCTTTGCCCTTTTTTAAATGACTCAGAATCCGAATACGAAGAATATGCAAGATCAACTTCATCTTGAAGAAAAAGAGCATCAAGAGCAGTAATTAGAACATTCATGCCATCTCTGGTGGTCAGTTCTGCAGCTTCAATCTCCAAAGCTCTCGCTCTAGCTTGTCCCATTAGCGATAACGTAACTGCTAATGCTTGTTTTTCAGGTTTCACGTCTGTCACTAGCTTCCAGACTTCAAGTTCATTTTTCCATGTCTCATATATTGTGTCCGGGCTTAGACTTGGCGGTATTTTAAAGTTTTGCGCCATAACCACGGACTGCTACCATGAAAAGTTAAACTATAAATGTCCCTAGAACATTACCTCCTCGGCTCGTATACAGATTCGT
This sequence comes from Monoplex corrugatus, assembly GCA_030674185.1. Taxonomy (NCBI): domain Eukaryota; kingdom Metazoa; phylum Mollusca; class Gastropoda; order Littorinimorpha; family Ranellidae; genus Monoplex; species Monoplex corrugatus. Next base: position 43,131,571 of record CM060312.1, on the reverse strand, counting down.
TGATATCCTTTTCACTTCCGCTTCTCCCGTTGCCAAGTTATTTTCTTAGTTACTGGTTTCATCACTTCCGGTAAGTTTGATAACAATGTTTTCCAAGCATGTACTTTTCCGATATCATCTATCGTTATCAGCGTTGCTCTGTAGGGAAAATGGCAAGGGAAAAGTCTTTCTGCTGTAGCATGTTCTTGACAGTTTGGACTGCCTATTCTGCTTTGCCGTTAGATTGGGCATAGTGGGGGCTGGCTGCTGGTCACATGGGTGAAACCCCACTGGGATGCAAAGGATTGGAATTCGGAGGAGGAGAACTGCCTACCATTGTCACTTACAACTCATCATCATCATCAGGTGCCCTGCCGCATGGCGTTGGCGATCATGGACTTCCATCTGCCTCTATCTCTCGTTGCCCCTGGCATCTCCCCCACCCTCCCCGTCCCCAGCCATTCTGCAAGTCTGTCCAGCATTTTCTCCCTGGGTCTACCCGGTGCTCTCTTTCCCTCCAGCTTTCCCGCCGTGACCAGGTGCTCCAAATTCCCCTTCCTCATAAAATGGCCTATAAATGTTGCCTGTCTTTTCCTAATCTTCCTTATGAGTGATCTACTTGTGTCTGCCTCCATCAAGACTGTCTCTTTTGTATTCTTTGCTGTCCATGGAACCCTCAACATTCTTCTTAGAAACCACATCTCGGCTGCCTCAATCTTGTTCTGGCTTTGTTGACTGTCCACGACCTCGCATCCGTACAACAGTATTGGTTCTATATAACATTCAAGAACTCTCTTCCTGATGTTAATTGATAGGCATTTGTTGGTAAGAATGCTTGTCATCTTCTTGAATGCTGTTTTGGCTTGGCCAATTCTGCCGGCTATTTCTGATGTGCACCTGCCGTCACGATGAAATGATCGTTTCCAGGTATTTGAATTTCTCAACCTGTGTCAAGGTTGTGCCATTTGCTGTTATTTTGCATGAGGGGATTTCATGTTTTTTATTGATCTCCATGACTTCAGTCTTCCTGCTGTTTAGTTCCAGCCCCTTACCTTTGCTTTCTATTTCTAGTATATTCACAAGGTTTTGTAGGTCTCTTTCACTTTCTGCAATTAGCACGGTGTCATCTGCATATCGAATGTTGTTTATCATTTTCCCTCCAACCTTTAATCCAGGGTCTTCTTCTAGGTTTCTCATGATGTTTTGGCTGTAAAGTGAAAACAGATCTGGTGACAAAACACAACCCTGTCTGACTCCTCTTTTGATATTTTGGAAAGAGCTTACATTGTTTTCTATTCACATTGCAGCTGTTTGTTCCCAGTACATATTTCTGATTATTCGTAGATCTTTTCCAATCAACATTGAGTCTCTCCAGTTGGTTGATCAATTCATCATGTCTTACCCGATCGAAAGCCTTGGTGTAGTCAACAAAGCATAAATATAAATCCTTATTCATCTCATTTGACCCCTCTATGATAGTTCTTAGGATGTATATGGCATTAATAGTTTCTTTCCCTTCCACAAATCCACACTGTTCTTCTGCTATTTCTCTTTTGATTCTATTCCTTGTCCTCATCATGACTATTCTTAACAGGATTTTTGTTACATGGCGCATCAGACTGATTGTGCGATGGAGTTCGCATTCTATAGCCCCTGTCTTCTTTGGAAGTGCAATGAAAATTGATTTTGACATATCTTTGGGGATTTTTCCAGTGTCGTAAATTTCATTTAGGAGGACTGTTATTTTTTCTATGCCAAATTCCTCCAGGGCTTCAATCATCTCTGTAGTAATGTTATCTGGTGCTGGGGCTTTTCCCGGTTTCATCTTTTCCAGTGCCGCTCTAACTTCATCTTTCATTATGGGTGGTCCTTCAAAGTTCTTTTTTATAATGTGATTTTCGTTTCTGTCATCCTCAAAAAGGTCTTTAATGTACTCTCCCCATCTGTCTAATATTTTGTCTTTTTCCATGATAAGCGTGCCATCTTTCGATTTCAAGCAATCAGTTGATGTGCATGTATTTTTTCTGTGGACAATTTCTTCAATTCGTCTGTACATACCCTGAGGATCCGTTTTGTGTCGGTCTTCCATTTCTTTGCACTTTGATTTCAGCCAAGCTTCCTTAGCTTCATTGCACCTATTCCTGATTCCTTGTTTATCTTCCTGTAGATCTCCTCATTTCTTTTTGCCTTCCTCCTTTCCTCCATCAAGCCCAAAATTTCATTAGTCATCCAGTTCTTTTTTGCTTTTCTATCTGCTTTAGGGATTTCTTCACAAGCTTCATTTATCATATTCCTCAACTTTGTCCATTGTTCCTCACTGTCACCAACATCTTCCAGAGCACTGAATTTATTTTGAACATGCACATTAAATTTTTTACGTATCCCTTCATCTGTCTTGAAGAGTCCAAGGTTTAATTTGATGTTGTTTTTGGTCTGTTTCCTTTTCCTTTTCAGTCTAAATCTTCCCACTACAGGATTGTGGTCACTGTTGCAGTCTGCGCCTGGTAGTGTTTTTGCTGACAGTAAAGAATTTCTAAATCTTTTGTTGATCAGGATGTAGTCAATCTGATTTTTATCTCCGGGACTCATCCAAGTCCATTTTCTTCTATTAGGCTGCTCAAACCAGGTGTTTCCTACTATAAACTCATTCATCTGTGCCCATTCTACAAGTTTCTCACCCCTTTCATTTTGTGTACCAAGGCCATGAGGTCCAACTATATCCTCCACCCTATCCTCTCCCACTTTAGCATTAAAATCTCCCATTATTACAGTAACTTCTTGTGATTTACATTGGACTTTGGCCATCTCTAATACTTCATAGAAGTTGTCGATGTCTTCCTGAGAACTTGTGGATGTTGGTGCATACACCTGAATGATGTTGATATCAATTGGTTTGCCTCTGAATTTGACCAGCAAAACTCTGTCGGACACAGCCCAGTATCCCTTAACTGCTTTTGATTTGTCTTTGTCCATCATGATGCCTGCTCCTTTTTCATGTGAGTTACCACCAGAGTATATCATTGTGTATTCTCCTGATGTTATCATGCCTGCCCCCTTCCATCTCACTTCCCCTAGTCCTAAAATACCAATGTTAAGTCTTTCCATCCCTGTCTTGATATTTTCTAATTTACCCTTTTGGAACAATGTTCTTATATTCCATGTTGCAAATGTGATGTTTTTAAATCTGAGTTTAGGGTTCGCAGTAACTTGCTGACGTTCTGGTGTCACCTGCGCCGCATGACGGTCCCTACCGGACGAATCTGCTCCAACGGAGCACCTATTTACGTCGTTGTCTTTGATCTTTTTGTTTCTGTCCATGATATCCTGGGAAAAATTACGATGGTGGTTTCCCGTTGCCTTCCATCGGTTTGTGTACGGTCTCTCCGCTAGCCTTACTCTCTCCCGAGATGTCCACAAGGCAGTGGAGCTACTCACCCATAGCTTGGGGGTCTGGTTCGTGGGCACCAGGGCGTATCCACACACCGGTGGGCCTGCATGCCTCACGTCTGGGGGCCAGACCTCCTCTGAGTCCTACGAGAATCAGCCTGAGTCCGTGAGGTGCTCAGTTACCGCCTGTCGCCACAAGGAGGCACAGCGTAGGGCTTGCTGATGGAGAGGCTATGTACTGACAGGAAGAGACTTACGCCCTCTGCTCTTCTTTTCGCACAGCTGTGCTATTCAGCGGTGCAGGCTGAAGCTGACACACTAGACGCATCACATCTGCCAATATGACAAGCAACTTACAACTACTTCAGGAATACTTATGGATCTATACAAATTGGGTTTTTGGGTCACTTGCCCTGTTTATCGAATTTTTTTTGCTGAGCAACAGTTTGAAGTGCAGGTTGGTACTACTCTGTCCAACATCCATGAGCGAGAGGTGGATGTACCACAAGGGAGCATTCTTTCTCCTGCACTGTTCAATATTAATATCAATAATATAGTCATATCTGTACAGCAGAGCTGTGACTGTTCTCTGTGGATGATCTTGCAGTGTACACAGGTGGAAGTGTCTATGGAGGCGTTCAGCGGCGGCTGCAGCTGTGCGTTGATAGGATCTAACAGTGGGCAGAGATAAATGGCTTTACTTTTTCTGCAACCAAGACACAGTGTCTCCACTTTCACAAACTCTGACAATTCTTTGCTGATCCAAAAATCCATCTGGGAAAGTCCTTCATTCCAGTTGTAAAAGAAGCTAAATCTTTGGGATTGATCTTTGATCAAAGGTTGAATTTCCTCAGTCATATCCAACATTTTAAAACCTTGTGCCAGAAAGCTCTGAATATTCTTTGAGTCGTAGCTTATACAGATTGGGATGCTGACAAGAAAACATTACTTCACCTGTACGCTGGACTATGGCTGTGCGGTATATGGCTCTGCAAGACTCTCCTACCTAAAACTACTGGATCCCATTCACCATCAAGGGCTGCACCTCTGTCTTGGTGCATTCAGAACAGCTGTCTACAGTTTATATGCAGAAGCAGAGGAACCCTCCCTGTCCAGCCATAGGCTGAAATTAAACTTAAATTTCTGTTTAAAACTCTTCTCTGATCTGGAAGACCCTGCCTATGATTGTCTTCAAGCCCAGATTTCAAACCAAATTTGAAAAACATCCGAAAGTCACTCCTCCTTTAGAAATACATATCCATCCTCATATGGAAAAGGCAGATATAGATTTATCAGTTATTTTAGACTTTTCCAAATTTCCAGACAGCCCGCCATGGACCTTGAAAACATCGAAGGTCTGTTTTGATCTTGCGTCCTTCCGTAAAGACTGTACCAGTGCTCTGGCATACAAGTCGTTTTATGCAGAACTCTGAGAGAAATTTCCCCCGTCATCCCACAGAATATTCACTGATGGATCCAAGTCTGATGAAGGTGTTGCTGGTGTTACCTTCTGTTCCACTATTCCCAATCGTTCATTTTCAGAACATATTCCGTCTGATAGTTCTATTTATACTGCTAAACTGACTGTTCTGGTTTTGGCACTAAAAATGGTGTCCCAATCCAAGCATAAAAAAGATTTTCTCGTTTTTTTCTGCCTTTTTGCTTTTCAGGCAATTGCTGGCCAAAACATTAATCACCCTGAACTTCTGGAGTTCTTTGAACTGTTTTTTACTCTTACAAGTGAAGGTTACCGGATTGTCTTTGCGTGGATTCCTGGCTAGGTTGATATTGGAGGTAGTGAAAAGGTTGACTCCTGGCCAAGAATGTCACAAGGAAAAAGATCCAAATCCTTCATTACTTACACAGATATGAAACCCAAAGTACACAGTTACGTGAGAAATCTGTGGCAGGAGGATTGGAATAAACAGACAGATAACAAGGAAAGGAAGGCTGCACAACTCAGCTATCAGACAGCGGTTATCTCAACAGCAGCACAAGCTGGTGCTGAGGCCTGGCCACCTAAGTAGATCACAACAAAGTGGCCAGAAATCATGGCATCTGAACTGCCATGTGAATCATGTGTATTTGATATTGTACATATGTATACACACTGAGGTTGGGGGAGATAGGACAAAGGGGGGATATTCCAGGTTTCCCCAGGACTCCATCCTTAACCCACTTTGCATGATTAAATTTGGATCTTTTGATTGGAAGTTTGATCAGATTGAGGTCACTACTACTTGGGCTATTGCCCCTGTCTAGAATACAGTGTTTTAGCAGATGGCATGCAGTAAGAAGTGATAAGCAAAACAATACAAACCAAACCAGTCCTACCAATGGGATTATAATTTAGTGAATTACAAGTCTGTCTAAATAAAAATGCCTTTTAATGTTACAAGTACCTATGATTATTTATTTATGAACCTCAGGTGTTCTGTAAATCTGACCAGTCAGTGCATATGAAATAACTTCTTATTGTGGTTTTCATTATTACAGCCAGGCGACTGAAGAAAGCAGGGGATATAGTCGATGAAGAGTCTTTGTCAGCACTTGTTTTGCCAGATTTTTGCTTTGTACCTGGCAGTGAGTGTTTGAGAAACCCCATCTGTCCTTCTGCCACCGTCAGCCTTGAGATAAAGGTGAGCAAAATGTAAATATTCTTTTTAGCATGTTAGCATTATTTTATGTCATGTGTAACTGCAAAAATATTGAGATCAGGGTGCGTGAAATGTAATTAACATGGTCGCATAAGTTAGTGTAGAAGTACTGTAATCAAGTTGAGTGGAATGTACCTGTTCTTTTTAGCATGTTTCTATTAACGGTTTGTGTTAAAGAACTGAAATTGATTATTGCAAGTGAAATGTATTTTTGTTTTTGCATGTTATCATTAGCTTTGTAATTAAAGGAAGTATTGAAGCCAAGGTGAGTGAAATGTATCTGTTTGGATACAAAGTTGACATTAGTTAGTTGTTTTTTTTTAGTTAGTGCAGAAGGATTAAGATCAAGGTGAATTTCTAAGAAAGTAGGCCCACTGAGATCATGGTGAGTGAGCGAAATTTACAGGTCTCTTCTTTTTGACATATTAGTATTTGCAACTAAGTGTAGAAATATTGAAATGAAAGTGGGTGTAAGAGGTATTTACATGTAGGTGTTAGTTTATACATTGGCGCAAAAGCACTGAGATCAGGATGAGTGAAAATGAACATTTTGATCTTAGTTTTAAGAAGTTAATGTGCAAAAATGTTGAGAACAAGCTGAATAAAATGTACCTGGTCTTTTTAATTTGTTGGCAATATTTAAGGAGAAAGAGAACAGAGGTAAACGAAGTGAATAGGGCTCCCATCAAGCATGTTCATCAGGTAGGAACTGTCATGCTGCGTAGGTGACACCCGATCACCATCAAGCTGCTACGAAAAATTTGATTGTCATCAAGCTACTGCATAAAATATGAAAATTGCTATTTGGAATGTAAGAACATTGCTGCAAAAAGGAAAATTAGAAAATGTCAGGATGGAGATGGAAAGGCTTAACATCAATATTTTAAGACTAGGGGTTTTGAGATGGAAGGGGACATGCATGATAACATCAGACAAGCATAAAATTATGTATTCTGGTGGAGACACACATGAAAGAGGAGTAGGCATCATAATGGACAGTGACAAGTCAAAATCTATCAAAGGATACTGGGCTATATCAGACTGAGGTTTATTAGTTAAATTGGATGGCAAGCATCAGCATCATCCAAGTATGCACACCAACATCTGCAAGTATTGAGGAAGAAATTGACAACTTCTATGAAGAATTAGAGACAACCAAGGGTCAGTGTAAATCACAGGACATTACAGTAATAATGGGAGATTTTAATGTTAAAGTGGGACAGGAGAGAGTGGATGACAAAGTTGGACCTCATGGCCTTGGCACACGTAATAAAGGGGAGAGAAACTTGTTGATTGGGCTCAAATAAATAAATTAATGATAGGAAACACTTGGTTTGAGCAGCCTAACAGAAGAAAATGGACATGGATGAATCCTGGAGACAGTGCAAGAAATCAAATTGATTAGTAGTAGGCCTCTCTTGGTCATGGCTGACCATGGACAAAGTACATCCGTTCTAATGTATAGATGGGCTGTCTGATTGGTCCAAGCAGCGTCGCCTGTGGCTGTAGAGACCAATGCAAGAGAGGCAGTCTCTGTCGTAGCGGTCGCATGTATATGCTGATGCTGGTCTGTTGGCTGTCATCCCTTTTCTGCGGACTCGCTTTTCTGCTGCAGCAGCTGACAGTTTGTCCTCACCAATCCGCAGCTGTTTCTTGAGAGTGGTTCTCCAGCTGTTGCGGTCGTCTGCGAGGTCCTCCCAGGACACAGCGTTGATTTCAAGCGCCTTCATGTCACGTTTGCAAACGTCTTTGTATCTCACTTGTGGGCGGCCAGTGTTTCTCTGCCATGTGGCAAGCTCACCATAAAGGATGTCTTTTGGGATGCGACCATCTTCCATGCAGCGAAACGTGGCCCAACTAGCGCAGCCGACGCTGTCTCAGCATGGTATGCATGGTTGGCAGGCCAGTGCGGGTCAGGACTTCGGTGTTGGTCACCTTGTCTTGCCAGGAAATGCTGAGTATGCGCCTTAGGCTTCTCAGGTGAAAGGTATTGAGCCTTTTCTCCTGATGAGCATGCGTGGTCCACGCCTCACTGCCATTCAGCAAGGTGCTGAGGACACAGGCTTTGTATACAGCCATCTTTGTCTTCTTGGTCAGCTTGGGATTTGTCCACACCCTTTGTGTGAGGCGGGCTAGTGTTGTGGCTGCCTTCCCGATCCTCTTGTCAATCTTTGTGTCAAGGGAGAGGTTATCGGTGATAGTGGACCCAAGATATGTGAATTGGTGGATGGCTTCAAGCTTGTAGTCATCAATGGTGATGGCTGGTGGAGATGGCATGTCTTGGCCCAGGACGTTTGTCTTCTTAAGACTGAAGGTCAGACCAAAATCTTTGCAGGCCTGGGAGAAGCGGTCCATTAGTGACTGCAAGTCCCACTGAGTATGGGTCACAACTGCGGCATCGTCAGCAAATAGCATCTCTGATGAGGGCTTCACGGACCTTTGTTCTTGCTCTGAGGCGGGCGAAGTTGAAGAGCCTGCCATCTGGTCTGGTCCGCATGTGGATCCTTCTTGCGCTGTGCTGAACGCATGCCTCAGGAGGAGAGCGAAGGAGATTCCAAAGAGGGTTGGGGCCAGGACGCAGCCTTGTTTCACACCGCTGCGTATGTCGAAGGGCTTGGAGAGGTTTCCGTTGAACTGCAACGTCCCTTTCATGTTGGAGTGGAAGGACTCAATTAAGCTGTGCAGTTTGGGGGGGGGGGGGGGGGGGGGGGGCAGCCGATTTTTCAGAGAGCCCTGAAAAGGCCATCTCTGTTGACTAGGTCAAAGGCCTTGGTGAGGTCAGTGAATATAATAATAATAATAATAATAAGAGACCATTTATAAGCGCACATCTCTGCCTACGGCGGAGCTTATGACGCTTTACAATCATTCACTCGCAATATTTCAATCTCTCGGACCTCACGTACATACACTAAATACACAATACAAGTAATAGAATAAATCCATAAAAATACTACATACGCTACAATCATACACAGATTCTCACGCAAGTCCAAATGCACCCCACAACCCCCACGGCTATACCCCAAAGTACTGTGAGGCACATTGGGCTCTATAATCACCCACCCCCACCCCCACCTACCTACTATAACATACCCACACACTAACACACCTTTTCTACTATTAGGCTGGGGGGAAATGAGGTTGAACTTACTGATAATATTTTTGAAAGAGGTGAGTTTTTAGAGCTGTTTTGAAAGAAGAAGTCGATTTTAGGTGTTGGATTTCAAAGGGAAGAGAGTTCCAGATAGTGGGGGCTGCGAAGGAGAAAGAGCGATGTCCAAATGTTTTTGTGCGCACGCGTGGAACACGGAGCAATCTGGTATCAGCAATGGAGCGGAGATTTCTAGAAGGAGTGTACACAGAGAGAAGATCAGCGAGGTAGCGAGGAGAGAGATCAGAGAAAAAAGAGTGGCATAGTGAGGCAAGCTTATAGTCAATGCGAGCTTGAGCAGGCAACCAGTGAAGGGATTTGAGAATAGGTGTGACATGATCATGCTTGCGGGAACGAGAAACAAGTTTAGCGGCAGAGTTTTGTACTTTTTGAAGTTTGTCTAATTGATTTTGAGGACAGCCAGAAAAGAGGGAGTTACAGTAGTCTAATTTGGAGAGAACAAAGGCAGAAAGAAATGTTTTAGTAGCGTCTTCTGAAAGTAAGTGGCGAATATAACTAATGCGTCTAAGGTCAATGTATGCTTTGCGGCAGACTGTCTGTACATGTGTTGAGATACTCATGTCTTTGCTGAAGTGGAAGCCAAGATTTCGTGCGGTAGAGGAAAAGGGAATATCTGTTGATCCAACGGTAAGAGATGTAGGAGTGGTAGACGGCAGAGACTTAAAAGAGGAAGAACAGAGGACAGCTTCAGTTTTCTCGTCATTTAGTTTTAGCTTGTTTTCGAGCATCCAGATTCGTATGTCGGTGATACAAAGTTCGAGAGAGGAAATGGCTGGGTTTATGTTCTCGGGAGGAGTAGAGAGTTCAAGTTGAGTGTCATCTGCAAATGATTGATGTTCAGGAGAGTGAGACTGTATCAGGCCGGCAAGTGGTTGTGTATAGAGGACAAAGAGCACGGGGCCCAACACAGATCCCTGTGGGACCCCGTACAATAGTTCTTCAGATGTAGAGTTGAGGTTATTGACAAAGACTGATTGTGTTCTTTCTGTGAGGTATGAACGGAACCAGGAAAGAGCAGTGTGAGAAATGCCGTAACTGTATTGGAGTCTGTTAAGCAAAATGGTATGGTCTATTGTATCAAAAGCATCTGAGAGGTCCAGTAAAGTTAGAGAGACGTTTCCAGAGTCAAGAGCTAAAAGGATGTCATTAGAAATTTTGAGGAGCACAGTTTCAGTACTGTGATGAGGACGATAAACAGACTGAGAAGGAGAGAAGAGGCCGTAGTCATTAAGATATGTAAGTAATTGTTGGAGAACGACTTTTTCAAGAATTTTGGAAAAGAATGATAGGTTAGAAACCGGTCTGTAATTTTTCAAGTTGTTTGGGTCCAAGGATTGTTTCTTGAGGAGAGGTTTTACAACAGCTATTTTAAGACTTGATGGAAATATACCGGAAGAAAGAGAGGAGTTGATGATTACAGTGAGAGTTGGGAGCAGATCATCAAGAAACTGGAGAAACAGAGGGGTAGGAATGGGATCGAGGGAACATGAAGTGGGTTTTGATTTGAGAATGATGGTTTTAAGTTCAGACTCAGTAACAGGGTTAAACATGCAGAAAGTTGAAGTGGGGGTGGTGGAGGTAGGTCTTTTTACCAAAGGGGACAACGTGGCCTGATCTAATTCTTTTCTGATGTTTTTTACTTTGTCGAGGAAATACTTATTAAACACTGAAGGTAGGTCATTTAAAGGGTATGTGTTGGGAAGTAGAGATTTTTTGCTGCGGCCTAGCAATCTGTCACAGACATTGAACAATTTTCTTTGGCTTGTAGCGGAGGCGATTTCGTTTAGATAGAAGAGAGATTTAGCCTTTAGAATAATTTTTGAAACTGCCTTTTTTGCTGTGTTGAAAATATGTTTAGTGATCGTAATAGGGTTTTTGAGCCATCTGCGCTCAGCCCAGCGTCTGTGCTTTTTCGCTGCCTCAAGGTCGTCTTTAACCGCGGCAAACCAAGGCTCAAGGCGATTGGAGTGCATCTTGCGATGACGTAGTGGTGCGTGTTTGTCAAACACAGACACGAGGGCAGAGCTCAAGTGGTCAACAGAGGGGCAAAGGTCAGGGGTCACGAGAATGCGAAGGTCGGAACTGAATGAAACGCTGTCGATCGCACGTACGTTGCGCGACTCAGAGTACTCTACGGGATCAGACGGCACAGTGACAGACAGTTCAGCCACAACACAGTAGTGATCGGACGACAGTGAATGGGTGACGTACGTGGAGTGTAAAATGTTGTCGGTAGGCCTAAACACTACCCAATCAAGAATGTGGCCATGCTTTTGTGTTGGCTCAGAGACGGCTTGAGAGAAACTAAACATGTCAAGATAACTTTTGATTTGTACAGTGGTTGGATCAGAATCAGAATCAAAATGAACATTGACATCACCAATGATAAAAGAACTGCCTGACAAGGTATTACAAAAATCAAGCAATAAAGGAAAGTCATTCAAAAACATTGCAACAGTCAATTTGTTTTTTCGGCTAGGCGGGGGTCTGTAAACACAGACAAAATGCAAACAGTTCATTGGCAACGAGAGGGAAAGGCGGACGGCTTCGAAGGATGGGTGCTGGAAGGGGAAGGTAGTGGCGGTGGTCAGTCGTTTGGCTAGGCAGTCTTTATGGACGACGGCGATGCCTCCTCCGCGGGAAGCACGGGGAAAGGAGAGAGCTGTGTAGCCAGTCGGTGCCAGGTCGAGACATCTCGCTTCGTCATCGTGTTGACGAAGCCAAGTTTCTGTCACAAACAGAATGTCAACATCGTTGTCGGCAATGAAGGTGGCGATCTCGGCTCTCTTCTCTGCATTGAGCCACATACAGGGGCATCCGCTGCTCTCTGCATTTCTCCTGGATTTGGCGAAGGGAAAAGACCATGTCTATCGTGGATCTCTCTGCTCGAAAACCACACTGTGATTCCGGGTAGACGCGTTCAGCCAGTTTCTGCAGGCGGATTAGGAGGACCCGAGCGTAGACATTGCCAACAATGCTGAGGAGCGAGATACAGCTGTAGTTGTTGCAGTCGCTCCTTTCACCCTTGTTTTTGTACAGGGTGACAATCTTGGCGTCCCTCATGTCTTGCGGTACAGCTCCCTCATTCCAACACTGACAGAGGACTGCGTGCAAAGGGTGCAGAAGAGAAGTCTTGCAGTGCTTGATGAGGTCTGGGGGAATTCCGTCGTTGCCAGGTGCCTTGCCTGATGCCTGGCTATCAATGGCCTTGCTGAGTTCATCCACCGTTGGCTCTACGCCAAGTTCTTCCATGACCGGCATGCACTTGATGGCGTCGAGGGCTGAGGGCGACACCATGTTCTGTGTGGAGTAGAGGTCGGAGTAATTTCCGCCCATCTCTCCATCTGTTGGCTAGGATCGCTGATTACTTCCCCAGTGGAGGATTTGAGGGGGGCGGTCTTGCTCTGTGTTGGTCCCAGTGCCTTCTTGATGCCATCATACATTCCTCGGATGTTGCCTCTTTCAGCAGCACTCTGTATCTCTTCGCTGAGCTCTGTCCAGTACTCGTTTGCACGGTGCCTGGCGTTAAGCTGAACCTTACTCCTGGCAGCCCTGAGGATTTGCAGGTTCTTCTCACTGGGTGACCGCTTATACTCGGTGAGTGCGGCGCGCTTGGCCTCAATAGTAGGAGTCATCTCTGATGATTTGGCCTCAAACCAGTCGTGGGACTTCACAGTTTTCTTCCCAAAGGTGGCCATAGCAATGCGGTGCATGGTGTCTCGTAGCATTTCCCATCTCTCTGTGGCAGAGTCTCTGGGCTGCAATGCATCGTATTCTCTCTCAAAGGTCTCTCACGGCTGTACAGAGAGGCGAAAAACTGCACTTTTAGTCACGGCTAGGCTGCGGGCGGCTGACCCAGCCCGTGACCCCTGATAGCGCCAGTGCCAGACATTCCACTGCCTGCTATCAAGGTCACAGAATACTTCCCTTCTTTGTCTCTGTTAAAAAGTGGCGCTTTTTCACTTCCTTTGGAAGCGGATTACAGTGCAGTCAAGTTTTTGTTGGCGCCTATCTTTTGTCAGTCAAAAGAATTTTCCTTTGTCTCGAACTACACCAAATTTCAGAATTTCGTGTCAAGTCGTTTAAAATTTATTTGCAATCGTTTTGGGTATATGTTTACCCTATCAACACATCGTCTGTGCTAGTCAGACAGTGAAATTAATTTTAATTCTTTAGTGGAGCAGGTGGTGCTAATAAGAGTGGCACACAACGTTTACTCCCGTAACGTGGAAGTAAATGAGTGTTTATTACACTGTGACATTGGAGTACTTAACCTGTGTTTTCCTCCTCCCCTATCGTAAAAGAAAAAGACACCTGGTAAGTGAAGGCGCATCTCTCTCTCTCTCTCTCTCTCTCTCTCTCTCTCTCTCTCTCTCTCTCTCTCTCTCTCTCTCTCTCTCTCTGTATGTTTATGTGATGTGTGCGTCCGTGCCAGTGCGTGCGTGTGTCAGTGTGTGTTGTGTGTCCCCCTCTCTCACACACACACACACACACACGCACACGCACACCACACCACACGCACACACACACACACACACAGACACACACCTCCTTTTTATTCCCATTATGTTTTTTTTTTCCTTTCGTTCCTTATTTAATGCTTTCTGTGTTTTCTTCTGTTTAAAAGCTAGTATCTTTTTTCTTTTCTGCCACAGTCCACTTTTCTCTTCATTGTTCACTTTTATGTCTGTACGCTTAGTATTAGAAGATTAGTAAGGACTAGCTGTAAGACAGGTCCAGTGGGACCTAATGCTACTATCCTTGAATAACAAAGTGTTTTTCATGTTTCACGTTTCTTTCTTTCTCACTTTCTCCGTCTTTAGAACTGCCTTTGTGTCTTTTGTGTCTGTGTGTGTTGAGGGGGGGGGGGGGTATAGAGGGGTGTAGGCCGGTGTGTGGGAGCATCTGTTTCACCAACTCACAACCCCCCCCTCTCTCTCTCTCTCTCTCTCTCAAACACACCCCCCCCCCTTTGTGCAGAGACACAAGCACCCCCACCTCCCCACCCCATCTCTCTCTCTCTCTCACACGGCTTTGTGCAAACACACAAGAAACAGTCTGTAGGCCTCCAATGTGGGCTTTCTCTTGCAGCCGGCAGCTAAGAGGCAGTGTACCGGGCAGGTCAAGTTGCCGCAATGGTGGAGTAATTAACTGGAGGCGCCCTCCTTCCCCGCCAACATTGAAATTTGTCTGATAAGCGAAGACAGGAGCTGAAGTGTTACAGATTGCATAATGCGTCTTCGTTAGACCATGAAAACCTAGAATGCTTGATTAGTGGGGTTGACATTTTTGGGAGAAAACTGAGATCGTGACGGAGTTACGTTACTGCATGAATTTACGTATGAGTTATACAAGATTTGGTAGAGTAGCCTACTGAACTAACCTGATCATATTTAGTCTTGTTCTAAAGCTGTTTATATTGGCTACATGATTTTGTACATATTAGGCAGACTGTTGAAAGGCGCTCTAAAAATTTGGACTGTTTAGCAACCAACTCATTTTTGTTCCCTGACAGTGCTGTGCTGGCATTACAGCTGTCAGTGGGATGGAATGCCCCGCTCAGGCTGAAAGTAGGTCAGGTCACTGCTAGGTCAGGCCACTCACCTCTCCAACTAAAGAGCGTTTGGAACAGCCGTGCTCTGCAAACTGTTCTACAAGATCTGGCTGAGACATCTTGCTGATGTCAATGCGAGGGTTCCCTTGTTTCGTTGAGCAGTGGAACTTCTTTGGTTGCAGCCTGATCTTGCAACATACCAGAGAGTGGTCTGTGTCGCAGTCTGCGCTGAGATAAGAGTGAGTGTGGAGAACGTTTTTGATAGCGGCACGTCTTACTAGGATCAAATCCAGTTGGTGCCAATGTTTTGAGTGTGGGTGCCTCCAGGAGACTGTGTTGAGGCTTCGTCTTGAAGAAGGAGTTGGCAATGCACAGTTCATGGCAGGCGCAAAACTCAAGCAGTCGCTGTCCATTCTCGTTCATTTTTCCCACTCCAAAGGAACCGAGGCAGGAGGGCCATGAGTCATTGTCTGCACCCACTCTGGCATTGAAGTCGCCCAGGAGAACAAGTTGTTCTGTCCTGGGGATGTTCCTTATGGTTGATGCAAGATTTTCGTAGAACTCATCCTTGACATCTGGAGAGGCGGACAGAGTTGGGGCATAAACGCTGATGAGAGTGACATAGCCTTCGGTGGTGTTGAGGCGGAGAGTCAAGAGTCGTGCTGAACCACCGCTGCCTGGTTCAGTCATGTTCAGCAGGCTGTTCCTTACTGCAAAGCCTACTCCATGCTCTCTTGGGGCATCAGAACTCTTTCCTTGCCAGAAGAAGGTGTAGTCCCTTTCCTTTAGTGTTCCTGAGTCAGCCAGCCATGTTTCCTGCAGAATGGCAATGTCCACATTGAGCCTCTTTAGCTCGCTGTTTATGACGGCGGTCTTTCTGGCATCGCTGATGTCTTGCAGATCTTGGGAGAGCCCAGGCATCATCATTCGGACATTCCAACAGCCCAGTTTCACTGCTGATCCGTTTCCTGATCCGTTTCTTGAATTTGAAGTTTTCCTTTTGCCTGGTGCGGTAATTAACAACTTGCTTGTCAGATGTTTCTCCTAATCTTCATGCACCCAATGAAGAAGGCAGTCGTGGCGGGACAGCACCTAACTGGCTGGGGGCTGCCCAGCTTAGGCGGGCAGTAGCTGTCCAGTAAGACACGAAGGTCTCTCCCACCGTCAAAAGCAACCCCTGGAGTCAGCTCTACGCCAGTTGAGCAATGACTTATCACCGGTATCTGTTGCTTTCCGTGTTGTGTTGACACTAGTGTTAGTAGTGAAGCTGGAGTGTCCTCTCCAGGTTGTAGGTGCAGAGTGTTTGTGGATGAATGGACGGATGTAAGCCTGGGCAGTGTAATATGGAAGACAGGCTGTTGCCCATGCAACTTGTCCACTTCGTTGACAGATCCAAAGGAACAGCAGGGCTGTTACGTTTTGGTGCCAACGCGGCCGCAGGAGCTGCCGGAAAGTGACAAGGTTTGCCATCCAACCGCCTTAGGGGCCCCACACCGGATTTACTGTCAGGGTTTACTCCCTTAGCTAGATGGCCGTGGGTAGCTCTTCAGAGCTTGCGTCCTTTGATGGATCTAAATTATTTCCACCAGGGTTTCTAGCCATCCTCCTCACTATCCTCCTGAGAAGACTGGTGGGGGTGCTGGTTTAGTCGCCTGCAGTTCGACCCTGTGACAGGTAGTACTGGGTTCCAGGTTACCAGTAGCAGATACATCTATCCGACCTGACACACAAATTGATTACATACTGATAAATAAAAGATTTAGCAGTTTTTTACTGATAGCAAAAACTTACCAGGCACAGACTGCAACAGTGACCACAATCATGTAATGGGAAGAATAAGGCTGAAATAAAAGAAAAGAAAAGAAAACAGACCAAAAGTAACATCAAATCTTTGACTCTTAAAAACATGAAGCGACCTGTGAAAAATTTCACATACATGTTCAAATCAAGTTCAGTGCTATGGAGGACCTTAGTGACAGTAAGGAACGTTGGACAAAATTGAGAAACTCGATAAATGAAGCTTGTAAAAAAAATCCCTCGAGTTGAAAGAAAAGCAAAGAACTGGATGACGAAAGAAATTTTAAGCTTGGTGGAAGAACGGAGGAAGGCAAAAGGAAAGGAGTAAAAATACAAGAGATACACAAGGAAATTAGGAATATGTGCAATGAAGATAAAAAAGCTTGGCAGGAAACAAAGTGCAAAGGAATAGAAGACTGAATCAAAACAGATCCTCAGTTTTATGTACAGAAACATTGAAGAGATTACTCACAGGAAAAGGACGTGCACATCTGCTAGTTGCTTAAAATCGAAAGATGGTATGATTCTTATGGAAAAAGACAAAATATTAGATAGATGGGGAGAGTACATTAAAGACCTTTTTGATAATGACAGAAATTAAGGACACATGATAAGAAAGAACGTTGAAGGACCACCCATAATAAAAGATGAAGTCAGAGCAGCATTGAAAAAGATGAAGCCAGGAAAAGCCCCAGGACCAGATAATATTACTACAGAAATGATTGAGGCCCTAGAAGAATTTGGTATTGAAAAAATGACAGTCCTCCTAATGAAATTTATGACACCAGAAAAATATCTCCAAAGATATGTCAAAATCAATTATCATTGCGCTTCCAAAGAAAACAGGGGCTATAGAATGCAAATTCCATCGTACATTAGCTTGATGAGTCATGTAACAAAAATCCTATTTAGAATAATCATGATGAGGACAAGGAACAGAATCAAAAGAGAAATAGCAGAAGAACAGTGTGGATTTGTCGAAGGAAAAGGAACTATTAATGCCATACACAAATGGCTGATGTGATGTGTCTAGTATGTTGGCTAGTGACTGCATGCTTGCATGCTTGTCGCCTCTTACGTTCAGCCTGCACCGCTGGCTAGCACTGCTGTTTGCAGTTATGCAAAATGGAGAGCAGAATTCATAAGGCTCTCTTTGTCAGTACATAGCTTCTCCGTCAGCAAGCCCTATGTTGTGCCTCCTCGTGGCAACATGTAACTGAGCACCTCATGGACTTGGGCTAAACTCAAGGGACTCGGAGGAGTTCTGGCCCCCAGACATGCGGCATGCAGGCCAAACGGTGTTTGGACAGTCCCTTGTGCACATGAACCAGACCCCAAGCTATGGGTAAATAGCACCACTGCCTTGTGGGTATCTTGGGTGAAACCAAGATTAAGGGAGTAAACCCTGACAGAAAAAACAGCACTGCCTTATGGTTATCTCGGGAGAGAATAAGGCTAAAGGAGAAAAACCTGACAGAAAATCACCATACTACCTTGTAACTTGTGGGAACGACAAATGCTCGTGGTGAGTCCGTACAAAAACCAGTGGAAGGCAATGGGAAAACACCATAGTATATTCCCAAGTTTATCGTGGCCAGCCAAAACACAAAAGCGGATGATAAGGACGTAAATAGGGGCTTCTGTGGAGCACCTTTGTCCGGTAGGGATCGTCATGCTGTGCAGGTGACACCCGACCGTCAGCAAGCTGTGATGAGAAGGGGAGTCAAGAACCTGATCACATGTTTTTTCCATTTTTTTTTTTTTCTTTCTTTTACTATCAAAGAAAAAAAAAATCCTACAAAGCACAGAATAGGAAAAATCAAACAAGTAACAATAGATTGCTTACTACCCAGTCCCACACTGCAGTAACTATAAGACTGATTTGAGCAGTCTGTTATCAATTTTCTGGTGGTCACATCAAGTACATGACTATCAACGACAGACTTATGTTCATTTCTTGATGCAATTCCAACAGTTAAAAGCACTTCTGCTGCCTACTGATTAAATATATTAAATCAACACAAAACCCATAGTAAAGTTTTTAGCACGTCTCGGTCTTGTTTGAAGTAAACACTGATCATGAAGCACAGTCTGATATTATGCTATTCTGAGCATTGCTGAAATGTTCAATGTTTCTTCTACCAAGAGTAGCAGCCTGCAGAGAATGCTCTTATCAGAGACAGCACGTAGCAGATCCAAATCCACAGCCTTATCCACTGAAGTCTGACAGTATTACTCCATTCTCCTACCACCGTCAGTAGCTCCAACAGAAACAAGCACAGCCTTATCCACTGAAGTCTGACGGTATTACTCCCTTCTCTTACCATCGTCAGTAGCTCCAACAGAAACAAGCACAGCCTTATCCACTGAAGTCTGACATATTGCTCCTTCTCTTATACGTCAGTAGCTCCAACGAACAAGCACAGCCTTATCCTGAAGTCTGACGTTATTATTCCATCTCTTACACTGTCAGTAGCTCCAACAGAAACAGTATTACTCCATTCAGCCCAGACTTCAATCAGCCACAGTAGCCACTGTTCTTGTTGGGTGGCAGTAAAGTACCGCCATCGTGATATCCTGTGACAGAAGTCTGCGGATCGCTATACAACCTCTGGCTCCAACGCACAAACCTCTCAATCCCAGAGAATTCTGCTGGATCACTACACAACCTTTGGCTCCGACGCACAAACCTCTCAATCCCAGAGAAGCCTGCGGATCACCACACAACCTCTGGCTCCGTCACACAAACCTCCCAGTGTCAGAGAAGTCTGCCAGATCTCTACACAATCTTTAGTGCCGTTGCACAAGCCTCTCGGTCTCTCTTCCTGAGAACTACCATCCTCCTTGCTTGTTATCTTCCGTCTAATATATCGTTATCCTCCCCAAAATTATGTTCTTGTTGCCATAACACATAATCATTATTTTCTCAAGTATTTTCAGAGAACTGTGTCCTTGCATGCAACACGCAAACCCAACTATGTCCTCGTTACCATAGCACATAATCATTACTTTCTCACGTATTTTCACACAACTGCGTCATTGTATGCAACACGTAATAATTGTGTTTTGGTACATACAATGACGCGCTTCTTTAACTTTTAATGTATTTCCATTACAAAGCTACTGTGATCAGATTAAAAAATATCAAAATTGCAGTGTGGAATGTAAGGACATTGCTGCAAAGTGGAAAATTGGAAAATGTCAAGATGGGGATGGAAGGGCTTAACATCAGTATTTTAGGACTAGGGGAAGTGAGATGGAAGGGGGCAGGCATGATAACATCAGGCAAACATGCAATAATATTCTGGTGAAAACACGCTTGAAAGAGGAGTAGGCATCATGATAGAAAGGGACAAGTCAAAATCAATCAGGGATACTGGGCTGTGTCAGACTGAGTTTTGTTAGTTAAGTTAGATGGCAAGCCATTTGATATCAACATCATCCAAGCACATGCACCAACAGCCTCTGTACTCATGAAGAAATTGACAACTTCTATGAAGTGTCAGAGACTGCCAAGGCTCAATGCAAATCACAGGATATTACAGTAATAATGGAAGATTTTAATGCTTAAGAAGTTAAGTGGGACATGAAGGAGTGGAAGACATTGTTGGACCTTATGACCTTGGCACACAAAATGAAGGGGAGAGAAACTTGTGGAATTGGCAAGCTGAACAACTTCATAGTAGGAAACACCTGGTTTGAGCAGCGTAACAGAAGAAAATGGACTTGGATGAATCCAGGAGATAATACTAAAAATCAAAATTGATTACATCTTGATAAATAAAAGATTTAGGAATTCTTTACTACCAGGCACAGACTGCAACAGTGACCACAATCCTGTAATGGGAAGATTAAGGCTGAAACAAAAGAAAAGAAAACAGACCAAAACAATTATCAAGCTAAATCTTGGATTCTTAAAGACAGATAAAGCGACCCGTAAAAAATTCAACTTACATGTTCAAAACAAATTCAGTGCTGTGGAAGACGGTGGTGACGGTGAGGAACAGTGAACAAACTTCGGGTAGCGCAAACTGTGTTAGATTTGAGAAGTTCTACAACATGGGAGATAATTCCTACGTGACTCTCAAGAGTTATGTTTTTTGATTAAACTTAGGAAACTTGGTAAATGAAGCTTGTGAAGAAATCCCTAGAGTCAAAAGAAAAGCAAAAAAGGACTGGATGACAAAAGAAATTTAAGGCTTGATGGAAGAATGGAGGAACACAAAGGGAAAAGAGGAAGAGTACAAAAAGATAAACAAGAGTGCATTGAAGATAAGGGAACTTGGCTGGAAACAAAGTGCAAAGAAATAGAAGACTGACACAAAACAGATCCTCAAGGTATGTACAGAAACATTGAAGAAATTGCCCACAGGAAAAAGACATGCACATCAACTGGTTGCTTAACCCTCTCAGACCTCATGTCCATTGGAAAACAGCATCTATTTCCTGGCCTCCTGGGCAAAAAAATGGTTAAAATCGTATAGCTAGCATATTTATTGATTTCATGGAAAAGAATTGACAGAGACATATGAAACTTGAATACAATACAACCAATAGACAGGCCTTTGATCTAATGTCAGTACTCCACCTTGGTATGCCAATCCACCCAGCATGTTGACTCCCTCTTGATGCACAAGTACTTTTTGCATAGCAAGCACACTATGGCAGTCTTGACTCTTTTCACTGGGATGTCTTTGTATGCCACTCCTGGATTCTGCTTCTTGAATCTTTGGTGCTTTTCACTGCATACTACACAGACGTGGTCTGTTGAAGTGTCGGCTGGAATCTCAGGGTGATGGGGTGCAGGGGAGAGTCGCAGTGGGCAGGGCTCTTTCCGCACGTGAACAGCTGCTGTGCGGAACTCACTGACCAGGGCCAGGCAGAGCTGCTGAATGTAGGCAGTGAAGTACATTGGCTTCTTTCTGGCTGGTTGCAGTCTGGAATAGATGACATAAGAATTGTAGCACGTCCACATAAAGAACTTGATGAACAGCCTCCGTGGCCACCAGTAGTACTTGCGGCTGCGGTGCAGGCGGGTCATTTGATCGTTCTTGTCGCATCTGCCCATGAAACTGTTGTAGTCTTTGACAAGCTTTGGCATGTTTATTTCCAACTGACTGCCATCCTTGTTTCTTCTTTGTGCTGTTTCCAGCTCCTCCGGGTCATGGTAGTTGGATATGAAGTGTATCGGCTTACGGTCCTGCCATACCATGCACGTGATGCTTCCACGGCATCTGTATCAGCTTTCGCCCCGTTTCAGTTTTTTGTACTCTTTCAGAGATTTTGGAAACTGTTTTCTATTTGTCAAGATGGTTTCAACAGCTCCCGAGTGGAGCTCATTCAGTGCGTAGTCAGCGAGAAGGACTGAGTTGTAGTACCTGTCCATCACGAGGACATGCGATCGATGACCCAATCCTGAAGTAGTGACTAGGCGAACAACCGTACTTCCCACTGCTCCAAGGATTGGTTCAACTGTCCTTGCTATTCCAGTATAGATTTCAGCATTCAACACATATCCTGTGTCGCCTTCACAGAGCATAAATGACTTTATGCCCCATTTGGTGGGTTTGTCTTTGATGTATTGCTTGATCGCTAAGCGATTTTTTGTAGGAATCGTTCCTTCATCCAAGCTAAGGTGCTTGTTTGGGTTGTACAACTGTTGAAATTTTTCCAAGAAAGAATCAAGCATTGGTCTAACTTTATATATCTTGTCTGTCTTGTCTATCGTGTCATCTCCCTCGTCGATCACATGCAAGAATGCCCAAATGGCAAGGAAGCGATCTCTTGTCATCACAGATCGAAATCCGGGAGTGAAACCAATGAAATCAGAACCCTCATTTTGCCAGTAGTCACGATAGCTGGGCTTTATACACAAATACTCCATGTATATAAGAATTCCAACAAATGCTTTCATTTCTTCAATTGACACGTTATGTTCAGTATCCTTGAATGATTTTACGTGGTAGTAGTTCGGTTTGAGTGCACGCACTTGTTCTGCACGTAGGTTTATTTTTTCTGTCACGTTCTTCCAAAACTCGTCATCAGCAAAAAGAGAAAGGAATTTGAAAGGCTGACTTTCATCTGTTATGTTATCTAGAATGTTCTTTGGTCCTGTGCTATCATCATTGAAATTCAAATCAACAGCAGCTGCAGTGAAACGATTACTCCAACCTGGATCTGCACTTTGATCTTCGCCATCAGCTGTTTGCGGGCCACGCCTCCCTTCTCTTACTCCTCTCCCTTCCCCTCTTTCATCGATACTTTCTTCATCCTCACTCGAATCACTCTCACTGCTACTAAGCATATAATCTTTGTCGAATTCGTTCACTTCATCGGAAGAAAGTGTCACTAATTCAAGTACCTGTTGCGTTGTGAAACGCTGTGATGCTGTGATGTTGCTGTCTTCCCAGTTGAAGTACTGGGTTCACTCGGTTCACATGACTGCTTCATAATTCACAAAAAATGAGAAAAATTCTGTGCACAACAAAGAAGAAAGCACTGCGCGATTTGCAAAATTGAAATCCCTCACTAACAACGAGAATTGGCTGTGATTGGTTGCCTATTTTTAGACCCATATGCTATCAATCCACATGACTTTGAGAAGACTGGTTTACCTGGCATTCGGTATACTGACTTGATTAAGTCAGCCCGGTAAACCGGGCATACGGTGCGTTAGGGTTAAAGTCGAAAGATGTTTATAGTACGCTTATTATGGAAAAAGACAAAATATTAGATATGATGGGGAGAGTACATTGAAGACCTTTTTAACGATGACTGAAACGAAGAATACATGATAAGAAAGAATATTGAAGGACCACCCATAATGAAAGATGAAGACAGCAGCATTGAAAAAGATGAAGCCAGGAAAAGCCCCAGGACCAGACAGTATTGCTACAGAAATGATTGAGGCCCTAGAAGAATTCAGTATTGAAAAAGTAACAGTCTTCCTAAATAAAATTTATGACACCAGAAAAATCCCCAAAGATATGTCAAAACCAATTTTCATTGCACTTCCAAAGAAAACAGGGGCTATAGAATGCAAATTCCATCGTACAGTTAGCTTGATGAGTCATGTAACAAAAATCCTATTTAGAATAATCATGATGAGGACAAGGAATAGAATCAAAAGAGAAATAGCAGAAGAACAGTGTGGATTTGTTGAAGTGGAAAGGAACTATTAATGCCATATACAACCTATGAACTATCTTAGAGAGGTCAGTCAAGTTGAATAAGGATTCATATTTGTTTTGTTGATTATACTAAGGCTTTCAGTCAGGTAAGACACATTGATCATCCAACTGAAAGACTCAACACTGATGGAAAAGATATGTGAATAATCAGAAATATGTATTGGCAACAAACAGCTGCAATGAGAATAGACACGATATAAGCTCTTTCCAAAATATCAAAAGAGAGGCAGGGTTGTGTTCTGTCACCAGATTTGTTTTCACTTTACAGCCAAACCATCATGAGAAACGTAGAAGAATACCCTGGGGTAAAGGCTGGAGTTAAAATGATAAACGACCTTTGTTACACGGATGACACTGTGCTAATTGCAGAAAATGAAAAAGACCTACAGAATCTTAACTCACTCGGTACGACGGAATGCTATAGCGGTCGTGAGGAAAGGCACGGTTCCGTACAACAGAACGCTATAGCGGTTTCGATAATTAAAATTTTTTAGACGCTCCCCTTTAGATCCTGCACGGCTACCATAGCCACACTGGTCACTGCAAACATGTCAAGTGTCAAAGGGAAAGTTACTTCATGAGATTCCGTAGCCATACACTCGTCGGGAAACGATTGACTTCGGTACCCTACACGAATGGCTAATCTGCATTCGTGTCGAAAATGGCGTCGCAGGTGAGTACGAGTTTTCGAACAAAGTAGATCGCGACGGCGGCGTTTTACTGCTGCTGAAGTGATTGAAATGCTTCAGACTGAACGATTGGACATCGAGGAGTATGATGAAGATAATGATGAAAGTGTATCAAGTGATGGAAGCTGCCAGCAAGGAGGAACTGACAGTGACCCAGTTTCAGACGACAGTGAAGTGGGGGAGGGTGGTGGGCGTACACGTCACGAGAGGCGAGCAGTCAGCGGGTCAACCACAGTGAAACGCATGTCTGATGGAGGTTTCATTCACTTTCCTATACATGACTGGCACGAAGATTTTAGTTTTTCTCCCACTTTGCCTCTGTTCTCTGGATCTTGTGGCCTGCATGTCCCAGTTCAGTGCCACTCCCCTGTTGATTTCTTGAATCAGTTTGTGACAGAAGACTTTCTAAATTCCATTGTCATAACAGAAGGCATATGAGAACTGAGTGGCAAGCAGAATGAGCACTTCTGACCTTCTCACCTTTGACTGTGTGATCATGGAGCTGATCAGAGTGTGTGACTGTACAGTGATCCTGACCACAAAATTTGGGGTATTTTCAACATGGCACATGATGAAGAAATATTCAAGGAAGAACTTCAATATTTTGGCATGAACTAACCCAGCAGTAAATATTCAGATCTGAAAGTTTCATTTTGTTCCTTTATGTTTTGTATTTTTTGTGATTTTTTTCCTAACCCTTCAAAATGGGCTGTCCCTGGGGAAACGCAAGGGGAAAAACTCTCTGTACCGAGTGAGTTAAGAATATAATACAAATAGAAAGCAACAATAAAGGGCTGGAGCTAAATAGCAAGAAGACTGAAGTCATGGTAATCAGTAAAAAACAAGAAACACCCTCGACAAAACAAAATAACAGCAAGTGGCACAACATTGAGACAGGTTGATAAGTTTAAATATCAGGAAATTGTCATCTTACCAGATGGCAAATGCACATCAAAAATAGCTGGCAAAGTTGGCCAAGTCAAGACAGCATTCAAGAAAATAAAAAGCATTCTTACCAACAAACGCCTATCATTTAACATCAGGAAGAGAATTCTTGAATGTTGCATAGAACCGATATTGTTGTATGGTTGTGAGGCATGGACAGTCAACACGCAAAGTCAGAACAAGATTGAGGCAACCTAAATGTGGTTTCTGAGAAGACTGTTGGGAGTTCCATGGACAGCAAAGAAAACAAACGAGACAGTCTTGAAGGAGGCAGACGCAAGAAGATCATTAATAGGAAAATAGGAAAAGACATGCAACATTTGTAGGCCATTTTATGAGGAAAGGGGAATTAGAGCACCTGGTCACAACAGGAAAGCTGGAGGGAAAGAGAACACCAGGTAGACTGTGGGAGAAAATATTGGACGGACTTGCAGATTGGCTGAGGACAGAGAGGGTGGGAGATATACTTGCAGCGACAAGGGATAGATTCGTATTGAGGGCCAGGATTGTCAGTGCCATGCTGCAGGGCACATGATGATGATGACATCATAAGAACTCTCATAGAAAGGTCAGTTGAGTTGAATAAGGATGTATATTTATGCTTTGTTGATTATACCAAGGCTTTTGATTGGGTAAGACATGAAGAATTGATAAGCCAACTAGAAAGGCTTCATGTTGATGGAAAAGATTTAAAAATAATCAGAAATATGTATTGGGAACAAACAGCAGCAATTAGAATAGAAAATGATATAAGCTCTTTCCAAAATATCTAAGAAGGGTTAGGCAGGGATGTGTTTTGTCACCAGATTTGTTTTCACTTTACAGCAAAACCATTGTGAGAAATGTAGAAGAATACCCTGGGAGAAAGGTTCGAGGAAAAATAATAAACAATCTTCGTTACACAGGTGACATGATTTTAATTGCAGAAATTAAAAAGAGCTTCAAAATCTTGTGAATCTTATACAAATAGAAAGCAAAAATAAAGGGCTGGAGCTAAATAGCAAGAAGACTGAAGTCATGGTAATCAGTAAAAACAAGAAATGCCCTCGTGCAAAATAAATGCAAGTGGCACAACATTGAGACAAGTTTGTAAGTTTAAGTATTAGGGAAATGGTCATCTCACTAGATGACAGATGCATATCAGAAACAGCCAGCAGAATTGGCCAAGCTGAAACAACATTCAAGAAAATGAAAAGCATTTTTACCAACAAATGCCAGTCAATTAACATCAGGAAGAGAGTTCTTTAGTGTTACATAGAACTGATACTGTTGTACAGATGTGAGATGTGGACAGTCATACAAAGTCAGAACAGGATTGAGGCAACTGAAATATGGTTTCTAAGAAGAATGTTGAGAGTTCCATGAACAGCAAAGAAAACAAGTGAGACAGACATGACAGTCTTGAAGGAAGCAGACACAAGAACATTAATGAAGAACATTGGAAAAGACAACATTTATGGGACATTTTATGAGGCAAGTGAAATTAGAACACCTAGTCACAACAGGAAAGCTGGAGGGAAAAAGAGCACCAGGTAGACCCATGGAGAAAATATTGGACAGACTTGCAGAGTGGCTGAGGACAGAGAGGATGAGAGGTGTACTTACAGCAACAAAGGATAGATTTGTATGGAGGGCCATGATCACCAATGCCATGTGACAGGGCACATCACGATGACAATGATGAGTCAACGTTTTTAAAATATATATATGTACAGATATGTGTTTGTGTGTTTCTGTTATATTGCTTACATGATGTTATTTTTTTTTAACAAGAAAAGTGATGATAGTGTGAACTGATCAATATAACAATGAATAATATGATAAGAGTTCCCATACCAACCAGTGTTTGCTGAGGAAATTGAACACTCAAGAAGTGATGTTTTACTCAGGTATTCATGCCACTTGAAGAGATCAAAATGTTGCCTCCTCAGAAATTTAGCATACATGCTGAGGTGACTCTTATTTTATCAAGTATGGTGATGAAAGCGTTGATATATATTTGGTTTCACAAACAATGTCCAGCAGTGATTTCCCCTTCTATGTGCCCACCCTTTTGTCCTACTCCCGTCCCATGCTGCCCCTCCCAGTTTGTGTGTGTTGTACCTTTTAGTTTTGGTCATTGCAAATGCTTTGATGAATGATGAGAGTGCATGCTTTGATTTGATTTATGTACCAAGATTTGGTACTGTGTAAAAGTCATTATAATATTATTATTATTTGATAATGTAGCTGGGATTTCCCCCCCTTTTTTTTGTTTGTTTGTTAAATGTTAAAACCACTGAAGGAATGTGATTATTTTGTAGCTTTCCACATGACTTCTTTGAATCTTGTATGTGTGTGTATGTGTTTGATTGTTTTTTGTTTTTGTTTTTGTTGTTGTAACATTTGTTTTTACATGTCTTAAGTCTGTCAGTCAGTCTGTCTTCTGTCAGTCTTGTCTGTCTCTCTAATTTCTTCCATTCTGTCTGTGTCTTTTACTCCATCACTCCCCTCCCGTCCCTTTCAGTTTCTCTCCACCTTAACTCACTCGGTACGACGGAACGCTATAGCGGTCGTGATGAAAGGCACGGTTGCGTACGACGGAACGCTATAGCGGTTTCGATAATTAAAATTTTTTCGACGCTCCCCTTTAGACCTTGCACGCCTACCATAGCCACACTGGTCACTGCAAACATGTCAAGGGTCAAGGGGAAAGTTGCTTCGTGAGATTCTGTAGCCATACACTCGTCAGGAAACGATTGACTTCGGCACCCCACGACGACTGGTAATCTGCATTCGTGTCGAAAATGGCGTCGCAGGCGAGTACGAGTTTTCGAACAAAGTAGATCGCGACGGCGGCGTTTTACTGCTGCTGAAGTGATTGAAGTGCTTCAAACTGAAGGATTGGACATCGAGGAGTATGCTGAAGATAATGATGAAAGTGTATCAAGTGATGGAAGCTTCCAGCAAGAAGGTACTGACAGTGACCCAGTTTCAGACGACAGTGAAGTGGGAGGGAGGTGGGCGTACATGTCACGAGAGGCAAGCAGTCAGCGTGCCACGTTCAGTGAGTCGCATGTCTGATGGAGGTTTCATTCACTTTCCTATACATGACTGGCACGAAGATTTTAGTTTTTCTCCCACTTTGCCTCCTTCTCTGGCTCTTGTGGCCTGCATGTCTCATTTGAGTGCCACGCCCCCATAACTCCCCTGTGTAACAATTTGTAACATTTATTCATATAATATCACTAATAATCTTCTTTTTTTTTACCCTGAGCAAAGTCTACTTTATTCATGTTGTTTTGTGCATACAAAGACCTTCTCACCTTTGACTGTGTGTTCATGGAGCTGATCAAAGTGCGTGACTGTACAGTGATCCTGACCACAAAATTTGGGGTATTTTCAACGTGGCACATGAAGAAGAAAAATTCAACGAAGAACTTCAATATTTTGGCATGAACTAACCCAGCATGTAAATATTCAGATCTGAAAGTTTCATTTTGTTCCTTTATGTTTTGTATTTTTTGTGATTTTTTTCCTAACCCTTCAAAATGGGCTGTCCCTGGGGAAATGCAAGGGGAAAAACTCTCCGTACCGAGTGAGTTAATTGAAGGATTAGATTGTAGCTTTTCCCCACAGCTCCCGTAAATCTTGTGGGTTTAACCCGTTCAGTTCCAAGTACACTGTTTTGCTTGCATTTGCTATTTCAGAATTTGCCAAGTGATTTTTGTGTGTTATGGTAATAATTCAGAAAAAAATCTGGTATGCCAATTATTGCATAAAATTGTACATAAACTTATTTTGTGAAAAAAAAATGAACGGACTATCCAATTATGATAGTTTAAAATGTATTTGACAATTTGGTTAGTGAAGAATGGCCCATGAAATTAACAAATAAAGTTTACAGTTTCTTGTTATACTCTCTGTATTAGTAGTAGGCCTATAAGAAACTAAATTGTTCCAAGAAAACGCATAAAAGTAATGGAAATATGTCTCCTCATCCTATGTGCGTATAAAGAACTGAACACACACACACACCACACACACACACACACACACACACACACACACACACACACACACACACACACACACACACACACACAACATACACACAACATACACACACACACACACACACACACACACACACACACACACACACACACGGTGCTGAACTAGAATACACTCAGCTTGTTATGCATGTGACTTGACCCAAGTTGCATCCCTTCTTCAACCTACACACCCGCACAAACACACACACACACAGACAAACACACACAACACACACACACACACACACACACACACACACACACACACACACACACACACACAACTATGCGCGTACGTGCGCACAAACACATTCTCTCACTGCCACTTTCTTTTCAGTTTCAAAAAGGTATCAGACAAACTTGAAACACTACTGTACAGCGAGCACAGTGCTTATTCCCACTTGTTGGTCAGACTTCTTTTGTTACTGCTAGCCATGCACTCCATGCAGGTCACACTGATGTGCTGGCTCACTGTCAATAACTTGCCTGGTATAAACAGTGCTTCCTCCTCCTCACAGCTTTCCCCTCAGTGGCCCACTGGATACACTGGTAGTTGCCCAGTTTGAAGTCTTGGGTCAGTCACACATTATATAAAGCTTGTCCAGCATCTGGTGTGATTTTCATTGCCAGTTGAAGCTTTGGAAGATAAGATCAAAGTTTCTGAAGGGGGTACTCACAAAAACTGCAGGGCAGTGACTATAGGAAAATGTGATTGGCTGGTGACCTCATGTATAATTCATGTAGATGGAGAAAGTGTTCTGATTCATGCGAATTGAGATTCCCCAGCTTAAGAATGGAGTTAGAGAAATTCCTGATGTGACTTGAATGTACATATGCATCCTCAGCATAAATACACCTCCTGTACTTGGTATGTCTGTATTTCTGTCTGTGTTCTGTGAGTTTGCTGTCTTTATTTCTCATCTGTCCCCCCCCCCCTCCCTCTTTCTCCTCTCTGTGCATGACTCCTTCCCAGAACATAAATTGTGTATAAAGAATTTGTAATACTTTATGTATTAAAATATGTCGTGATGTAAATTT
>CM060312.1:42883626-43096126 GCA_030674185.1 Monoplex corrugatus | reverse complement strand
CTAATTCCTAAAGACGTTTCTGAACTATAGACAGTGCAAGTTGGCTTATGTTGAAGTAGTGGCTGCCATTTGTTTTGGATATGAACTAATAATGTGGGAATATTTGTAATGTTGTGTAAGTGAGAATGAGTGCGTGTGTATTAATAAAGAAATTTGTGTGGAAGTTTGAACTTTAGGTGTTGTGTTGTTGTATGAATGTAAGTAGGTCTGTCTCTGCCTCACTCATCCCCCTCTGTAGCCTGTCTCCGCTCGGAGTGGAATCACATTGTAATATATATTTGTATATAATATGCTCTCTATAATTTTCCATTGCTTTTATTCTTTTTCCCCATTTATAGCCATGTGTGAGTGTGTGTGTGCGCGCGTGCGTATGTGTATGTTCAGCGCTTAGATTTGATTTCTATCAAGATTTTGCGCTATATAAATATTGTAATTATTATTATTTCTGCCTGTCTACAGTTTAGGCCTTAACGAGCCTAACACACATACATACAGTGACCGGTTCACCCATTATTAATCCAAACTGGAAAAGTATGTGAGCACAGCATGGCTTTAAAAACACGCAAAAATTGGCAACCAGCTAGCACTGAATAGTGGAGACAAAGAAGGCACAGATTTCATGGCATTGACCATAATAGGGGCAGTGTCAGAATGTAGGAGGGGCCCAGCTGTCTAAACAGAAGTAGGCTTGCAAGCAGTGGCCAACTCAGTATGTCGATGGAAAGAAGGGCTGGAACAGCAGTGGCATGGGGTAAAACAGTGAACATGTTGAGGGGGAAATCACTGTTCGACAAAAAGGCATGTCTTCAAGCTAGACTTAAAGGAAGATAGAGGATGTGACTGTCCATCTATTTGTCTTGCAGTCATTGAAAGTCTGTTGTTTGATGTAGGCCTTTCCCAGCTGCCTACATTCACTTCGTTCCAGCACTTTTCCTCTCCACTTCTCGTCAAATCCATCTAGGTCGTCTGAACATCTAGTTTTGTCGTCCTCTATTGCGAGTGCTGTCTCTTGGTATCCAGAATGTGTGTATTGTTGTCCAACAATTGTCCATTCCCCGGGTGAGATGTCCTGCCCAGTTCCATTTCAGTTTGTTGATGGTTTCTGGGATATCTCACACTTTTGTTGACTGTCTAATAGAGGACAGTAAATAACAAAAGAAAATAATGGGTTTATAATGCTACCAATTTTGAAGAACAAGGTCTCCCAACAGTGTAAAAATCGCTACTCGCAGTTCCGTAGCTTGGGTTGACCAGACATTCAAAGATCGACTTCAGCAATTTTAAATGACTTTGTAGAAAAGGGAAAGGAAGGGTTTAAGGAGAGACGTGATTAAAGCAAATCTTTATATAACAGCTATCCCACCTCCATGAGAGGCTTGAAGGAAGGAACAGAGTTTGTAACCAGCAGGTGTGAGTTGTTTAACTTTTTGTTAATGGCCACTTGATTTCAGTCAAGTTTCTGTCAGCAAAATCAGTTGTTTTCAAAAATAAAATCTCAGATACAATCAGTCTTTTAATCGTGGCAGTTGGGCTGAGCATTGTAAAGTTTGCAGAAGACTTGTTGGATTTTTCGGATCCTACCCAGAATTGGGCGTGCTATGGGCTCACTGGGAAGACTGGGACCACACAGTCAAGTCTCGTGCACTTCACAGATGCGTCATTGAGGGTGTTGCTCAAATCTTCTGACCAGCACTGCAGGTGTCTATCTCTTGGGCCTGATTGACGCCAGGATACGTTATGATAGTACACATATCATAGAGTACAGCCCTGTCACGCAGTCTCAATCCTAGATGGAACTCCATAACATCATGATTATCATCCTCATCAACGACATCATCATCACATTGTTAAAAAAACCCACCAGCTTCAGTGGCTATTGTTAAGGTGCCATAGAAAATGGGACCAAAAAAAAGGTGAGCGCAAAGGTAACCTCCCTGAGTTTAATGATCCTAAAAAAAATGTTTGTGGAAGTCAAAGAACAAGAGGGTAACAGTAGACAGTGAGGCAGGGGGGTACTAGTGTAAGAAGCCAAAACAGGAAATCCAGGTGGTAATGACATTGATGGAAGAAATTGCAACAGTTCTTGTTTAGAGGCCCCAGTCCCAATAAGCGAAATGAACTGATTACTTCTGTAGTCAAGCAGGACAGTGATCTATCATGGAGCTGAGTGCATGTGTACTGTAAAGGAAAAGTATTTGTTGACTGGTGTTCAGAGCTACAGTCAAGAGATACACAGGTTGGAATGGTGCACTTGTCATTGAGATTATCATGTTCATGTCGCTTTTGTAGTCTGATTGAGTTGTTGGGATGACTGAGGACAGGCCAGTTTGGGGTTGAAAACTTTAGGAGAAAGGAAAAATAAAAAAACCCCTCTAAAGTAACAGGTGGAGGGACACGGGTAATAGGCCACAGTAAAGGCTTGTAATGTTTCGACGACTGTCACAAAAAATCGGCACCACATACACTATCAAACACATTGAAAAGACACAAAATAGTGAGAGCTCAGAATCTTCCAACCAAGTGGAAAGGGATCACATCCTGTCTTATTTAATATGTTTATCTAGAAAATCAAATTCATTTTCAATCACACCACAAACTGTACATTGTCTGTCTTCTCTTGGAATGTTTGTATAGCTGTCTTTTTCTGTTTATAGATCATGTGCACTGACTTCGAAGTCTTCATGGTGATTTTCTGTGGTCAGATTTTTTTTTAATACGTTAGTTAAGGTTGCAGACATTAATTGTAAATTTTATGATAGGAAAGGGTTTCATATGTGTGTGTGTGTGTGTGTGTGTGTGTGTGTGTATGTGTGTGTGTGTGTGCGCGTGTGTGTGTGCGTGTGTAAGTTCATGCAGCAATATGCTATAGTAGTGAGAAATCTAATAATTAAGCTGTTGCTGATCATGCCATGTCTTATTTTCAGTGCCAGTCAGGACAATGGCCAGAGACCAGTGACTACTGTCCTTTGGATCTCTTCTCAGGGTGAGGCTGATCAGATACATATTTTCTAATGTCAAGTGTTTGTTGTTGTACGTCACTTAGAAAACATGCTGTGCATTAAAAGTATTTTCAGTTTGCCCTTTTGCTGCTCCAGTCATCTATCTGCATACTATATGCCCAGAAAAATTCTTGATGTATCACCTCCATCTGTGATTTCACTGCATCTCTTCAAGAATGTGGAGAATAGCCACAACATTTTGCACACTTATTTTCCAGATGTACTTTTATTCTAGTAAATATCAAAAAGTTTATATTATAAAATAATGTAAAAAAATGGAATAATGCTTGTTTAACAAAGATAAAGTAACAGAAAGTTCAAGGAAGGATCTCACCTGCTTCTTCCTTCTCATTTTCTTTTGAATTATATAACTGGCCATATTGTTCCTGTCTGAATCATTCATCATCTCTTTGGTGCTTCCAGAGCTCCACTGTGAATGACAAAGCACACTGGCCATGTTCAGAAAGAATGGTCAGCACCATTTTAACGATCAGGATGACTGGGAAACCTAGCACTTGTGCCTATCTCTAACCATTCTGTCTTTCAGCTTATGGCCAAGCCCACACGCATTAAAGACCATATTATTGATTGGCTGATCATCCATAAGACCAATGTACTTGTTACATCAGTCTCAATCCTGGACCAACTACTTTCAGATCATTCTTCACTCAGAGGGGACCTCCACCTTGTCATGGTCGGTGGGCTTGGGGCTACTTGTTTGAAAGTTTGTTTTTTCCCACTAGTGACAGTCCTGATAACCAAAGCTGTTAAGTGGACTAGATTCGACAGTGTAACTTGATGTTGGACAGGTCAAGGGGGAAGGATGAGACAAAGTGTGGTCCCACCTTCATTTCCATTTTCATTGTCTCCTTCTTCATATTCACGATTGGTTGCCTTAGGCAACTTGTAATCCCGAGTTCGAGTAACTTGGGCATGGGATGGGTGGCTTTACGTTAGTCAGTCGTGAAAGTACGCTGTCTGGATTCATGCAGAGATAGTTCCAGGTGGAGTGACACCAAGATACTGGCCATCCATTGTCCCTTCCCCAGCACAGCAGCTCTGCTGGGGTGACCGACAAATTTTTGCCATTGTTGAACCTAAGCTCATGAGTAAATTGAATACAACAAAAAGGAAAAGAAATAATTATGATGGTGACTCAGATTCAGACACTGAAGTTCGGCAAGAGACAGGCTTCTGGGCAGTGTGGCTGATCATGGGAAAAACAAATGACTAAACTGCTGTCATCGCTGGGTCCCTTTGCAATACACAGGGTATTTCAGGCTCTCATTGGCAACTCAAAGATGATAGAAAAGTGTGGAAATGGAGATGACTTTGTTTAGTGTGAAGACAGAAAACAGTCTGAGCGTCTGCAGAAGGCATCAGTGTTTCTCCGCACAAGGGATTAAACAGCAGCAAGGGGGTTATCAAATACCTCGAGCTGAAGGGAGTTCCTGAAGAAGAAATTAGGACAGAATTGAAGAGCCAGGGCATTGTGAAGGTGCGCCGGGCCGTTGATTTAGAAGAGGATGGAGAGTACCGACAAACACATTGTTCTTGACATTCTGCTGTCCTGTTCTTCTAATTTAATTAATAAAAGGCACCCTATCTGCAACGAAAAGTTGCACATCAGCTGTGAAGAAGTCAAGCCTAGTCTTCATTGCCTGTCAAATGGATCTGACATGGACCAAATCTAGTTTTGAGAAGACATAAAATCCTACAGCAGGGGCGTTATACCTGCTGTTTCTCAGACTGCTTAGCATGTGAAACCATCCAGTGCTGGACAGCCTAGGAAACCCAGCCTCCCACCCTGGCCATCCAGGAGGGCTCCACAATTAGTGGGAGAGGGCAAAAAGTGATGTTAGTGGAGATGAAGAAATTTCCACCAGCACTTAAAAGGACCTAAGGCCTCTCTTGCCTGCAGGCAGGTCAGCCATCAGGTCTAAACACCTGAAAAAAACAGAAAAAATAACTGGAAAATAAATAGGCTCCATTGCAGGTTGAGAATGATGAGACAGATGTGGACTAAATTTGTTTAGTGTTGTTTCCATTGATAATGAAGACTATTGGCCATTGGAACATAAGAAGTGTCAACTCAAATTTAGAGGAGCTCCAGCTACTTTGCCGTGACCTGCAGCCCATTTTTCTGGCTCTACAAGAAATGTAAGTGCGTGAAGGGAAAAGTCTTTCTATAATGGATTCAACATTATTTCCAGACCAGTGCAACCTAAAGATGGGGGGGTAACAGGTGTCTTTACTCCGACACCGGTCCATTTTGTTTAGTCTTGCTAATCTGAACACTTTTTTCCAAGCAGTAACAGCAAGAGTATCTCTAGACAAAACCATAAGCATTTGTTCTCTGTATTGACCTCCATCAGTTCATGTTACGAAAGAAGAACTGGTTGATCTGATTGAGGAACTTCCAAAACCTTTTCTGTTGTTGGGCGATTTGAATGGCCATTCCGTGCTTTGGTGTGGTGCGGATACTTCAGCCCATGGTCTCCTGCTGGAAAACACCTTCTCCGAATTAGACATCTTGTCTAAACGAGGATCTCCTACTTATAGTCATCTTGCAAATGGTACACTTTCCAGTTTAGATCTATCGATGTGTGATATCGGCAAGGACAGTCAACAAGCAAAGCCAGAACAAGATTGAGGCAGCCGAGATGTGGTTTCTAAGAAGAATGTTGAAAGTTCCATGGACAGCAAAGAAAACAAACGAGACAGTCTTGATGGAGGCAGACTCAAGTAGATCATTCATAAGGAAGATTAGGAAAAGACAGGCAACATTTATCAGCCATTTTATGAGGAATGGGGATTTGGAGCACCTGGTCACAACGGGAAAACTGGAGGGAAAGAGAGCACCAGGTAGACCCAGGGAGAAAATGCTAGACAGACTTGCAGAGTGGCTGAAAATGAGGAGGGTGGAGGAGATGCTTGGGGCAACAAGAGATAGAGACAGATGGAAGTCCATGATCGCCATCACCATGCAGCAGGGCACCTGATGATGATGATGATGATGATGATGATGATGATGATGATGATGATGTGTGATGCTTCTTTGGTCTTGGACTATGAGTGGAGAGTTCTCGATGATCTGCATGGAAGTGACCATTTTCCAGTTGCCTGAACAAGTACAAATGTTGAAAATGAATGCTTACTGGAACGTTTAAATTTTCACAAGTCTAACTGGGATCCCCCCCTCCCCTTTCACAACAAGTCTAACTGGGATCCCCCCCCCCCCCCCCAATGGGGATGCCGGGGACTCTTTCAGTACAAATGTGACCCGTTTTCACAAAATGAGTCTTAAGGTGAATATAACATTTTAGGATATTATGATTTTCAAAATGTCCAGATTATTACCTTTCAATTCATATGAAATTTATTATTCTACTCCTCAAATTAAGGAAGTTATGGGTGTTTGAAGTGTGTAACATAGCAAACAGCTATTTTGAGAAAATCAAGTTTTAAAATTTTCACCACTTCAGTGAAGGTTTACCTTAGCATCAGGTGTTTCTACTTCACCAATCTTTACCAAATTTTGTACCATGGTAAAACACATCATGCCACAATAGCACACGAAAATTAGTGTGAAAATCTAGTGTAATTGTCTTGTTATTTGAGTTTATATATCCCTTTTTCTGACACAAAAAGCATGCCATGAGAGAAAAATAAATGACTGAGAATACTGGCTAGAATTGATCAGCATACATACAGGTCAGCTACAAATTTAAATCAAAAGTTATTTCTAAACTATTGAATCTTGTATCAGTCATGCCAGGCTGTTAGATATTAATAGAATGAATTAGTTTTAAATGAAAAAAAATCTACATACCGAGCAGCTAACTTGTCTAAAGTATTCCAATGCAAACAATTTGAATGAATGACACTGGCTGACACAAATCCTTTTTGAAATGTTCACAGCAAATTGTATAAAATTTCCTTTTTTCCAAACTGCAACCAGCAGTTTTGTACACAAAAGAGGTGATTTTAAAAGAAAAAAGAAGCAGCAGTCAAGATACCACATCTGCACACTGTTACAACACATTGCCATCATCATGTCTGTGCTCTTTGTAGCATAGCTGGCACGCCGTTGTCGATTTCCCCATCACACTCTGCACCTCCTCTTACTTCTTGTATGTGGACGAGGGGTTCGTCAACTTCATCTTGTGTTGGGTCAAGCTCCACGGAATTGACCAGTGAAGTTTCAGTCATCGTCACTGTCAAGCATGTCTTCGTCTTCATAATCACTTGCAGTGAAATATTCGGT
This sequence comes from Monoplex corrugatus, assembly GCA_030674185.1. Lineage (NCBI taxonomy): Eukaryota > Metazoa > Mollusca > Gastropoda > Littorinimorpha > Ranellidae > Monoplex > Monoplex corrugatus. The sequence continues at coordinate 43,088,860 of CM060312.1, read as the reverse complement.
CACCAGTTTGCCCAGTTCATCTTGATCTACTGCTGGTAGAGTTGAAGACTGACCAGCACTGAGCAGAAAAGACAGTCTTTCTTTGCAAACCATGGTTTTCGAAGCCATGTTGTTCGAGGTGAAAGGCATAAACAATGATGGGTCAGCCAATCCCTATGCGCGATGTCCTGCAGTTACCATGAAAAGTTCGTAACGCGATCTCTCATTGGTCTAACAGCTCGACCTCCTTCACTTTTTGTTTATGCCAAAGATTTCGAAACAGTGTTTCTGGTAAGCTGATTTTCACGCAGTGAATGTGTGTCAAAGAAAGTTCATGACCTTTCCAACGAGATACAACATGTTGGGGCCCTGTAAAGGGTGCTGTACACGAATGTTGATCAAAATCATGTCTGCTTTTACCATTTACTGAGGATCATCGCACGGGTTATCTGGTTAAAATGCATTTTAAATACATACGATTGAATTATAAAGTGCTGAGTGCATGTTAAAGGTTAAAGGTTAAAGGTCCCATGGTCAATATGGCCGTAGGGGCGGTGAACTGTTAAAGATTCACCGTGTCTAGGGCACGGCATTATGAAAGGCGGAGCCCATCCCTCTCCTTTCGCCGCCTTTTTTAAACCTCCCCTGACCGAAGTCAGGTACCCATTCACTGCTGGGTGGACAGAGGGAGTTTTCAGGCCGGAAAAATCGAACCAGCGTTTAGCGGATTCGAACCACCGACCTTCCGCACCGCAGACGAGCGCTCTAACCACTCGACTACAGGCCCCCCTTACATAAATACATACGATTGAATTATAAAGTGCTGAGTGCATGTACATGTAATTTAAAGATTAAATATTCCATTTTTGCCGAAAAGTAAAAATTGACAAAATCGACCCATCACACCTTTTCCGGGCCTCTATACTTTTTGCAGCCTGCGAGTTAAGACTCATTTTGTGAAAATTCTGTGCTAGAAATTTCCTCTTTTCTGTCACTCTTTGTTTCTGCCTTGTTCCTTTGCTTTCTGTCATTTCTGCCTATCATTTTCTGCATTGTAGGTCCATTCACCTGTATGTGTTTGATAAAGTCTTACGTACTTTTTCTTAGGATTGATGATTGGGTACATGTATTAAATGCATTTTTGGCACTAGGGAGGTGAGATATGCGGAAGCAATTGTATGTAATTTATGCCTGTTTTTATATATGTTTTGGTGTCCTTAGGTATGCTTATATTTGTACTCAGGTATGTTTTTGAAATCCCCTGTGTGATGAATTGCACGGACTGGTCAATGCCAGGGGTATGTTCTTAAATTATGTGTGCGAATGCATTGATATGTGTACTTAATTTTCTTTTGTTTTGTTTTCCTGTTGAAGTTTTATATGTTTTGAAGCAGTTATGGCCCTGATAATATGGCTGTACGCAGTCGGCTGGGCTTTAAACAATAACAATAACAGTAACAGGGATTTATTCGCAAGGACCATCCAGAGTGAATTAGAGGAAGAGAAAGTTCTGCAAAGTGATGATCTAGCAGACACTCTAACAAAAGTCATCCTGAATTGTGCCAAAAAATCAATTCCCACGTTGACAAAGAAACATCATCATCAAGTGCCTTGCCACATCGCGTTGGCGATCATGGCCTTCCATCTGTTTCTTTCCCTTGTTGCCTCAAGCACCTCTTCCACCCTCTTTGTCTTCAGCCACTCTGCACGTCCGTCCAATATCTTCTCCCTGGGTCTATCTGGCTCTCTCTTTCCCTCCAGTTTTCCCGTTGTGACCAGGTGCTCCAATTCCCCTTTCCTCATAAAATGGCCTGTAAATGTTGCCTGTCTTTTCCTAATCTTCTTTATAAATGATTTTCTTGTGTCTTCCTCCATCAAGACTGTCTCGTTTGTTTTCTTTGCTGTCCATGGAACTCACAACATTCTTCTTTGGGACTACATCTCGGCTGCCTCAATCTTGTTCTGGCTTTGCTTGTTGACTGTCCACGCCTCACAACCGTATATTATCGGTTCTATATAAAATTCAAGAACTCTCTTCCTGATGTTAATTGATAGGCATTTGTTGGTAAGAATGCTTTTCATCTTCTTGAATGCTGTTTTGGCTTGGCCGATTCTGTTGGCTATTTCTGATGTGCATCTGCCGTTTGGTGAAATGATCGTTCCCAGATATTTAAACTTATCAACCTGTCTCAAGGTTGTGCCATTTGCTGTTATTTTGCATGAGGGGATTTCATGTTTTTTATTGATCACCATGACTTCAGTCTTCTTGCTGTTTAGTTCCACTTACCTTTGCTTTCTATTTCTAGTATATTCATATGGTTTTGTAGGTCCCTTTCATTTTATGCAATTAGTACAGTGTCATCTGCGTATCAAATGTTATCATTTTTCCTCCAACCTTTAACTCTTTGAAGACGTAATATAGTTGCCTTGCACAACCACTGTGGACGCGATCAACGGGACCTGCCACAACCCTTGGAGACGCACGATTTTGGTGGGGGGGGGGGGGGGGGGGGGGGGGGGTGTTAAAAAAATTCTCAAAAATACAGATTTTACAGCACAAGAACATATTTTATATCAAAATAAAATTCAATTTACGCTCTTTGAGCTGAAGCTACATACAAGGACAATACATCTATTCTACTTACCTTCCTGGAAGGTGAAATGGGGTAGGGTTTTGGCTCTGGGAAAGAAGTTTTTGATTGACAGTAATCCAACACATAAAGTCAGTAAAACACCCATTCTTGACCAGGTAATCCAGAAATCCAGGTAATCACAAGTCCTTGGTATGACCAGAAGATATAAAAGAACAAACACAGCTTTGTTTTCACACAGGTGAAGCAGCAAAGTGATTATGACAATCCTTTGAAGAAGAAGAAGAAGGCCTAAATGTCGCCATTTTGGTGCAAGAACAGTCACTCCGGTTGGTTTGGATAAAGGCAAAAACTGTAACTAATCGGGATAAAATCGATGCAGGGGAAGTAACAAACACTTCAGAAGATACCAAAGAGTGTTCCTATATGTGTAGTTAGTTCCCCTAGACCAGCGACCGGCTTGCATGTATTTTTAAAAACTGCAGCGGAATATCCGCTATCACGTCTCCAATGGTTTGGCCAGCTGCAGCGGAATGTCCGCTGTCACGTCTCTAATGGTATGGCCAGCTGCAGCGGAATATCCGCTGTTACGTCTCCAAAGAGTTAATCCAGAGTCTTCTTCTAGGTTTCTCATGATGTTTTCACTGTAAAGTGAAAACAGATCTGTTGACAAACCACAACCTTCTCTGAGTCCTCTTTTGATATTTTGGAAAGAGCTCATATCATTTTCTATTCTCATTGCAGCTGTTTGTTCCCAATACATATTTCTGATTATTCGTAGATCTTTTCCATCAATATTGAGTCTTTCTAGCTGGTTGATCAATTTTTCATGTCTTCATTGTCATCATCATCATCAGGTGGCTTGCCACATGGCGTTGGCGATCATGGCCTTCCATCTGTTTCTATCTCTTGTTGCCTCAAGCAACTCTTCCACCCTCTTTGTCTTCAGCCACTCTGCAAGTCCATCCATCTCCCTGGGTCTACCTGGCACTCACTTTCCCTCCAGCTTTCCCGTTGTGACCAGGTGCTCCAATTCCCCTTTCCTCATAAAATGGCCTGTAAATCAGAATGTTGCCTGTCTTTTCCTAATCTTCCTTATGAATGATCTACATGTGTGCCTCCATCAAGACTGTCTCGTCTGCTTTCTTTGCTGTCCATGGAACTCTCAACATTCTTCTTAGAAACCACATCTCCATTGCCTCAATCTTGTTCTGGCTTTGCTTGTTGACTGTCCACGCCTCACAACTGTACAACAGTATTGGTTCTATATAACATTAAAAAATTTCAAAATCTTTTATTGATCAGGATGTAGTCGATCTGATTTTTGGTATTATCTCCTGGACTCATCCAAGTCCATTTTCTTCTATTAGGCTGCTCAAACCAGGTGTTTCCTACTATGGACTCATTCATCTGTGCCCATTGTACAAGTTTCCCTCCCCTTTCATTTTGTGTACCAAAGCCATGAGATCCAACTGTGTCCTCCACCCTATCCTGTCCCACTTTAGCATTAAAATCACCCATTATTATTGTAACTTCTTGTGATTTACATTGGGCCTTGGCCGTCTCTAGTACTTCATAAAAGTTGTCAATTTGGTCCTGAGTACTTGTGGATGTTGGTGCATACACCTGAATGACGTTGATATCAAATGACCTGCCACCCGATTTAACCAGCAAAACTCTGTCGGAGTAAAAGCAGACACCCTAGCCTAAAGGCCTGGATTTGACCTCTTCTGCTACAGCGAAATAATGGGGGCATGTGTAACCCAGGTGCTTCAACAAAAGGCAGTCACAACAGGAAAAAGGTAGAAGTCCTGATGCCAATCATGGAGCATAACATTGATAAACACTTCTTCTGTCATGTGCATGATACTTTTGATTTGTTTTCCTTTCTGAACTGCGCCACAACCATGAACTTTGTGTTCATCACACTCTCAGTCACCTGAAAAAGCAAAGACGACTGTTGGTGTTCAGAATTGGCTGATTTATTGCTCCTCTCACTAGAAAATCATCACTGTCATCTTTAACTTCTCTTGAAAGTCTGAATCTGCAATCTGTAGCATTTTCAGTACTTCAGCGATGGTAAAAACTTCTGTTGTCGACTTCTTTTTGAGCGTCAAGACTGCAAAGTACTAATTGAGAGATGCCATCTTTGTCCAAGTGAGGTCAGTGGGTGGGGTCAAACATAACAAAGTCACATATGCATGGTCAAATAAAATCGGTGCTGATTGGCTGCTTAGCAAGTGGAAAGGCCAGTGAAACTGTAACTAATAAAGTTTTGTAAACATTGTGGTGGGAGTCCACATGCCTGGTGATATTTCTCAGCTTCCTTCTGTTATCCATCATATGCAGTTGTGTACCTTGGACTTAAAAGCAATAAACTTCAGCTGAACAGTGGTAGAATAGAAGTGATTTTCACTGCACCATATTGTCCGCTGACTCTGTCCCCATTTCTGTCCCACTAGAAAACTGCCTTATTCAGACCTCTGTGAGTATGCGAAGTCTGGGCATTACACTTGATCAGATACATTCGACGTTTTTCTTTTTTTTTCATCTTTCTGTCTTGCTTGCTGCCTGGAACTTCATTGCATTGGTTTTGTTTGCCATCTTCTCTCTTAGGATGCCAACAAAACAACTCATTTCAGGGTTTTTCCTTTTGAGACTAGATTATTATAATCCTCACCTTGCTGGCTGCCCACAGAATCTTCTCCGACTTTAGAAAGTATAAAACAGTGCCACTCAACTAATCTTCAGATGTTCTAAATTCACTCACATCACTCCCTTGTTTCTTTCTCTTCACTGGCTCTCCATCAAAAAATGGATTAACTATAAACTCGCTCTGCTGTGCTTTAAATCCTTGAATAGTCTGGCTCATACTTATCTTGCTGATCTTCTTGGCTGCTACACTCCATTATGAAATATATGCTTGAATAGTCCAGCTCACACCTATCTTGCTGATATTTTTCACTGCTACACTCCATCACGACACTTGTGCTCCTCATCTGATACACTGCATCCCTCACTTTCTTACGAAGACTGCTGTTCATTCTCCTTCCAGTCCCCATATGCATGGATTGAACTTCCTCTGTCACTTTGCTGTTTTGTAATGGGTAACATCCTCTCTGAAAATTATTTTTCTCACATTCCTTTTGTTATCCCTTTCCTGCTGTGTGTGTGTGTGTGTGTGTGTGTTGGTGTGTGTGTGTGTGTGTGTGTGTGTGTGTTGTACACGCATGCGCATGTGTGTGTATGTGTGTGGATGTGTTTGTTAAAGTAATAGTTGGATGTGTTTGCAAATGTTGTTAAAGTAATAGTTGGATGTGTTTGGAAATGTATGTTGTTGATGCTGTGTAACCTGTAGCATTTTTGTTTTCTTTAAACATATTTTTGTTATTGTAATGTCTTAGAATTTGTTTTAAGATTGAGCACCATGAATGTTCATTATTATGATTAAAAGATCTTGTCATATCTAACAGTAACAGTCTTCAGGCAGTCACATTACATATGTTATATATGGATATCCCCTGGAGAGAAGTATAGAAATCAGACTACATAATATTGACAGATTGTGGAAAACAACAGTGCTGAATTCAAAAGCAGGATCAGGGGTAAAACGTGATTGTGACCACATATCGCTGACTGCAAAACTAAGATTAAAAGTATACAAACAGAACAGGGCAAAGCAACAAACCAAATTTGACATCAGTTCAAAGATCAAGAAACCACTGCTGATTTCCAAAGTGAGACTGACAGTTGTTTTTCTGCCCTACTTGAAGAATGGTCAGTTAATGAAAAATATCCAAACGAACTGTGGGAAGACATGAATTTGGACAGAAACTGCTGATGCAGAACTACACAGAAAAACAAGAAAGGCATCAAAAACTTACATAGGTGATAAGGAAATAGGGCTGGCTAAAAAGAAAAGTCAAGCCCGTAAAAATAAGTACATGAAGAATATAAGAAACTGAAAAGAAAAATATAAAACCAATGTAAGAAGGGACAAGAGAGCGAGGCTTGAGCAAGAATGTGCTGAAATCCGCAATTGCAATACTGAAGGAGAATCAAAAGATATTTGAAGAAATCAAGAAAGTCAAAGCAACCAGATTTCAACCAGAAAATCAGTGTATCAACAGCAAAGATGGTGCAACTCTGAGACAGAACACATGCCTGCATGTTGGCTTGAATTCGGTGAAAACTTATTTGATGATACCATGGCAACAGATCTACAAGGCACTCTCTGTCTCGATTTTCATTATTCTGAACCAGATCCTTTCTTGCGTGTGCGCCGCGCGCGCGCGCGTGTGTGTGCATGCTGCGTGCGTGCATGTGTGTGTGTGCGTACGTGTGCTATGTTTGCATGCATGTGTGTGTGTGTGTTTGTGCATGCAATAGTTGTACATAGAATTATAATCATATTTGAATGAAGATAAAAACACAGAAAAATTCTAATTCATATACAGGAAAAACATTACAACTTCAGTATTACAGCATTAACACCTTGAAAATCAAAATTACCTCACAAATTATAAACTATTCGCATATCATCTATCACAATTTACATACAAACAAAGATTAAGAAATTTTCATAAAGTATTTCAGTCTCTTTCCCACTCAATTTCTCCCCTATCCCCTCCTCAGCTGTACACATACAGTGATACACACACATGCTCACTTGTGCACACACACACACACACACACACACACACACACACACACACACCACACACACACACACACACACACACACACCACACACACACACACACATATGCAGGCACACACATACCTCGCTCTATAGGCCCTTGTACAAAATACTATTATACAGGCAGGAGAAATTAGTCTGATGACAGACTTGCAAACTAAGGCTCTTCAGGTTAGATGAGTTTGAAAGAGGTGGGTTTTCAGGTGCTGTTTGAAGGTAGAGGCAGTTAGTTTTTCTGAGAGACAGTGATAGAGAGTTCCATACATTTGGGCCAAAGACAGAGAAAGACTTTTTACCAAAAGTGTCTAGAGAGAAGCGAGGAAGTCAACAGTGGGGTGTCAGAAGAGCGGAGCGTTCGAGAAGGTTTGTAACCCTGCAGGAGGTTGGCAAGATAGGATGGCATGTTCTCATGATAGATACACTGAAAGCAGAGACAGGCAACTTTATATTGAATCCTAGCCTTTACCGGGAGCCAATGAAGTGTTCTAAGCAGAGATTTTGCACTCTCACGCCTGGGCTTGCGGAGAACAAAGTGAGTGGCATGGTTCTGTATGCGCTGAAGTTTATATAGTTAAGCTTTGAAGCCTTGACATAGAGCAAATGAAAGTAAGATGAAAGCAGCACAGATGTGATTTACAGGCAGCTTCTTAGAGTAAAATGGACTAACAAAGAACAAACGAAAGCATGTTTTCTACAGACTTGAAGGAAGACAGACTATGTGCCAGTCAAATAGACAGGGAAAGCTCATTCCACTTCTGTGGACCGGACACAGAAAAAGAATGTTGACTGTCTGTGGAATCACTGTATCAAGGAATTTGTAAACAAGTAGTCTCTGAAGCAAAACGGAGAGGTCAGACAGGGGTGTACATGTACATTTCGAGGTGGTTATGAAGATGAGTATGTGCTGTACCATTGATATGCATGTAGCAGAATGTATTGATTTTGTATGAAATTCTTTGTGAAACAGGCAACCGGTGGAGAAAGTGAAGCAAAAGAGTGGAATTTGAATACATTGGAGGAATGCGACAAAAGAGGCATGTGAGCCAGAGAGTTACAATAATCAATGCAGGACAAGAGAAGTAATGAGTTTAGTTGCTGCTGAAGTTGAAAGATAATGGTGAATAGAACTGAAATGTTGCAGTTGACAGTAATAAGATATGACAGATCTAAGTGATGAATTTCTACGTAGAAAGTTGAGGATCTAGAACAAGGCCAAAGTTCTTGACTTAATTGGAAAGTGTAATAGTGTTGTCACCAAGCTGGATAGAACAAACTTATAGTGGAAAGCTTTGCTTGGTGTCTTTGAGATTTATTTTATCAGAATGATACATATTAAAAGTTAGCTGGTTTATACCAGAACAATGGAAGGCTACATTTTCATTCAACTTCCTGTACACCAGATCATAGTAACCTAACCTGTTCAGCTGTCTGTTAGTGGCCAAAATTCATGTAGCTGTCGGAGAAACTGTTCAGCACTCGGTGAGTGTAAGGACCACTGATAGATCATGGCAGATCACGTGGCAGATTATGTAGACACCGTGGACATCTAGATGAATTTCGTGTTGGGTAAGCATGTTAGTTAAACAAGGATTTGAGAGAAAAAAATCCTTTTTAATACATAACACATTTTGTCACTGTGTACAGCATAACAAAATTACTCACTTTGTAATACATAACACAACTTCTTTTAAATTGCTGACATATAACACATTTACTCATTTTGTAATACATAAACTGTACAAGTGGGTAAACATGGTCCTCAGTCATGAGGTCCTAGGTTCAGTTAATCTAGATATCTCTGCTTGGTGGTTCCTAGGTCAGTGTGTGTAGACCTGCAATTGTGTTATCCCCCTTCAACTGTGTGCATATGCAGGATATCAAATCAGCATTCTAAATATGCTTGTGTATATGTATGTGTGTGTGTGTGTGTGTACATGTTTGTGTGAGACACAGAGAGGATAAGTTGGGTCAGGGGTCAAATGCCTTACAGGATGAGTGTACCGTAGCTCGACAACCCGTGTGTGTGTGTGTGTGCACTTGTATTCAATTATATGATTGTTTCTTCTTTTTACTATGGTTCCAAATATTTAAATTACTTAGGTTCTAAATACTTATCTCCAGTTCATATATTACCATAGTCTTTTTGTCTCACCTGTCTCACCTGTCGGCGTCACCGGGAACAGTGTTGGCCGCTGCACATGATGTCCTCACAAGTTGCCTCCAGCACTCTCGATCTTGGCTAAGTCTGACCACCTCCTGGAGTTTCTTGCCACTGATGTTTGTGATGTTTCTAGCAAGTGATGCAGGTGGCCGTCCTCTGTTTCTCTTTCCTTCCACTTTACCTTGGAGGACAGTGGACATCAAGTCTGTTCTCTCATTACGGATTGCGTGTCCAACATATTTCAGTTTCCTCCGTTGTATGAGTACTAGAAGCTTGCGTGTAGTACCCAACTCATTCAGTATGCTTTCATTTGAGCGCCTATCCGTCCATTTGACCCTCAGCAGTCTTCGGTAAAACCACAGCTCTGCTGCTTCCACTCGTCTTTCATCCTCTTTCTTCATTGTCCATGCCTCGCAGCCGTATAACATCACTGGCCAGACAAGACATTTTAAGAGTTTTATCTTAAGGTCTGCTGTTATGCTGTGGTCTTTCCAAATATTGTTCAATTGAACCATACTGTTCTTGGCCATTCCAATTCTCATCTTTATGTCTTTTGAGCATGTTCCATCGTGTGTCTTGACTGAACCTAAATATCTAAAGTCCTTGACATTTTCTAGAGGGACTTGGTTTAGCATGATCTGGTCCTGTCTAGTGTTATATTTGCCTGCAACATGCATAACCTTTGTCTTCTTTGAATTTAAGTCCAGCCCAGCTGCCTTTCCAACCCGGTCTACCCTGTACAGGATCCTCCTAGAGCCTGTAATGTTGTCTGCCAGTAATCCTGTGTCATCTGCGTAGCGTAAATTTGACAGGTTTCTACCACCAATATTTACTCCCATGTCTTCTATGTCTGCTTCTCTCATGATATGTTCAGTGTATATGCTGAAGAGATGTGGAGACAGGATGCAACCTTGCCTTACCCCTTTAGTGATGTTAAAAAATTTGCAGTTTTGATTATTCCATCTGATTGTTGCTTTTTGATCATTATATAATGAAGCGATGAGGGAAACCAGATGTCTTGGAAAACCCATTTTGATCATGAAGTGGAAAAGACTTTGGTGAATCACGCTATCAAATGCTTTGCTGTAGTCAATGAAAACGATGAACATCTCTTGGTCTGTGTTTCTAATCTTTTCTATCAATATCTGGAGTACAAACAGCATATCTATTGTTCCCCTGTTTTTCCTATAGCCTGCCTGACAGTCGGATAGCTCTTCCTCTACTTTTGGCTTTAACCTGTTTAAAATTATTATCAGCAGTATTTTACTGGCATGACTGATCAGTGCAATTGTTCTATAATTGTTGCAGTCTTTGACATTTCCACTCTTATGTAACATGACAAATTCCTGGAGCTTCCAGTCTGTAGGCCACTGACAAGTCTTCCATATCTTGCAGCATAAGTGATGCATTACTTTGAGTCCACCATCACCTGAGTGTTTCAACAACTCTCCAGGAATATTGTCAAGACCAGGAGACTTTCTGCATTTTAGATCTTTAATGGCAGATTCAACTTCGCTGAGCAGAGGTTCAGGTTCCGTATCTCCAGGGATCAATTCCAAATTTGGCTCTAAATTATTTTCATGGCTGTCAGGCTTGCCAAAAAGTGATGTGCCATATTCGTTCCACCTATCCAAGACATCATCTGGTTCAGTCAGAGTGTGACCATCCTTGTTGTTGATGCATTGGTTTGTTGCTTTGAAATTTGTTTTTTTCACTTTTTTTATTTGTTTGAAGAGCTCCCTCGACTTCCTGTTTTCGTTGTGTTCATTGATTTTACTGCATTCTTGTGCCAGCCAATTTGCTTTGTCTCTTCTGACTTTACTTTTTATTTCCCTTTTCAGTGCTGAGTATTTTTCCCGCTCTCCCTGCTTTCGAGCTTGACTTTTCTTTTCTGCCAGATCTATCACTTCCTGACTTATGTAGGGCTTAGCTTTTTTCCTTTTTTCTTCTTTTCCTAGTTTTTCTTCAGAGATTTTGGTCAGTGTGTTTTTTATGTCTGTCCAGATTTCATCAGGATATGAGTCATTTTCATCCCATACTTCAAGTAACTTTAAGAAACGATTACTTGTTTCTATACTGAATTCTAACGCCAGCTCAGGGTTTTCTAATTTTGATATGTCGAACTTTGGCGTAGTTTTGGTTTTAGGCTTCTTCAATATTTTCATTCTTAATTTGGTTGTCACAAGAATGTGATCCGTGTCGCAGTCTGTTCCAGGCTTTGTTTTTGCATTGAGGACAGTTGATTTCCAGGATCTGTCAATGATAATATAATCAATCTGATTACGACACCTGTCTCCTGGAGAGATCCATGTGTATCTTCTGCGCAGTGGTTGTTGGAAAAAAGTATTTGTGATGTTCATCTCATTTGCCTGACAAAACAGAGCCAGCATGTCACCTCTCTCATTTCGTTCTCCTAAACCATATGGTCCTATTCCACATTCTGTGTCAGCCCCCTCTCCAACTTTAGCGTTGAAGTCACCCATCACAATGCATATTTCCTTTTTGGGAATTTTGTCTCTGATAGTTTGGAGGTCATTGTAAAAATTTTCTATTTCTTTTTGTACTTGATGAAAAATTAAATGATGTTTTATTTCTGTAAAAGGCAGCGAGCATGCTTTTGACATGGATCGTTTGTGCATGTGCTATATTAGTGAAATCATTATTAATATTCCTCTAAGTCATTTCATTGGTTGGCATGTGGAGACCAGATTATTTTTGCCTGTATTCCTGGCCATGTTGGTATTGGAGTCAGTGAAAAGGCTGGCTGTGTAGCAGGAACACCATATGGGAAAAGATGTCTAAAAAATCCTTCATTCCACAGGTGTAAAATCCAAAATACACAGTTTTGTGAGAAATCTTTGGCAGGATTGGAATAAACAGATAACAAACTTTTCCAAATCCACACCAACCTGAAAGAAATTCTACCTTCTGTGGCAGGGAACTGTAAGAAATAGACAGTTATGTAGGTTACACATGGGTCACACATCCTGCACTCATTCATACCTTTTAAAAACTGAAGAAGCACCATGGTGTATACCATGTGACAAGCCAGAGAGCATCAGACACCTCTTCCTTGATTGTTGGGACTTAAACGATGTGAGACATAAGCACTACATGGCGGACTCCTTAGGGAACCTCTTTGGAGACGTCCCTCCTGATGCAATTTTCCAGTTTTTACAAGAGTTCAATAGATTTCACCTGATAGGATTTTACGTCTGTTTTTCTTTAATTGCATGTTAGATTTGCAAGGTTAACGGTGAGCATGTTTTTTAACTGTTGGCTTTTATCTTAATGGGTTGTCACTTTTGAGGTGGTGTTAGGCCTGCTATGGCTTAGTAGTCGGCTGGGCTATAAGCAATATGAACTGAAACTGAACTGACAGGTCTGATGTTGCTATCCTAAAGTAATAAAATATTTTAAAGATTTAAGTTTAAAAATCATGAAAACATCCAGCATGCACCTCATCCAAAATGTAGACTGTGGGATGCCATTGTTGAATGTGAACAGTTTGCCTTACAGCTTGAGTTTTCCATGCTTCATTAAAAAGTCTGATTAAGATTATTGAATATGACTGTGAATTGAGGGAGGGAAGATGGGTACTGCCCTCGTAATGCTGGCCCCGAGAAAAGTTGAGGTCTGTACCACCTCACTCCCCTATAACCCTATGTTATGGGACTATTTTTCTATCATCTATCTAATCAGATGGGCAAATGTTTGACTTAGAGTAGGAAGGCCTGGGTTTGAACCTGCCTAGGTACTTTCTTCCAGATGGGCAAAGGATGGAAATTTTTCTGACCTTCCATGTCAACATGTGTGCAGACCTGCCAGAGCTAGAACCTCTTGGCAGAAAAAAAAAGATGATTTTGTAAGCAGCCTGTGTGTACCAGATGCAGGATTGAAAGCTCTGGTCTGATTCTTATTCATTGCACATACAATTCATATTAGGTATTTTCTTATATTTCTTGCATTATTTTCAATGATCATTTCATAGGAGGACTGATCCAAACATCTTGTCACTTACTTCACAAAACACAAAAATGGGAAGTCCGACATAAATGAAATTTTGAGAGTCCTTGAAAATAGTCTTCTCTCCTCCTCTCTCCACTCACAATTTCAGCTTCTCAGCCAGGAGTCAAGTGCATTTTGATAGTTTGATTGAGATATGGTAGTAAGCTTTGGTTTCATTGCTTTTTCCCAAGTCCTGGTTTCTTGTAGATCTGCTCATTGTTTAAACAGATATGATAACAGTGTCTGAAATGTATAATGTAATAATTAGGTATTTCGAATGCTCAATGTGTAGCTATGGATGGACAGAGGCTGTAAAATAATAGTACAACTTGGCTGAGAAAACGCGAGGCATTTTTTGATCTAGACAAACACATTACACTGTGTTGCCGCTGAGCATCGTTATAGGTAAATGAAAAAGAGGTTGTAACAGAGCAAGGGACTCTGTTACAACACACACACACACACACACACACACACACACACACACACACACACACACACACACACACACACACACCACACACACACACACACACACACACACACACACACACACACGCACGCACACACACACAGAGACACACACACATACAGAGACACGCACACACACACACCACACACACACACACACGCACACACACACGCACACACACAAAGATGTACACAGAGAGAAAGAGAGGGGTTGTGTGTATGTGTGTGTGTTGTATGTGTGTGTTTAGTTCCACACTACTGGAAACAGAAAATTATGCTGAGCAGTGTTTTCTCAGATGTGTGTTTACACATTGTTCTGGTTGTTAGAACCACACTGTGTTGTTTCACTATCTTCATATTCCGTCTTTGGTGGATTATCCTGCCATCTAGGGTGGATATATATATATATATATATATATATATATGAGCCAGAGTCAAAAGGTGCCCCGGGGTGACTTTCCTAGCTCAAATCACCACAACCAACCCCCCTGCCCCAGCACAGCCCGAACAATCCCAGACACCAAGCCCCAAATGTCAAACCAAACAGCAGACATGAACTCATGGAGGCCGAACAAATCATTTATTAGCCAGTCAAGTTCATATTGATAATTTTACTCAGTTTTCAGCCTTCCTTTTACAGATAGGTGTAGTAGGCTGAGAATAAAGTTTGGTGTTAAACCAATGGTTGTACCTATGTATGTATTTTTTAGTTTCTTATCAAGGTTACTCACTAGTTTATAATTTCATTTGTTTTTTTTTTGCCGTATTTTTTCACATATTCTGCAATATTAAAGTGTAAATATAAGGTTTCATTCGTGACACTTTTGTGTCACAAGCCTACAGTTTTTTGATCGATCACAGTGGAAAAAAATGATTAAAAACTGCAATGAAATAGGGCTTTTCAAGTTTGATGTATAAAACTGTCTGAATAGAACTCATCAGCATTGCAATCAAATGGATACTTTGGAAACTATTTGAGTTTTCAGTTTTCGTGTGACACCAGTCACGGATGAAACTATGCCCTATAAAGTATGAGCTACTGCCTCTGGAAAAGCCAAATGATTTGGTCAACCACCATGAACCCATGTCTGCCAGCCGATTCAACACCCAAAGCCCAACATCTAGGACTGCCCAGGCTGTGCAATGGCAAGAAAATCGGCCACATCGATCTGAACCAGGAAAATCACCATAAAGCACCTTTTGACTCTGGCTCATATATATATTGTTTTACCAAGACCCTGAACACTGACATGGCTTATGAGACATGACATGTATATTTGATGAGATGTAGTTAATAGCAGGTCTGAAAGATTGGCGAGCCTCCAACCTTTACTCATCCAGTGCAACCCAGCTAGGATGGAACTTGGTCCATTGGAAAGTCTGATATACTGATCAACTTGGCTGTTATGCTTGTACTATATAAGCACACCTTCGTAGGTGTATATTTATGAATGTGTGTGTGCATTTTTTTCAAAAGGTCATGTGTTTTTGTCTTTTACAGAAATGAGGACCGTATGAAACATGCCTTGCAGTCTTTGATGAAAACGCCACAGAACAACTTTAAATTGTGGAGAGTAAGTGAAATTTCTACTGTTAAGCACTTTCCAGCCTTCAGATTGCGTCATGATTATTTTCTGGTATTAACTAGACCTGAGAAATCAGACACCAACAGTGATGGTCAGGAAATGTTAGTACCCTTTAAAACAGCATTTGTGCAGAAAATGATATTGAACTCTATGAACCTTGTCTTACCTAAACTGAACCCATAACACATTCAACTCTGGTTACGAGCTGGTTTTGGATGAAAATTCCAGCAGTGGATATGGGCTGAAAATCCCACAAGACTAAATTTAAATAAATAGGATACAACAAAACATAACCTTCCAGGCACAATGATAATCGTGAGATATGTATTATTATGTAAAGTTGATTTCATATTAACAGATAAAAAAGTAAGTTGCTCATGCAGCAAGTGTAGACTTGTGAGGTTCCACATGCTTCACTTGCTTTTTAACTCACTCCATACTGGGCAAATTGGAATTTAACATTCCTCTGTATACTGGGCGTTTGTATAGGTTTTTAAAAAAATATTAAAAAATAATGAGAAAACGCACAGTTGAAATTTTGACAAGCATGTGACAAGGACTCAAGGCTCTAGCTTGTTTGGACTGTCTCTGTAGCCAGTAGTAAAACAAGGTACATTTTCATGATGACAAAATAGAGGGTGGCTGCAACTGCTTAGAGGAGAAATTTTCACTGTTCTTGAAAAGAGAACTGTTTTCCACATAAATCACAACAAAAATAACAGTAGAAAGTAAAAAATGGCTTCTTGAGTATTTCTACACTTTACAAATAAGCTAAAATCAGTAACATGTTACTGGTAACTTGGCAATTTGGCATTCTTCAGTACATGGGATGTTTGCACAGGTTTTTAAAAAATTCATTAAAAAATAATGAATACATGCACACTCTTAAAATTTTACCACATGATTACAGTTAGATTGAATAAGCACATTACAGAGTTTCCGGGCTTTAACTTTTATGGGACTCATTTTGTAGCTGGTTGTGAAAGACTGTATGTTTTTATGACAATAGAATCAAAGGTGGTTACAGTTGCATATATGCACACTTCACAGTATTCTTGAAAAGAGGACTGTTTTCCACATAAGTCACATTGAGAATCTAAGTAGAGAGTAACCAGTGGCTATTTGAGGGTTTCTGTATTATGCAAATGAGCTAAAATCAATATCATAATACTGATAACTTTGTGATATGTCATTTAGCATACTTCTGTCTATAGAGTGACTGTATAGGTTTTCAAAAAAATCCTTAAAAAATAATGAAAACACATACACTTCTGAAATTTCACAACATGATTACTACGTAATTGAATAAGCATGTTGCAAAATTTCAAAGCTCTAGCCTTTACAATACCCTTTTTGTAGCCAGTAGTAAATATAGATATTGTTTTATGACAACAAAATCAAGGGTATTGAAATTGAATACAGATAAAGTTCACTCTGATCCTGGAAAAATCACTGTTTTCCACATAAGTCACACTAAAAATCCCAGTAGAGAGTAAAAAATGGCTACCAGAGAGTTTCTACATTATACAAATGAGAGCTAAAATCAGGGGCATGTTAGGTAGTCCCTGACTCTTCTGGTACTTGTTATGCAGTATAGATGACTTAATCAATGACAAGGTGAAGAGATGAAAGAACAACTTCTTCCACCATTTCATTGTCTTCCGATTCATTTGCATGTAAGCCATGAGCTTGTCACTTCAGTCAACTCCAGCCGTGTTGACAATGTAGTCCTGGACAGGTTTGGGTTTCACCTTCCTGCCTGACCTTGTCTGGACCTCCTCCATTACAGCTGGATCCATCTTGGTGGTGATGAGATGCACAGGTTTCTTGTCCATCCACCTCAGAACACCTACTGCACCTATAAACAATACCCAGCTTAGTTTCCATTCTACTGGTTTTTTTTTTCAATAAACATATTCATCTTCTTCTTCACCAAATGTATATAACAGAGGATAACAGCTGAAGTGGAGAAGAAAAAATCACATGCACTCACAAAATATCACACACACACACACACACACACACACACACACACACACACACACACACACACACACACACACACACACACACACACACACACACACATATATATGTATGTATATATATATATATATATATATATATATATATATAATAGATAGATACACACACACACCACACACGCACACGCACACACGACACACACACACATATATATATATATATATATATATATATATATATATATATATATATATATATATATATATGCACACACACATACTCATCATCATCATCAGGTGCCCTGCCGCATGGCGTTGGCGACCATGGACTTCCAACCATCTCTATTTCTCGTTGCCCTTAGCATCTCCCCCACCCTTCTCATCCCCAGCCACTCTGCAAGTCCGTCCAGCATTCTCTCCTTGGGTCTACCTGGTGCTCTCTTTCCCTCCAGCTTTCCTGATGTTACCAGGTGCTCCAAATCCCCCCCTTCCTCATAAAATGGCCTATAAATGTTGCCTGTCTTTTCCTAATCTTCCTTATGAGTGATCTACTTGTGTCTGCCTCCATCAAGACTGTCTCGTTTGTTTTCTTTGCTGTCCATGGAACTCTCAACATTCTTCTGAGAAACTACATCTGGGCTGCCTCAATCTTGCTCTGGCTTTGCTTGCTGACTGTCCATGCCTCGCATCCGTATAACAGTATTGGTTCTATATAACATTCAAGGACTCTCTTTCTGATGTTAATTGATAGGCATTTGTTGGTAAGAATGCTTGTCATCTTCTTGAATGCTGTTTTGGCTTGGCCGATTCTGCCAGCTATTTCCGATGTGCATCTGCCGTCTGATGAAATGACGTTCCCAGGTATTTGAACTTACTAACCTTTGTCAAGGTTGTGCCATTTGCTGTTATTTTGCATGAGGGGATTTCATACTATGTACACAAATACACAGGTACATACACACATATATATATAAATGTATACATGTATATATATATATATGAATGAATGAATGAAAATTTATATCGCGCAACAAAAATCTCCATGCTATAAAAGCATGCTCGCGGCGCACGGTGAGGGGGGGGGGGGGGGGGGGGGGCACAAAAACAATTCCACACAGCCTTTGCACCAACATTCATAAAGGCATTCAAGGTATTCACATTCAAATAAACAATCCCATACAACATTAGAAAAAGTGTGTCTTGAGACTAGATTTAAAGGATGAATGAGTCTTTTTCTCCCTGATGCTCATGGGAAGCATGTTCCACTTGGTAGGGGCAAGGTATTTAAATTCTCGCTGACCATATCTTTTGGTTTTAACATCCCTTGTCCCAGGAACATGAAGAAGAGACTTGGAAGCAGATCTCAGACTGCGAACATGGTTTATATTCAGAAAGAAGATCTTTAAGATAAGAAGGACTACTAGAGTTGAGTGCAGGTAGGTGATAGTAGTTTGTGATTGATGCGTTGTTGAACTGGGAGCCAGTGCAGATTCCATAAGATGGGAGTTATGTGTTCAGTCTTCCTGCATCTAGAGATTACTCTGGCAGCTGCGTTTTGTACAGCCTGCAGACGCTGTATTTTCACCTGAGGGAGACCAGCAAGTAAACTATTACAGTAGTCTAATTTTAATATATATATATATGTATGTATATATATATGTATATACAAACACACAAACATGCATACACACATACATGCATAAACACACACACATAAACCACAGTCTCACACACACACACACACACACACACACACACACACACACACACACACACACACACACATATATATATATATACATGCACGGCCTATACACACACCAGACTAATATCCTATGTAGTTGAAGTATACATAAAATTACTGAAGCATAATCTACAGTTGTAAAATAACAACAAAATATATGAAGCTATCAAGTCAAATTTATTTCAATGTCAGTGATGTGAAATACACACATGAAATAAAAAAAGCAAATTTGAAATAGTAAGTCTATGATTTACATATCACTGTATAGCAATATTGTATGCATTAGATATAAGAAAATAAAATTGCAAAAAATATAAAACAAATCAACAAATACCTTGGCGCAGAGCGTGAACATGGCCTCTGGTGTGGCAGCAGTAGCAAGCTGCCTGGGCATTCCTTTTCTGTTTACACGCACTGTTCCCACACAGTGGGTGTCACGCTCCACCACCTTTCTAGTCAGGTCTGGGCAACAGTAGTAATTATCTACATACACAGCTCGACCTTTGTCCGACAGAGGGTCTGCAAGTCTCATGACAACATCAACTGGTTTGTTGCTAATGTTCGGGACTGCTGCATATATTTCAAAGTCAAACTCATATGCTGACGATGATTCACAGAGTTCATAAAGCTTTATGCCCCATTTCACAATGTGCTTCGTAAAGTCTTCATTCATTATTTGGTCGTAAAAGTCTATGGTGGCGTGGCCTGTCATGCCTTCCAACTTCAGGCTGTGCGTATGGAGAAATAGCTGGAAAAAACGAAAAATCTTTGTGCCAGTCCTTCGTCATAAACCAAAGAAAATCTTCCTCAGTCTGAGCTGCTAGCAAATTA
The DNA here is from genome assembly GCA_030674185.1 of Monoplex corrugatus. NCBI lineage: Eukaryota > Metazoa > Mollusca > Gastropoda > Littorinimorpha > Ranellidae > Monoplex > Monoplex corrugatus. The sequence goes on along the minus strand of CM060312.1, from coordinate 43,068,805 downwards.
CTTGCAGACAAAATTCCTGTGTCACTATCTGTGCCACTCACTACACCCCTTCCCTCTCCCTCTCATGTTCACTTTCGGACGTATTTTCATCACCGCCTGGAAAAAAGTACGCTCCGTTACAAGCTGATGATGACGAAACAAGAAACTTTAATACATGAAGGGAAGAGTTTTTCCTTAATGAATTTCAACATTGTTTCAAAACCAGCACAACATAAAGATGGAGGAGTAACAGGTGGAGTATGTTTGCTGCTACACAGCTCCGTTTTGTTTAGTTCTATTAATCTAAACACCGGTTTGCAAGCCGTGGTGGCAAGGGTATCTCTAAACAGAACAATAACCATTTGCTGTCTGTACCTCCCTCCATCTGTTGCTGTTACAAAAGAAGAACTGGTTGATTTGATTGAGGAACTTCCAAAATCTTTTTTGTTGTTGGGTGATTTGAATGGCCATTCCCGGCTTTGGGGTAGTGAAGATACTTCAGCGTGTGGTCTCTTGCTGGAAGACATCTTCTCCGATTTAAACTTATGCTATCTAAACGATGGATCTCCGACATATATTCATCCTGCAAATGGTACACGTTCCTATTTAGAACTATCAGTATGTGATGCTTCACAGGTTTTGGACTATGAGTGGAAAGTTCTGGATGATCTGCATGGAAGCGACCATCTTCCAGTTGTCTTAACGAATCCAAGTGATGAACATGAGTCTTTACTGGGGCGCTTGGTTTTTCGCGGGGCTGACTGGGATTTGTTCCCGAGGTCTGCCCAGAGTGATTTGGAGGAAGAAAGGCTCATGCAGAGTGATGACCCGGTAGACACTCTAAGGCAGATCATCCTGAGCTGTGCCAAACAAGCAATGCCCACATCATCAAAGAAAGCGCACATGCCTAAAACACTGTGGTTTACTTCAGAATTTAAACAGATTAAACAAGAACGCAAGAAAGCTCAACGTCGCATGTTCCAAGATCCATCAGTGGGCAATATTCAGGCTTATCAAAAACTGCGAGGAAAGTCGAGATACGTCTTTAAAAGAGAGAAACAATAGTCCTGGAGAAACTTTTGCTCGAAACTGAAAGTCGAGGTACGTCTTTAAAAGAGAGAAACAATAGTCCTGGAGAAAACTTTTGCTCGAAACTGACATCCCGAACCCCCATATTGAAGGGAAAAACATCTGTCTCTCTGTTCACCATCTGAAACTGTCAGATTGATTACTGACGAAAAAGCCGTCTGTTATATGTTGGTGTCGACCATCGAAAAGAACTCTTCCTCAGCCAATAAATGGTGGTCTTTCGGAAATACAAATCCATGAAAGAAAAGAGAGCTTGTAACTTCGTCTCTGATAACACAGAAGAGTACAACCTTCCACTGACATTAGGAGAATTAAAAGGTGCTCTTGTGACTTGCTCTGACTCTTCTCCAGGCATAGATGAAGTTCATTATAATCTGGTGAAGCATCTCCCGGAAAAGGGTTTGGAAGTTCTGTTGAAAGTATAGAATTACATATGGATGACAGGATTCTTTCCTTCCTCTGGGCGGAAAGCCCTAATCGTCCCTATACCTAAACGTGGAAAAGATCTATCCAATCCATCCAATTATCGGCCAATAGACCTGACCAGTTGTCTGACCAGTTGTCTTTGCAAAATGATTGAGAAAAATGGTCAATGAGAGACTGATGTGGAAACTGGAGAATGACGCTGATGTGGAAACTGGAGAATGATGGCATCTTGGCTAAAGAACAATGCGGTTTTTGCAAGCACCATTCAACAGTAGATCATTTAATTCGTCATGAAACGACCATCCATAATGCATTTCTGAAGAAACAGCATTTAGTGGCTATCTTCTTTGATTTAGAGAAAGCATATGATACCATCTGGAATTCTTATGGATCTACACGAATTGGGTTTTTGGGGGTCACCTACCTACGTTTATCCAAACATTTTTGGCCAATCAACAGTTTCAAGTGCGGGTTGGTACTACTCTGTCAGACATCCATGAGCAAGAGCTGGGTGTACCACAAGGGAGCACTCTCTCTCCTACGCTGTTCAGTATCAAGATCAACAACATAGTCAAGTCAGTACAACAGGGCTCAGACTGTTCCCTGTTTGTGGACGATTTTGCAGTTTATGCAAGTGGAAGCTTCTATGCAGGCGTTCAGCGGCGGCTGCAGCTGTGTGTAGATAGGATCCAGCAGTGGGCAGAGACAAACGGCTTTACTTTTTCTGCAGCCAAAACACAGTGTATTTGCTTTCATAACGTGCGAAAATTCTTAGCTGCTCCAGAAATTGGTCTGGGAAAGTGCATCAATCCAGCTGTAAAAGAAGCTTAAGTTCTGGGCTTGATTTTTGATGAAAAGTTGAACTTCCTCAGTCATATCCAACATCTGAAAACATTGTGCCAGAGAGCTCTGAATATTCTGTGAGTTGTAGCTCATACAGACTGGGGTGCTGACAAGAAAACGCTACTACACCTTTACAGAGCTTTAATTTGCTCTAAACTGGACAATGGCTGCATAGTATATGGGTCTGCAAGACCGTTGTACCTAAAGGCACTGGATCCCATTCACCATCAAGGGCTGCACCTAATGTGACCTATGTCTTGGTGCAATCAGAACAACTCCAGTGTATAGTTTGTATGCGGAAGCAGGGGAGCCCTCCCTGAGTAACTGTAGACTGAAACTAAGCGTACATTTTTGTTTGAAACTGTTCTCTGAACCGGAAAACCCAGCTTACGACTGTGTCTTCAACCTCAGATTTCAAAATGAATTTGGAAAACACCCGAAAGAGACACCTCCTTTGGGGCTGCTTATCCGTCCCCATATGGAAAAGGCAGATATAAATTTAGCAGTTGTTAGCGACTTCTCAAAGTTTCCAGATAGTCCACTATGGACTTTGAAAACACTGAAGGTTTGTTTTGATCTTGCTTCCTTCTGTAAAGACAATACCAGTGCATTGGCCTACAAATCGTTATATGCGGAATTGTGTGAAAAATCTCTCATCATCCCACAGAATCTTCACTGATGGAGCCAAGTGTGATGAAGGTGTTGCTTCCACTGCCTTCTGCTCCGAGATTCCCAATCGAGCATTTTCTAAACATATTCCATCTGAAAGTTCTGTTTATACTGCTGAACTGACTGCTCAGGTTTTGGCACTAAAAATGGTGTCCTAATCCACACACAAAGATTTTCTGATTTTTTTCTGACTCCCTTTCTGCTTTGCAGGCAATTGCTTGCTGAAACATAAGTCACCCAGAACTTGTGAAGTTCTTTGAACTGTATTCTACTCTTGCAAGTGAAGGTTACGAGATTGTTTTTGCCTAGATTCCTGGCCATGTTGGTATTGGAGGCAATGAAAAGGCTGACTACCTGGCCAAGAAGGCTAATGTCAAATCGAAAGTACACAGTTACATGAGAAATCTGTGGCAGGAGGATTGGAATGAACAGACAGCTAACAAACTTTTCCAAATCCCCCTAGCCTGAAAGAAATTCTGCCATCTGCTGCAGGGAATCATAAGCAAGATACAGTGTTATGTAGGTTACACACAGGGGCACACATCCAACACTCACTTGTACCTTTTGAAAAATGAAGAACCACCATGGTGTATACCGTGTGATGAGCCGTTAAGCATCAGACACCTCCTCCTCGATTGCTGGGACTTGTGTGATGTGAGATGAAAGCACTACACGGCCGTCTCTTTAAAGGACCTCTTCTGAGACGTCCCTCCTGATGCAGTTTTCCAGTTTTTACAAGAGATCAATAGATTTCACCTGACGTGATTTTACATCTGTTTTTCTTAATCACATTTTAGATTTGCAAGGTTTGATGGTGAGCCCCAAAAACCCAATTCGTGTAGATCCATAAGAATTCCAGATGGGCTCTGGATAGAGGTAGTACCTTTGATGTCTGGCTGCTGCACTCTACCTGGTAGGGTGGACGGGCATCACTGGTCCTCGTCCATCCTCTAAATCTCTCACGTGCTGGCTCCAAGCGCCACACCCCGGGACCTCACCTCAGCAGGCGTGCCAAACCATGTGAGGGGGTGATGTTAACACTGCATCACTGGGCGAATAACCTCCACGATACAGGTTACCGGCCAAGGCGGACGAAGTTCCGCAAGGAACTCAACGGCTATGTGTTCAAGACCAAGGCGAACCACCATAGATGGAGGACGTCGGCTGTGGTCTGACATGGAGAGGGAAGGGCTCCGCCATGTGACATTGCCCAAGACACACTAAATGAAGATTACAACCGCAACTCAATCCATACCGGCCCGGTCGTCGCCCAGAATAAGGACCGCGCCTTTCGTCGCTGGCCATCAGGGTGGAGGTGAAAAGTATGTGACTGGTGGACCAAAATCCCTACGTACAAGAAAAAATGTTACTATCGGCACCTGGAATGTGAGATCGCTGAGAGCAGCAGGAAAAGTTGCAGAACTAACACATGAAATGAAGAGATACAGATGGAATGTCCTTGGGCTCTGTGAGGTACGATGGAAAAACCTCGGAGAAACGTCTACCCCAGAAGGCCACAAACTCTACTTCAGTGGCAGTGAAGACAAACATGAACATGGAGTTGGATTCCTCATTCACAAAGACACTGTGAATGCCATCATGGGATGCCGACCAGTCTCTAGCAGACTCATTACTATTCGGCTTAAGGCTTCACCTTTTAACATTACCATCATCCAAGCTTATGCCCCAACAACTGACTATGATGACGAGGCTGTCGAAGATTTCTATGATCAACTGCAGGAAATCGTAGATCAGACGCCAAAGAAAGACATCATTATAGTGCAGGGCGACTGGAATGCGAAGATTGGAGAGGATGAACACAATAACTGGAAAGGGATATGTGGCCAATACTGCAACCCTGAGACCAACGAAAGAGGTTTGAGGCTCCTAGAATTCGCAAGTTACAACGACCTGAAGGTGGTGAACATGTTTGGTCCACACAAACCATCTAGACGCTGGACATGGCACAGCCTAGGAGAAAAATACCACAGTCAGATCGACTACATCATGGTTAAAAGACGCTTCCAGTCAAGTGTTCACATCGCAAAGACCAGGAGCTTTCCAGGAGCTGATATTGGAAGCGATCATGAGCTTGTAATGATGACCTTCAAACTCCGCCTCCAAAGGATGAAGAAACAGGGCAACACAAGAATTAAGTTCAATCTTGAGAAGCTCAAAGACCCCAACATAGTTGAAAACTTCCAAGCAACGATAGGAGGGAAGTTTGCTCCTCTCCTCGTCCTTGACAATGGGAACACCGAAGTAGACACTGATCAACAACTTCAACACTGCCGTGACCGAAGCAGCCAACGACATCCTTGGAAAACACCGACCAACAAAGATGCCCTGGGTCACGGAAGAAGTACTAAAGCTGAGCGACAAATGCAGAGAACTAAAGCAAAAGAAGAGTACGGATGAAGGAGCTAAACTATACAGAGAAGCCAACCAACAAGTTAAAGAAGGCATGAGGAAAGCAAAGAAAACATGGATTGAAGAACAATGCCAAGATATCGAAGCAAACCTGCAGAAAAATAACAGCAAGAAAGCCTACCAGCTTGTGAAAGGACTGACAAGCTCAAAACAAGGCAGAACCACTATCATACAGAACAAAGCAGGGAAATCTCTCACAGAAGATCAAGAGATTCTGCAGAGGTGGACAGAGTACTGCTCCGAATTATACACACAACAGGAGATCCCAGGGTGCTTTGACGTTCCTCCACCAACCAACAACGACAGCTACCCCATCATGCGAGAAGAAGTTGAAGCTGCAGTAAAATCATTGAAGAAAGGCAAGTCGGCAGGAGTGGACAACATTCCCTCAGAACTGGTCCAGGCAGGAGGAGAGGCCATGATAGATATATTACTCATCATCTGCAATAAGATCTGGCGGACAGGTGAGTGGCCAACACCTTGGACCCAGTCCCTGATCATCACTCTCCCGAAGAAAGGCAACCTATAACTGTGCCAAAACTACTGTACCATCAGCCTGATCAGCCATCCGAGTAAGGTCATGCTAAAAATCCTTCTGAGTAGACTGAAGCCACAAGTTGAGGAGATAATAAAAGAAGAGCAGGCAGGTTTCAGACCAGGAAGAAGTACCACAGAGCAAATTTTCAACCTCAGATTGCTCTGTGAGAAATACCTGCAACACCAGCAAGGCCTTTACCATGTCTTCGTGGACTTCAAGAAGGCATTCGACAGAGTTTGGCACACAGCCTTGTGGGCAACCATGACGCTGTACAACATCAATGCCAACCTGATCAGAACCATAGAATGCCTCTACAAAAAGGCGACCAGTGCAGTCTACCATGACAACAACATAGGAGAATGGTTCCGAACCACAGTTGGAGTACGCCAAGGATGCCTGCTCTCCCCCACTCTCTTTAACATCTTCTTAGAGAGAATAATGGCTGACGCACTTGAAGACCACGAGGGAACAGTCAGCATCGGAGGTAGAACAATCACAAACTTGCGTTTTGCCGACGACATTGACGGACTAGCTGGGCAAGAGCAAGAGCTAGTCAGCTTGATAAGACATCTTGATGAGGCCTCCACAGCATATTGCATGCAGATCAGTGCAGAGAAAACCCAGTTGATGACAAATAATACCAATGGCATCAGCACTGACATTACCATAGACAACAAGAAACTTGAGACCGTCCATAGATTTAAATATCTGGGAGCTATAGTATCAGATGAAGGATCAAAGCCCGAAGTACTTTCCAGGATTGCCCAGACCACAGCTGCAATGACCAAGCTAAAAGTCATCTGGAACGACAAGAATATCGCAATCGGCTCCAAGATCAGACTGATGCGTTCCCTGGTCATGTCAATATTTTTGTATGCATGCGAAACATGGACCATAACAGCAGACATTGAAAGAAGGATACAGGCAATGGAGATGAGATGCTTCCGCAAACTCCTTGGTATCTCGTACAAAGATCATATAACCAATAAGGAAGTGAAAACCCGAATCGAAAACGCCATCGGGCCGTATGAAGACCTCCTGACCTCAGTGAAAAGACGCAAACTGAGGTGGTACGGGCACGTCACACGATCATCTGGACTGGCCAAGACTGTCTTGCAGGGAACAGTTCAGGGAGGGAGACGAAGAGGCAGACAGAGAAAAAGATGGGAAGACAATATCAGAGAGTGGACTGGCCTTGAATGGAATATCATTCTGCGGAAAGCTGAAGACCGTGAGGAGTGGAGGAAGTTGGTTGCAAAATCTTCAGTGGTGCCCCAACGGTCAGACAGACGGGAGTGATGATGATGATGATGGTTTTTAACTATTGTCTTTTGTTTTGACTGGTTCTTTTTTTCTTCTTTTTTTTTGATTTTTGTTGTTTGTTTTTTGTTTGTTTTGATGTGGTGCAAGCCCTGATATGGCTCTAGTAGTCGGCTGTGCTATAAGCAATATGAACCGAACCGAGGGACTTGGAGGAGGTCTGGTCTCCAGACGTGCGGCATGCAGGCCCACCGGCATGTGGACATACCCTGATGCCCACAAACCAGACCCCCAGCTATGGGTTAATTGCACTACTGCCTTGTGGTTATCTCAGGAGAGAACAAGGTTAAGGGAGTAAACCTAACAGAAAATCACCCCTACTGCCTTGTAGGTTGTCATGGGAACGACAAAGGATAGTGGAGAGTCCATACAAAACTGATGGAAGGCAACAGGAAACTACCGTTGTATTTTCCCAAGATCAGTCTTGGCCAGCAAAAAACAAGAAAAATGAGGATAACGGCATAAATAGGGGCTCCTATGGAGCACCTTCATCTGGTAGTGACTGTCATGCTGTGCGGGTGACTCCCGACTAGCAGCAAGCTACTGCGATCAAATTGAAAAATACTAACATTGCAGCATTGAATGTGAGGACACTGCTGCAAAAGGGAAAACTGGAAAATGTCAAGATTGAGATGCAAAGTCTTTTAACATCAATATTTTAGGATTAAGGGAAGTGAGGTGGAAGGGGGCAGGGTTGATAACATCAGGCAAAATACAATAATATATTCTGGTGGAAACGCATATGAAAGAGGAGTAGGCATCATGAAAGAAAGGGACAAGTCAAAATCAGTCAAAGTATACTGGGCTCTGTCAGATCGAGTTTTGCTAGTTAAGTTAGATGGCAAGCCATTTGATATCAACACATCCAAGTATGTGCACCAACATCTGCCAGTACTCAAGATAAAATTGACAACTTCTATGAAGTATTGGAGACGGCCAAGGCTCAGTGCAAATCACAGGATATTACAGTAATAATGGGAGATTTTAATGCTAAATGGGACAGGAGAGGGTGGAGGATATAGTTGGACCTCATCGCCTTGGTACACAAAATGAAAGGGAGAGAAACTTGTAGAATGGGCATAGATGAATGTGTTCATAGTAGGAAACACCTTGTTTGAGCATCGAACAGGAGAAAATGGATGTGGATGAGTCCAGGAGATAATACTACTGTCTAATATCACGTATAGTGAAAACACGTTAAATCAAAGAACGAACGAGATAATACTAAAAATCAAATTGATTAGGCTACATCCTGACAAATAAAACATTTAGAAATTCTTTGCTGGCAGCAAAAACACTACCAGGTGCAAACTGCAACAGTGACCATAATCCTGTAATGGAAAGATTTAGGCTGAAACTAAAGAAAAGAAAACAGACCAAAAGTAACGTCAAACTAAATCTTGGACTCTTAAAAACAGATGAATCGACTCGTGCAAATTTTAATGTACATGTTTAAAAAACCACCACCACCAACAAATTCAATGCTCTGGAAGACGGTGTCAGTGAGGAACAGTGGACAAAGTTGAGAAACTCGATAAATGAAGCTTGTGAAGAAATCACTAGAGTTGAAAGAAAAGCAAAAAACTGAATGACAAAAGAAATTTTAGGCTTGATGGAAGAACGGGGGAAGGCAAAAGGAAAGGAAAGGAAGAATGCAAAAAGATAAACAAGGAAATCAGGAATAGGTGCAGTGAAGCTAAGGAAGTTTGGTTGGACACAAAAAGTGCAGAGAAATAAAAAACTGACTCAAAACAGATCCCCAAGTTATGTACTGAAGAATTGAAGAAATAGCCACAGGAAAAAGACATGCACATCAACTGGTTGCTTAAAATTGAAAGATGGTACGCTTATCATAGAAAAAGACAAAATATTAGGTAGATTGGGAGAGTACGTTAAAGACCTTTTTTAAGATGGCGGAAATGAAGTACATGTTATAAGAAAGAATGTTGAAGGACCACCCATAATGAAAGATGAAGTTAGAGCAGCATTGAAAAAGTTGAAACTGGGGAAAAAGAAACCAGGACCAGACAATATTACTACAGAAATGATTGAGGCCTTAGAAGAATTCGTTATTGAAAAAATAACAGTCCTCCTAAATGAAATTTATGACACCAGAAAAATCTTCAAGGATATGTCAAAATCAATTTTCATTGCATTCCAAAGAAAGCAGGGGCTATAGAATGCAGACTCCATTGACAATCAGCTTGATGAGTCATGTAACAAAAATCCTATTAAGAATAGTCATGATGAGGACAAGGAACAGAATCAAAAGAGAAATAGCAGAAGAACAGTGTGGATTTGTTGAAGGGAAAGGAACTATTAATGCCACATACATCCTAAGAACTATCACAGAGAGGTCAGTCGAGTTGAATTAAGAATTGTATTCATGCTTTGTTGATTATACCAAAGCTTTTGGTCAGGTTAGATGTGAAAAATTGATCAACCAACCAGAAAGGCTCAATATTGATTGAAAAGAATCTAAGAATAATGAGAAATATGTATTGGGAACAAACAGAAGTTTGGGGGTAAAATGATAAACAACCTTCATTATGCAGATGACACCGTGCTTTTTGCAGAAAATGAAAAAGACCTACAAAACCTTGTGAATATTGTAAAAATAGAAAGCAAAAATACAGGGCTGGAGCTAAATAGCAAGAAGACTGAAGTCATGGTCATCATCATCATCATCATCAAGTGCCTTGTCACATGGCGTTGGCGATCATGGCCCGCCATATGTATCTATCCCTTGTTGCCATAAGCACATCTTCCAACCTCTCTGTCTTCAGCCACTCTGCAAGTCCTGCCAGTATTTTTTCCCTGGGTCTACCTGGCGCTCTCTTTCCCTCCAGCTGTCCTGTTGTGACCAGGTGCTCCAATTCCCCTTTCCCCATAAAATGGCCTATAAAATGTTGTCTGTCTTTTCCTAATCTTCCTTATGAATGATCTTGTGTCTGCCTCCATCAAGACTGTCTTGTTTGTTTTCTTTGCTGTCCATGGAACTCTCAACATTCTTCTTAGAAACCATTCTTCTGAGAAGTCATGGTAATTAACAGCAAATGGCTCAGCATTGAGACAGATTGATAAATTTAAATATGTGGGAACAGTCATCTTTCCAGACAGCAGGTGCACATCAGAAATAACCAGCAGAATCGGCCAAGACAAAACAGCTTTCAGGAAGATGAAAAGTGTTCTTACTAAACAAATGCCTACTGATTAACATCAGGAAAAGAGTTCTTGAGTGTTATATAGAATCCATTCTGTTGTACGATTGCGAGGTGTGGACAGTCAACACGCAAAGTCAGAACAAAATTGAGGCAACTGAAATGTGGCTTCTAAAGAATTTTGCGAGTTCCATGGACAGCGTAAGTCTCTTCCTGTCAGTATATAGCCTCTCCATCAGCAAGCCCTATGTTATGCCTCCTCGTGGCGACATGCGGTAACTGAGCACCTCACGGACTCAGGCTAAATCTCGAGGGACTCGGAGGAGGTCTGGCCCCCAGATGTGCGGCACGCAGGCCCACTGGCGTGTGGATATGCCCTGGTGCCCACAAACCAGACCCCCAGCTATGGGTAAATAGCTCCACTGCCTTGTGGACATCTCAGGAGAGAATAAGGCTAGCGGAGAGACCGCAAAAAAAAAAAAAAGCGATGGAAGGCAACGGGAAACCACCATCATAGTCTTGGAAGAACATTATGGACAGAAAAAAGAAGGAAAATGAAGATAATGATGTGAATAAGTGCTCCGATGGAGCACCTTCGTCCGGTAGGGACCGTCATGCGGCGCAGGTGACACCAGACCGTCAGCCAGATACTGCGACCAAACTCAAACTCAAAAATGACCAAGATTGCAACATGGAATGTGAGGACATTGCTGCAAAAGGGAAAATTAGAGAATATCAGAATGGAGATGGAAAGGCTTAACATTAGTATTTTAGGACTGGGGAAGTGAGATGGAAGGGGGCAGGCATGATAACATCCGGAGAGTATACAGTGATATACTCTGGTGGAAACTCACATGAAAGAGGAGTAGGCTTGTAATGGACAGGGACAAATCAAAAGCAGTTAAGGGATACTGGGCTGTGTCCGACAGAGTCTTGCTGGTCAAATTGGGAGGCAGACCATTTGATATCAACATCATTCAGGTGTATGCACCAACATCCACAAGTACTCAGGAAGACATCGACAACTTCTACGAAGTATTAGAGATGGCCAAGGCCCAATGCAAATCACAAGAAGTTACCATAATAATGGGAGATTTTAATGCTGAAGTGGGAAAGGATAGGGTGGAGGATATAGTTGGACCACATGGCCTTGGTACACAAAATAAAAGGGGAGGGAAACTTGTAGAATGGGCACAGATGAATGAGTTCATAGTAGGAAACACCTGGTTTGAGCAGCCTCATAGAAGAAAATGGACTTGGATGAGTCCAGGAGATAATACCAAAAATCAGATTGACTACATCCTGATTAATAAGAGATTTAGAAATTCTTTACTGTCAGCAAAAACACTACCAGGCGCAGACTGCAAGTGACCACAATCCTGTAGTGGGAAGATTTAGGTTGAAATTACGGAAAAGGAAACAGACCAAAAGCAACATCAAACTAGATCTTGGACTCTTAAAGACAGATGAAGCGATACGTCAAAAATTTAATGTACATGTTCAAAACAAATTCAGTGCTCTGGAAGACGTTGGTGACAGTGAGGAACAATGGACAAAGTTGAGAAATTTGATAAATGAAGCTTGTGAAGAAATCCCTGTAGTAGATAGAAAAGCAAAAAAGAACTGGATGACAAAAGAAATTTTGGGCTTGATGGAGGAATGGAGGAAGAAAGAACTTTGAAGGACCACCCATAATGAAAGATGAAGTTACAGCAGCATTGAAAAAGATGAAACTAGGAAAAGCCCCAGGACCAGACAACATTACCACGGAGATGATTGAAGCCCTGGAGGAATTCGGTATAGAAAAAATAACAGTCCTCCTAAATGAAATTTACGACACTGGAAAAATCCCCAAAGATATGTCAAAATCAATTTTCATTGCACTTCCAAAGAAGACAGGGGCTATAGAATGCGAACTCCATCGCACAATCAGTTTGATGAGTCATGTAACCAAGATCCTATTAAGAATAATCATGATGAGGACAAGGGAAAGAATCAAAAGAGAGATAGATGAACATGTGGATTTGTGGAAGGGAAAGGAACTATTAATGCCATATACATCCTAAGAGCTATCATAGAGAGGTCAATCGAGGTGAATAAGGATTTATATTTATGCTTTGTTGACTATACCAAAACTTTCGATCAGGTAAGACACGAAGAATTGATCAACCAACTAGAAAGACTCAATATTGATGGAAAAGATCTACGAATAATCAGAAATATGTATTGGGAACAAACAGCTGCAATTAGAATAAAAACAATATAAGCTCTTTCCAAAACATCAAAAGAGGAGTCAGATCAGGGTTGTGTTTTGTCACCAGATCTGTTTTCACTTTACAGCGAAAACATCATGAGAAACCTAGAGGAAGACCCTGGATTAAAGGTTGGAGGAAAAATGATAAGCAACATTCGATACGCAGATGACACCGTGCTAATTGCAGAAAGTGAAAGGGACATACAAAACCTTGTGAATATACTTGAAATAGAAAGTAAAGGTAAGGGGTTGGAACTAAACAGCAGGAAGACTGAAGTCATGGTGATCAGTAAAAAACATGAAATCCCCTCATGCAAAATAACAGCAAAGGGCACAACCTTGAGACAGGTTGATAAATTTAAATACCTGGGAAGGATCATTTCACCAGACGGCAGATGCACATCAGAAATAGCCAGCAGAATCGGCCGAGCAAAAACAACATTCAAGAAGATGGAAAGCATTCTTACCAACAAATGCCTATCAATTAACGTCAGGAAGAGAGTTTTTGAGTGTTATATGGAACCAGTACTGTTGTACGGCTGCGAGGTGTGGACAGTCAACAAGCAAAGCCAGAACAAGATTGAGGCAGCCGAGATGTGGTTTTTAAGAAGGATGTTGAGAGTTTCATGGACAGCAAAGAAAACGAACGAGACAGTCTTGATGGAGGCAGATACAAATAGATCATTCATAAGGAAGATTAGGAAAAGGCAGGCAACACTCAAGGCCATTTTATGAGGAAAGGGGAATTGGAGCACCTGGTCACAACGGGAAAGCTGGAGGGAAGGAGAGCACTGGGTAGACCCAGGGAGAAGATATTAGACGGACTTGCAGAGTGGCTGAAGACAGGGAGGGTGGAAGAAATGCTTGAGGCAACAAGAGATAGAGACAGATGGAAGTTCATAATCGCCAACACCATGTGGCAAGGCACCTGATGATGATGATGATGCCTCTGTTACTTTGACAGAAAATGAACAGTTTCAATCTAAAGTATATTACTACTAATTAAAATCAATCTAAAGTATATTACTACTAATTAAAAAGAATTTCCTCCAATGTTCTGATCCACATTTGGGAGAATGACGTGTATGTGTGCGTGCGTGCATGTGTCTTTTTGTGTCTGTGTTGATATTTGTGAATAAATATTTTCATTTTATATCTGCATGGGATTGTTTTGTTTTGTGAAATGTTAGTATGGAAGGTGATAACTGTTCATATGGGTGTTGTCTTTAATCGACTCAGGCCTTGGAGCGCATGACAGCCCTTTTCTCATCCTGTCAAATGAAGTCCATTTCACATTTATGTGTTTTGGTCTTTTTGTTGTTGTTTTTTCATCTTAGGGTGGCCGCTTCTATGTGCACTTGAATATGTGAGTTGGCTTTCATCTTTGTAGCTGTTTGGGGGTGATTTATTTTTGCCATGGATTTATTTTTGCCCTACCATTAAGACATACTCCATGTTTGTAAGTGTGCATGTTAGATGTTTTCATGTTTCTATAAGCCACAGAATGTGTGCAGTTAATGTTCTGCATGTGTATACATGTGAAAGGGGTAAAGACAATAGCAGGTCTGTACTCAGATATCAGGAAAATCTCCTCTCTTTACTCACTAGGCAGTACCCAAGTAGATTTGAACCCAGACCTTGCAATTAGAAGATAAATGTCTTTACTCAGTTATCACACACATCCCTGTAACTTCGTTGTTTGCAGAAGGTAGTTTTGTGGCTAGAAGGCTGAGTGTGTTTTATTTGTATCAGTAGCTATCACAATAGTTATTGTGTTGAATGAGAATTTGGTTTTGCTTTCAGGATGGTGAAGTCGTCTACAGTGCAGAAACCAAAGAAGATCTGGAGGACATTTTACACAAGTGGTTTGACAGTGCCTCACTTCAAAAACACAGGTGATGAGTCAGAAAGTCATAGGTGATACACAATGCAACATAGAAAAACCAGGCTAAAGTGCAAAATTTTCATTTCCAGAGTTTTAAACTTATTCTGGAATTTCAAAGTAAATGAATTAATATGAAGAAAATCAGAAATATTTAATCTGTTAGTTTATTTTATCAACATGTTTAAACTTTAAAAGTGCATTCTTGACAAGGGAAGATAAAAGGTCATGAAATTTTGCAATTTCAAAAACAATCTTTTAAATTGTTTTTTGGGTTGCTCTTATCCATATACCATGGGAAATTGATGATTAGATGTTAAAGATTCAAAATATGGAAAGACATCAGCGTCATAATATTGATCCTATCCAGAAGTTTTTAGCTGAATCTTACTGGCTAGCTGCGTCTGTAGCCAGTTTTTCCACATGGGAAAAACAATGTTTTTTGGGGGGGAGAGGGGAGGGGTTTTTTTTTTTTTTAGATTTCTGTAAGTGATAGCTTCTTCTGCCCAAAAATATTCCACAACAGAGAATCCATGGCAGTGAGAATGGGTGGGGGTAATCGGTGATCACAAAGCTGGCCTGACTGGTACAGTGTCCAGTGTTCATTAAAACCAATGCATGTGATTGATTTTGGGAGATTTATTGATTTGAAAAGTTTTCTGTTTATTTTGTTTTGAATTTGCACAGCGAAGAATAATTTTTTTTAATCATGGCAGGAGAACTTGTGTTAAGTCAAATCAAGCCATGGCCTTCAAGGGCATTATGACCCCTTATATTGCATGTTTTAGGGCTATTCCTAAAACATTTTATGAAAATAATGTTGACTCAAAAAGATACAAACTTATTCATAGCGATGAGAACCAGGACCTTATTCTCAATCTTGAATGATTTTGTCGATAAACAGTGATCCAAATAGGCAGCCAGATGGGGTGAAAACATTTTTGGTTGGTATGAACACGCACAGTCATTGATGTTCTAAATCATACTCGTTAGCTATTGCCATCATTATACCAGATTAGGCCACCAACTCCTCATTGATCAGAGGCCACTTGCAGAATTAAGTTAGAAATAGTTATGATTGATAAAGCCTGGAAACTTTTATCTAACAATATTATGAATGGTCATAGGAATCTATTTTCATTTCCCTGTTATACTTAGCGCATTAGCTATGATTGATAAAGCCTGAAAACTTTTATCTAACTATATTATGAATGGTCATAGGAATCTACTTTCATTTCCCAGTTATACTTCGCGTATTAGGTGTGTTCCAGGGAGATCATCACCAATATCTTGGTCAGGAAGCTTGAGGTCCCATTGATTTCATGAGCTGCACCGACTGGGACTACTGGTTGGAAAACTTTGTATCTTTACTAGTCATGGTCCTGATAATCTGTGAAGTCAACTGGACTTTCATCAACATTTTAAATTGATGCCCCTGGTAGAGTTACCTATGTTGAACAGGTCAAGGGGGAGAGATGAGACTAAATGTGGCCCCATCTTCATCTCCATTTTCATAATTTTCATTGTCATGTTCGTGAGTGGTTGCTGTGAGCAACCTGTAATCCCATGCTCAAGTTCAGTAATTGACACATGAACTCTTCCACTCATATGTTTAACTCTTCCACTCATATGTTTAACAAGCACCATTTGAAGTTGTGTAAACCTGTAAGTGTGGAACAGAGTGTCATACGATATGTTTGAAACAGATGTGAGGTGAAGGTCATTACAAGTTTGGCTGTTTTGCTTATCAGACGTTGGAAGCAAAGGTAGAAAACACAAAATTGCTTTGATATTGTTTGTTTTTGTAATTTTTGCTTTGGCTATTCCAAAGAACATGATCAACTCACTCCCTACTAACGTCCGGATATGCGGACTGACTCAGCGATGCGCTTCCGCTCTGAGGGCCGGATATGCGGCTCGCACATTCAAAAATTTCCTCTGGTGACATAGTGCTCTGTAGTGGAAATTGAAGGGGGTCATGCTAAAGCCTCATTACCACAAAGTAACCTTGGACCACTGCACGTGGCGAGTGACCTATGACCGGTCAGCCATTGAGCTTTGTGCTGACCCCGTTCCTGTTTACCACGTGAGAACAATGGCTTCCCAACTATGAACGATTTGCGCTCATAGCAGCGAACAAGACGTGTTTACACTTTATGTCAGGCAATAAAAGTCATTCTTACCAAGGGTATGTCAGGCAATAAAAGTCATTCTTACCAAGGGGTCTGACTCTGAAGATGCAGAACAGTATGAAGAAAGTGGTTTTAGCCCATCAGAAGGGATGGAATTGATGAAAATGTGTCCGACAGAGAAGGTGAAAGGGAGAGAGGGGTGGGTGTGGTGAGTGACACAGACAGTGTGTACCTGTGGCCTTTGTAGCATGCCATTAACTCTTTGGAGACGTAACAGTGGATATTCCGCTGCAGCTGGCCATACCATTAGAGACGTGACAGCGGACATTCCGCTGCAGCTGGCCAAACCATTAGAGACGTGATAGCGGATATTCCGCTGCGGTTTTTAAAAATAGATGCAAGCCGGTCGCTGGTATAGGGGAACTAACTACACATATAGGAACACTCTTTGGTATCTTCTGAAGTGTTTGTTACTTCCCTTGCATCGATTTTAGCCCGATTAGTTACAGTTTTTGCCTTTATCCAAACCAACCGGATGACTGTCCTTGCACCAAAATGGCGACATATAGGCCTTCTTCTTCTTCTTCAAAGGATCGTCATAATCACTTTGCTGCTTCACCTGTGTAAAAACAAAGCTGTGTTTGTTCTTTTATATCTTCTGGTCATACCAAGGACTTGAGATTACCTGGATTTCTGGATTACCTGGTCAAGAATGGGTGTTTTTACTGACTTTATGTGTTGGATTACTGTCAATCAAAAACTTCTTTCCCAGAGCCAAAACCCTACCCTATTTCACCTTCTAGGAAGGTAAGTAGAATAGATGTATTGTCCTTGTATGTAGCTTCAGCTCAAAGAGCGTAAATTGAATTTTATTTTGATATAAAATATGTTCTTGTGCTGTAAAATCTGTATTTTTGAGAATTTTTTTAAAACCCCCCAAAATCGTGCGTCTCCAAGGGTTGTGGCAGGTCCCGTTGATCGCGTCCACAGTGGTTGTGCAAGGCAACTATATTACGTCTTCAAAGAGTTAATGCAAATAGCCCACCAGCTGATCTGACTTGAGGTTGGTTCTGTTGTTTCGTGATGAATGTCTGCCTTGAAGATTTTGTGTGTATGTGTGTTTTTCCTTTCAGTTATTCCTCCATACACAGATAGCCGAACTTATAGGCTAAAGTTGTATGGCATTACAGACCACGCCCCATTCATTTTTTTCACCAAATATTCAGTGACCTAATTATGAAGTACGTGGTTGATGAAACAGAGAGATGCAATGATCAAAGCCTTCAGGCATAAGGGGAACTGGCAAAGTACAGTTTGGAAATGGAACAGCAGTGAATGAAATGCATGTATTTATGTGTGTGGTGTGTGTGTGCATGTGCGCGTGTGTGGGTGTGCGTGTGTGTGTGTGTGTGTGATGTGGATAAGTCGTGTGATGTTTGTGTGTGTGATGTGGATAAATGTGTGATGTGTGTGTGTGTGTACGTACATGTGTGTACACCTGCACTTTTATGTGCATATGGATGTTTGTACTGTGTATGGATGTTTGTACTGTGTGTGTGCACTCTGTGTATGTGTTGTGTGTATGTTGTATGTATGAATGTGTTTGTATGGTGTGTGTATATGGATGTGGGTGTATGTGTGTCTGGGTGTGTGTTCTGGGTGTTGAGGTATAGTTTTGAAACTTGTGTGCTGTGCCTATTTAGTCAAACAATAATCATATGTTACTATTTCAAGAATGTGTGTTTTGTTAATATTTTTTCATGATTTTTCCAAATCTATTCAAGCACTTGATACACTGAAGCTGACTACAAATCGCCAAGTAGTCAGCAGCATTTTGCTGACTTTAGCTGAATTGTATAAAGTAGATATCTCAGGTAGCCATTGTTCACTCTCTACTGGGATTTTGTAGATATCTCAGGTAGCCATTGTTCACTCTCTACTGGGATTTTCAATGTGATTTATGTGGAAAACTGTCCACTTTTCGGGAGCAGTGTGCACTTTACCACCATCCAATTGCAGCCACCCTCAATTTTGTTGTCACAAAAACATATTTTCTCTCATCACCACCTACAAAAAGAGAACTATAAAAGTTAAAGCTTTGAAACTCTGTAATGTGCTTATTCAATCAAACAATAAGCATGTGTGAAAATTTCAAGAGTGTGTGTTTCCTCATTATTTTTAATGATGTTTTTAAACACCCGTACAAACCGCCTGTGTACAGGAGAATGTGAAATGACAAATCGACAAGTTATCATCATCATCATCATCATCAGTCCCGTAGTCTGGTTGACTGTTGGGGCACCACTGAAGATTTTGCAACCAACTTCCTCCACTCCTCACGGTCCTCAGCTTTCCTCAGAATGATATGCCATTCAAGGCCAGTCCACTCTCTGATATTGTCTTCCCATCTTTTTCCCTGTCTGCCTCTTCGTCTTCCTCCCTGAACTGTTCCCTGCAAGACGGTCTTGGCCAGTCCAGATGATCGTGTGACGTGCCTGTACCACCTCAGTTTGCGTCTTTTCACTGAGGTCAGGAGGTCTTCATACAGTCCGATGGCGTTTTCGATTCGGGTTTTCACTTCCTTATTGGTTATATGATCTTTGTACGAGACACCAAGGAGTTTGCGGAAGCATCTCATCTCCATTGCCTGTATCCTTCTTTCAATGTCTGCTGTTATGGTCCATGTTTCGCATGCATACAAAAATATTGACATGACCAGGGAACGCATCAGTCTGATCTTGGAGCCGATAGCGATATTCTTGTCGTTCCAGATGACTTTTAGCTTGGTCATTGCAGCTGTGGTCTGGGCAATCCTGGAAAGTACTTCGGGCTTTGATCCTTCATCTGATACTATAGCTCCCAGATATTTAAATCTATGGACGGTCTCAAGTTTCTTGTTGTCTATGGTAATGTCAGTGCTGATGCCATTGGTATTATTTGTCATCAACTGGGTTTTCTCTGCACTGATCTGCATGCCATATGCTGTGGAGGCCTCATCAAGATGTTTTATCAAGCTGACTAGCTCTTGCTCTTGCCCAGCTAGTCCGTCAATGTCGTCAGCAAAACGCAAGTTTGTGATTGTTCTACCTCCGATGCTGACTGTTCCCTCGTGGTCTTCAAGTGCGTCAGCCATTATTCTCTCTAAGATGTTAAAGAGAGTGGGGGAGAACAGGCATCCTTGGCGTACTCCAACTGTGGTTCGGAACCATTCTCCTATGTTGTTGTCATGGTAGACTGCACTGGTCGCCTTTTCATAGAGGTATTCTTTGGTTCTGATCAGGTTGGCATTGATTTTGTACAGCCTCATGGTTGCCCACAAGGCTGCGTGCCAAACTCTGTGGAATGCCTTCTTGAAGTCCACGAAGACATGGTAAAGGACTTGCTGGTGTTGCAGGTATTTCTCACAGAGCAATCTGAGGTTGAAAATTTGCTCTGTGGTACTTGTTCCTGGTCTGAAACCTGCCTGCTCTTCTTTTATTATCTCCTCAACTTGTGGCTTCAGTCTACTCAGAAGGATTTTTAGCATGACCTTGCTTGGATGGCTGATCAGGCTGATGGTAGGGTAGTTTTGGCATAGTTGTAGGTTGCCTTTCTTCGGGAGAGTGATGATCAGGGACTGGGTTCAAGGTGTTGGCCACTCACCTGTCCGCCAGATCTTATTGCAGATGATGAGTAACATATCTATCATGGCCTCTCCTCCTGCCTGGACCAGTTCTGAGGGAATGTTGTCCACTCCTGCCGACTTGTCTTTCTTCAATGATTTTACTGCAGCTTCAACTTCTTCTCGCACGATGGGGTAGCTGTCGTTGTTGGTTGGTGGAGGAACGTCTAGCACCTTGGGATCTCCTGTTGTTGTGTGTGTGTATAATTCGGAGCAGTACTCTGTCCACCTCTGCAGAATCTCTTGATCTTCTGCGAGAGATTTCCCTGCTTTGTTCTGTATGGTAGTGGTTCTGCCTTGTTTTGAGCTTGTCAGTCCTTTCACAAGCTGGTAGGCTTTCTTGCTGTTATTTTTCTGCAGGTTTGCTTCGATATCTTGGCATTGTTCTTCAATCCATGTTTCCTTTGCTTTCCTCATGCCTTCTTTAACTTGTTGGTTGGCTTCTCTGTATAGTTTAGCTCCTTCATCCGTACTCTTCTTTTGCTTTAGTTCTCTGCGTTTGTCGCTCAGCTTTAGTACTTCTTCTGTGACCCAGGGCATCTTTGTTGGTCGGTGTTTTCCAAGGATGTCGTTGGCTGCTTCGGTCACCTCAGTGTTGAAGTTGTTGATCAGAGTATCTACTTCGGTGTCCCCATTGTCAAGGACGAGGAGAGGAGCAAACTTCCCTCCTATCGTTGCTTGGAAGTTTTCAACTATGTTGGGGTCTTTGAGCTTCTCAAGATTGAACTTAATTCTTATGTTGCCCTGTTTCTTCATCCTCTGGAGGCGGAGTTTGAAGGTCATCATTACAAGCTCATGATCGCTTCCAATGTTGGCTCCTGGAAAGCTCCTGGTCTTTGCGATGTTAACACTTGACTGGAAGCGTCTTTTAACCATGATGTAGTCGATCTGACTGTGGTATTTTTCTCCTAGGCTGTGCCATGTCCAGCGTCTAGATGGTTTGTGTGGACCGAACGTGTTCACTACCTTCAGGTCGTTGTAACTGGTGAATTCTAGGAGCCTCAAACCTCTTTCGTTGGTCTCAGGGTTGCAGTATTGGCCACATATCCCTTTCCAGTTATTGCGTTCATCCTCTCCACTATAATGATGTCTTTCTTTGGCGTCTGATCTACGATTTCCTGCAGTTGATCATAGAAATCTTCGACAGCCTCGTCATCATAGTCAGTTGTTGGGGCATAAGCTTGGATGACGGTGATGTTAAAAGGTGAAGCCTTAAGCCGAATAGTAATGAGTCTGCTAGAGACTGGTCGGCATTCCATGATGGCATTCACAGTGTCTTTGTGAATGAGGAATCCAACTCAATGCTCATGTTTGTCTTCACTGCCACTGAAGTAGAGTTTGTGGCCTTCTGGGGTAGACGTTTCTCCAAGGTTTTTCCATCGTACCTCACAGAGCCCAAGGACGTTCCATCTGTATGGAACAGATGGACAAGTTATCAGTAGTATGTTATTGATTTTAGTTTATTTGTAGAGAGTAGAAATTCTCAATTAGTTCTTGTTTACTCTCTACTGGTATTCCCAATGTGATTTATGTGGAAAACAGTCCTTTTTTCAAGAACGGTGAGAACTTTCCTGATATGCTCTTGCGATCACCCTCATTTTTATTACCATAAAAATATACCTTGTTTTACAACTGGCAACAAAAAGAGAACCATAAAGGTTACAGCTATGAAACTTTGTAAAATACTTGTTCAATATAATGATAATCATGTATCAAAATTTGAAGAATATGTGTCTGGCCATTATTTTTTAATGATTTTTTTAAAAACCTATACAAACGCCCAGTACACAGAGGAATGTTAAATTCCAAATCGCCCTGTAGGGAGTGAGGTAATGGTGAGCATTTTTGACGTGGTGTTAGCTCTGATATAGCTCTAATAGTTGGCTTGGCTATAAGCAGCATGAATCATGCAATGTAGTTTACAGTGTGAAAGAAAGAATAAAGGAAAAAGTTTTTGTTTACAGTTTTGATTGCATGTTAGCAATGATAAAGTTTGAATTGGCAAGTTTATGGCTTCATTTGTCTGATTAGGCAATGAATGAGTCAGATTAACCCCTTGAGTGCCGTGTCCGTAAAATTTATGGAGCTCTCAGAGCTTTCTCTGGTGCCTACACATATGTGAAATTCACGGAGGTAGTTTGACACACGTTTCAGCCTAATGTAAATGGGAGAGAAGCTCTGACTGATGTTGTCAGTCTCAGAGAGGGTTCATAAAAGTGACTGGCTTCCTTTACATAGCTTTTTGACCTATGCAACCCACACCAGATTGGTTTTATTTATCTGAACAGAGAAACTGGTTTTCAGCAAAAATGTTGACACCAGGACTGTCTTGCAATGCTGCATGTTTTCAGCCTTTGAAAGCATGTGAGTTGAGTCAAGAACTTATAAATGACTGTAGGATGATTCAGAAGACAAATCTAACACAAGAAGAGTTGAAAACAGCAGTAGTGACTGGCTGTTGGTGTGAAATGTGCAGCAGGCAGGCCCAACAGGAAGAAAAGTATTGATTTTTCGAGCCCCTGACACAAATGTTTCCCCCCCCCCCCACACCCACCCACCCCAAGGATCATGTTACAGGCAATACTGGCAGCTAGCCAACACTTTTCATGGACATTGTAGAGTTATATAAGCCACACTGTCAGTGAGTAGTATTTGTGGCAAGGGTGATGGAGTGGGGTGGGGGGGGGGGGGGCGTGCCTCAGGGGAGGACTTGACCCTGGTCAAGCCACTCAGTGTACTTGTCAGCTGTCAGTGATCTCTTAGTAGGAAGTCTGCTTAAGTCTGAATACTTTTAGATTTTATCAGGAGGGTCATATTTTCTATTTTTTCCTTTGTTTTTCTGCTTTCCATTGGGAGCGGGTATGAGTTTTTTACGGGAATTTCCAAAAAATATTACAAATATGTAGCAATTTCAAGAAATTACTACATAAATCATGTGAAAATACATTTAGTCATGCCTAATGCACCATTTTGTGTAATTTCATGCATAAATTCCCATAAATATGGAAGCAATAGTTGCTTTAATGTACATGGTAGTGATGCAACATTTTTTTCCCTGGTACATGGAAAACACTGGGTGTCAAAAAACGTCGGCACTCAAGGGGTTAAGGACTCAGTTGGATGTGGAACATCATGAAACAATGGATGTGGATGCACTGGGTTAAGGACTATCTGGGATATGGAACAATGTCGGCAGTGGCTGATTAGGCCAGTTTTTGAGTTTCAGTCTTTCGGACAGCTGATGCACATGAAGATTTACGGCTGTGGCTGTGTGATTGCTGCCACAGCATTCCTTCTCTTTCTCCTGTCCAACCACAATCCACTTTCGTTTCTCCTCTGCACTGGCAACATTTACACATACAGCTTATTGCCAGGCATAGCAATTTGTAGCTGTCTGTTCCCAGATGTCCACACTGATATCAGCAAGTCATGTTTGCAAATGCCCATACATTGCAGCAGTGGATGCCCTGTGGGCCAAGATCTGAAGCAGGCTCTTTGCATAGGGTATCTTTGGATGCAGACATCCTGCATGTGGCAGACATGGCCAAGTCAGCACTGTTCAAAGCCACAGCGGAGAATATTATTTCATTTGAAAATAATTACCAAATTATATTCAGCTGCACTTTGCCAGACTTTTGATCTAAAGAGACAACGGCAGACAATTTATTAATTGTTCTCAAACCAAAACTAGGTGAATAATTAAGTATTGGTCTCAACACACACCACCACCACCCCATTTTAGAAAGTTTAAATGCATCATTTAAACTATGGCTAAATAAGCCATGACCGCATGTTAATATGCACACTAGTATTCAACATAAACATATGTACATAAGTGTTCTTTTCATATAATCATATTGAAGCTCTTGTAACGCTGAGAAGCATAGTTTCTACAATGACGTTAGTTTCAGCTGACCAGACAATCTCACCAATTGAGGATGAGATTATTGAGGGTAACGGTCCTGACAAAGAAGATGAAACAGTGGCAGAGACTGGTAACTCTACCAGTAAATCCAAACACAGAAATGCAGAAACATTGAATCAATACTGCATGAACACATCAACCACTAGACGTCTACATTCTAGTGATAACAGAACATCATGGCTTAACCTTGGCACTCAAGGTAGTCCTCAACAATGAATAACAACAATTTTGATTTTGTGTACCACCTACTGTCTTGTTGGATAACTAATATGTAATTAACCCCCTTGAGCACACCCACACCCCTGTGGGGATGCCAGGGGCTCTTTCAGTATAAATAGTATCCCCGCCCTCTGGAAATTCTGTGGTAGAAATTTCCTCTTTTCTGTCACTCTCTTTGTTTCTACCTTGCTCCTTTGTTTTCTGTCATTTCTTCCTATCATTTTCTGCCTTGCTGGTCCATTCATCTGTATTCAGTAAAGTCTTATGTACTTTTCTCTTAGGATTCATAATTGGATATATGTATTAAAGGCATTTTTGGCTCTAGGGAAATGAGATATGCAGAAGCAATATTGAGTAATCTAGGCCTGTTTTTATGTGTTAGTGTCCTTAGTTTTGTTTAAATGTGTATTCGGGTATGTTTTTTCAAATCCCTATGTGATAAATTGGATGGAGTGGTCAGCGCCAGGGGCATCTCCTTAGATTATTTGCATGAATGCATTGATATGTGTACTTAATTTTCTTTTCCTTTTTTTTTTCCTGTTGAAGTGTTGCATATGTTTTGAAATGGTTATACCCCTGATATGATTCTACACTGTCGGCTAGGCTCTATATAAAAATAATAATAGTGATCACACCCACAGGAGTGATGTGATATTTCAGCTGTTTGTCCTGTCAGGAACCGAGTCATGACAAGCGCTGTCATCATTGTGTGAAGAAGGCATGAGTGTTTGGCATGATGGCCTGGTCCAGGATGTCCTTGTTTGGCACATGTTCCTTTCAGGAAATAGCCCTGATCTGGCACATGCACTACAGAGGGAAGCTATTGAGCCAGTGCTCTTGGCACACTCAGATTGCCATGGCAAGTTATGCTATGATATGGCCAATACTGCAAATGGCATTTTTATGAAAAGATTTTCACAAAATGTGATGTGATGGTTTATGTTTCTAAATTAAGTCTGTCATGAGAAAAACCCTGTCTATAGTGTGTTTCTTAAGTGAGGTGTTGTGTGATTTTTGCAGCTTTTGCTGCAGGAAACTGTAGGTTCTAATGAGACAGTTGAATTATAATTGCAGTTTGATCAAGACGTGTTCATCGCACTTTGGCAGTCTTATATGCTTTCTGCCCTAGTTTGCCATTGATGGTCTGGCAGGTTCCTTGATTCTGTACACAAACAGTGGTGCAGATCCTTCTAAAAGTCAAGGGTTTTCATACCCCCACTAAAAAAACGAGGGTTTTCATACCCCCAATAATTTTTTTAGGGGTTTTTCATACCCTTTGCCAAAATTTCTGGGGGTATGAGCCACCGATGCAAAGACTCAGTATTTTGTTTTCCCAAGTGATTGTTTGGCCTAATGGTTTAAATAAATTAAATTATAAAAAAGCAAGCAGCATGGCCCTTCTACTAAATTAGAATAAAGATCAACTCTTTACAGTGACACATGCCAGTTTCCACACTGACACAGACAACACAGGAGGAATGTTTCCATATTACAAAATTTAATGTGAACTGATTCTGATTCAAGTAACTGTAACTAAGCAATCACATTACTAATGTGTTTAGAAATAAGAATATCTGACTGAGACAGAAAAGTACTTCTCGTTCTCTTAACTACGTGTGGTCGTACACTGAGGAAAGCTTTTCCTCGAAGGGCTGCTTTCGGTTTCCGCTGCATTTTCATTGGCCCAGGCAAAGAGTTGTAGAAAAGTGTGACGTAGCCTAGTTACTATTTTTACCGCTAATGTAATGCCCGACCCCAATGCTGCATGTGCCGCGGCGGGCAAGCTAAGCGATGTCGGTCGCGTCGTTAGCTTGCCCGCCGCGGCTAGGCGAGCGAACAGAGCGATAGGTCTATACCCCCACAGCTCAAAACCTTTACGTGATGAGACCGGCAGAGGAAAAATGCTTACGTGACCATACCCTCAAGACGACAAAGTCTTACGTGTTCATACCCTTTTGACATAATTTTTGTACGTGATTTCCATCTTCCTTACGTGATTTACCCCCATCTCTACGTGATCTGCACCCCTGACAAATCTATGCACCGACAAGGTCTTGAAACGGTAGTGGGAAGGGGAGAATGTATGAAACACAAAGCTGATACCATGGATTGTTTGAAACATCTAGATGATAAGTGAGCAAGCCATTTTTTATGTTTTCATGCACAACACTTAGTTTCTTCTGCTCAGTGTCATGTTAGGGACTGGTTTTTTTTTTCCCACTAAATGTGTTGTGCATTTGTTCTGTTCTTTGTTTTCTTTTGTATACGCTTGACTAAGGCCAGTTGGCCAAAAATTTGCTCCTGTCTTGTTTTGTTATATTGATTACATTTTCTGATTCTATGTTTGTGTTTTTCTCGATCCTGTTAGCTTGAATGCTATCAGTCACTTTGACTAGGATTTTCCACCTTGTTACATGAAAATGACTACACTATGTGATTGGTTTTCTGTTGACTTACATCTTTAAAAATTAACCACCAGCGTCAGCAGGCTCACAATGCCCACTAATAGACAAATCCATTTCTTTGCATTATAAGTTGATCGAGTATTCCCCTATGGGGATGCCAGAGGCTTTTTTAGTATAAACAATATCCCCACCTTATGGAAATTTCTGACACTTTCTTTGTTTCTGCTGTGTTCCTTTGCTTTCTGGCATCTTTTCCTATCATTTTCTGCCTCATTGATCCTTTCACCTGTATGTTTCTATAAAGTCTATAATGTCTTGCATACTTTCTAGTAGGATTGATAATTGGGTACAATTGTTAACTGCATTTTTTGGCAACAGGGAAATGTGATGTGCAGAATCAGTTTTTAAGTAATGTAGGCCAGTTTTTATCTGTGATTTTGTGCCCTTAGTTATTTTTACATTTGTATTCAGGTTTGTATTTTTAAATCTTTTGATGAAAAAATTGGACAGAATGGTCAACACCAGGCCGTATCCTCATATCATTTGTGCAAATACCTTGTTAGTGTACTTAATTTTCTTTTCCAGATTTTTGGCTTTTTTCCTGTTTAGGGTTATTGAAATGTTTTGTACATTTTGCAGTGGTAATAGCTGTGGTGTGGTTCTGCTGAGTCTGTTGGTCTTTAAACAACAACAACAATAATATAAATTTGACCCAGCCGAACACTTCAGTTAATTGTCTGGTTGTCATATAGGGGTACTTTATATGTATTAGACAGTGCAGGTCCATAGAGCATATTCTCATTACAATTCTTACTGTACATTTTTTAAACATTCATTCCACCTTTTGCCTTCAGTCAGGGGCAGAGCGGTCAGAACATTTGCTTTCAACAGCTTGAGATTAAGTCTGATCATAGTAAAATGGATGGATGACTAAATTTTTGCCTTGGATTTAACTTACTGCTGTAATGCATGCAGTTGCAAAACTGCACACATAAAAAGTACCTGTCCCACTAGGAACATGGAAGATAAACCAGCGGGGGAGAGGGGGCAGACCCCACCCTCACAATGCTGACACTGAGAAAAATTGAGGTCTCTATTACCTTGCTCCAAAATGACAAAAATCTTTTCCCTTTTTGTTTTAACTTTTATCTTTCAGGCCTTTGTTTATTAGACCATGAGAGTAATTGTTTTGATGACTTTTTGGGCCACAGGGTGGTTAGCACGTTTCTGGATATGATGATCAAGATCCTGCTAATGTCTGTGTCCCAAGATGATCCACAGCCTCACTCTGATCTTACAAGGTCACCCACACTTCAGCGTTGTCAGAGTTCATCATTTTTGTACACAAAAAATGGCCACCGTGAGTATTACAAGATTTCTGGTTTAGATACTGTGTATCTACTGTGGTTTTCCTTTTTTTAAATTCTGTTTTATTTTATTTTATTTTATTCTATTTTACTTTATTTATTTTATTTTATTTATTCATTTTTTGTTTCATTGTTTTTCAAATCATTGCTTTTAGGAAAATCTTAGTTTCTCACTGTGGGGATGGCGGGAGCTCTTTCAGTATAAACAGTATCCCCAACTTCTGGAAATTCTGTGCGAGAACTTTCCTCTTTTCTATCACTCTCTTTGTTTCTTCCTTCTCCCCTTTGCTTTCTGTCATCTCTTCCCATCATTTTCTACCTTGCTGGCCCATTCACCTGTTCTATAAAGCCTTACATACTTTTTCTTTGGATTGATAATTGGGTACATGTATTGACTGCATGCTTGGCTCAAAGGAAATGTGCTGTGCAGGAGCATTTTAGGTAATTAGGCTATTTTTATGTATGCTTTAGCATCCTTAGTTTTGTACACACACGTATTCAGTTGTTTTTTTAATCTTCAGATAATGAATTGGACAGAACAGTCACCACGAGGGGAATGTCCTTAGATTATGTGCACATATGCATTGACATCTGTACTTGATTTTCTTTTCTAGCCTTTTTTCCAAACAGATGTGTACATTTTGAAATGGTTGTAGCCCTGATGTGGCTCTGTGCAGTCGGCTGAGCTTTAAACAGTCGAAGTTTTTCTTCTTTTTTTAATGAATATTTATTCATGCTCATCACTGGTTTTCTTCCATTACAGCCATTGTTATCCTGTTTCTCTTACTTGTTTGATGAATCATATTTGTCCATCGTTTTTGTTTATATTGTTTATGTTGCAAGCTATTATTTAATATACACGTACATGAGAAAGAAGGACAAAGAGAGAGAGGGAGGGGGGACAGTCTTTGGTATTTTGTTGTTGTTGCTGTCCATCTTCTGTGCCACTCTAGTGGCCACAGAGTGAGACAATTTTTCACAATGCCATGATGATGTATGACAGTTGGGTGGTTGTCATAATGCTTAGAGTTCCATTCTGGATTGAGACTGCATGACTCTATGCTTCCGTTCACAGTGTGTCATGGCATATAACTAGACCTGAGAGATACAGACTCCTGTGATGTTGGTCTGGAAGTATGAGCAGTACCCTCAGTGATGCATCTGTCAAGTTGATGAAACGTGACTGTGTGGTCCCAGTTTCCCAGTGAACCTAGAGTAAACTAAGCTTTGGGTGGAGCCGGTTGGGGCTGAAAAATCCCACAATGATTTTGACAGGATTGATGAGATTTGAACCCACAACCTTTCCAGTCTTGAGTCCCATTTTGCTAACCACTGCAACATGATGACTGCTAGGGACAGGGATTTTTACCTCCCTCTGCTAAACCATTAGTACTAGTATCACAGACACTGAGAAAAATTGAGGTCTCTATCACCTTGTTCCCAAATGACAACTGAGATTATAGGAATATCATTTTTCCTTTTTTGTTTTAACTTTTATCTTTCAGGCCTTTGTTTATTAGTCCATGAGAGTAACGGTTTTGATGACTTTTTTGGCCACAGGGTGGTTAGCACATTTCTGGATATGATGATCAAGATCCTGCTAATGTCTGTGTCCCAAGAATATCCACAGCCTCTCTCTGATCTTAGAAACCACATTTCAGTTGCCTCAATTTTGTTCTGACTTGCATGTTGACTGTCCATGCATCACAGTCATACAACAGTCATCATCATCATGTGCCCTGCCGCATGGTGTTGGCAATCATGGCCCTCCATATGTTGCCACAAGCGTATCTTCCATCCTCTCTGTCCTCAGCCACCCTGCAAGTCCGTCCAATATTTTCTCCCTGGGTCTACCTGGTGCTCCGTTTCCATCCAGCTTTCCTGTTGTGACCAGGTCCACCTGGACGGGACCACCACCTTGCTGTGGTCGGGGGGCTTGAGGTCCCAATGATCCTTTGAGTTATGCCGACGGGGGCTACTTGCTAGAAAGCTTTGTGTTTTTTTCAATGACAGTCCCGATAACCAAGGCAGGTTTTTGGGCAGCATGGTTGGTAGTGACCGGCATTGATGAAGAAAAACCAATATCAAAACTGAGTCCCTTTTCCATACAGAAGGGATTTAAAGTCCTCATAGGAAACCCCAAAACAATTAACCCTTATCCTGGTTATAATTCGTACCTATGTAAACACTGTGTTTGGTCATATAACGAACAGAAAAAAACAAAAAAAAACGGTAGTAAGTTTAAATGAGCTATATCTCAAAAACTATTTGTTTTTGAACAATAAATGTTATACAAAATATATTCAGAACTAAATGAGGAATACTGCTCATCAATTCATTATCAAATATAGATCAACATGAAGGTAAATACCTCTGCCAAACAGGTGAAATGTCAGGTGAGGACAGGCGTGTTGATGAGACTGTCAGTGGTCCCCAGAAGGACCAGGGGCAGGCTCACCAGGCTGCTGCAAAACCCTCTTGTAATCCACCCTGCTGTGGTATACATTGAAGCATTCTGGCACACACAAGGTTACATCACACTGCTCACACTTGAAGGCCGACTGTTTGCACTTGAACCCAGCACGATCTTTTTTGGGTCTGTTGTATGCAACACAGTCACGCATGGGGCGTTTCCTCTTGGCTCCTTCTTTGGCAATGTGATGTACAGGCTTGTGCATGCCAGTCAGCCTCAGTGGGGGGTTTAGACTCTTCTTCCCTCTGCCAACTGGCTTTGGTGCATCAGGAGACTGGAGAATCAGCTGACGCACAATCTCTCTCCGGAACTGATAGTGTGTCAACGTATTGTTGGCAAACTTCCGGTGGAGACAGTAAGCATTGCAGAGTGCTACTGTGAAGAGATAGAAGAAAAGTTTCCTCCACCACTTCACAGTTTTCCTCAGCAGGGAATAATTAGCAATTATTTGGTCAGAAGTGTCCACCCCCCCCCCCCCCCCCCCATGTTGCGGATGTAGTCCACAATGCAGGTTGGCTTCCAGATGGAGTTGCCTGCCTCATCCCGCTTGTCCAGCTTGACTTCAGTGGGGCTGTGGATTGTTGTCAGCATATGGACATCGCGCTTATCATGGTACTTCAGGGCCAGAAGATGGTCATTCTGCCTGAAGATGCTCTGTCCCTGGGTCAGCTCAACTCTATCTGCCCTCCTCTTCGCCTTCTTGAAGACACGTGGCATGCCTTGCCTGTTTGTACGCACTGTACCACAAGCATAGGTGTTCAGCAGATAGAGTTGGGTGAAGAGCTCTGGACTGGTGTAGTAATTGTCCATGTAAACGCGATGCCCTTGGTCCAACAATCCACTGTAGCTGAGAAGGCCGAGGACGGTGCGGGTGGTGGTGTTCAGCTCCTGCTTGATGCCCAGTGCCTCGGAGAAGTCGGTGCCTCGTGTGGAACCCTGGTATATATCCATGCCAAGCACATACCCTGACTTGGCCTCACATGCCTCATACATTTTGATGCCAAACTTGGTAGGCTTGGCAGGATTGTACACCCGGAAGCGGAGTCTGCCTTTCCAGGGACATGTCGCTTCATCAAAGCTGATGTCCCTTTCTGGCGAGTAGACCAGGAACTTGGCCCGCAGGTGGTTGTAGAAAGGCCTCACTTTGAAGAGGGGGTCGGTGAAGTCATCCTCTGTGTTGTCCACAAGATGGAAGTTACTGAGGATGGCTTCAAAACGCAGAGATGTCATGTTTTTGGAGAAAAATGGCGTCTCTGTGATTTCATCCGCTGACCAGTACTCTGGGATGGTAGGCTTGATGACGAGGCCTGTAGCAATGCAGAATGCCAGAAACACCCTCATCTCTGCCCTGGTCAGAGATTTCCAGTGATGCAACCTGGGAATAAACCCACTTTGTTACACACAGAGAAAGAGAAAAAAAAAAAAAAAGCATAACATGTAACCACACACACACACTCGCATACACACACACACATATGCTTGCATAAACATATTTGCTAGCATACACATGCACACTCTGATACACAATGCTTCACTAAAACAATCAAAGAACATGCAATTATTTATCTAGAACATCACACACAAACACACTCATACAAACACACACAACCACATTTTTTCATTCAAGACAAAAAGAGAAAACCAATGATAGAGAGGGATTGTAACAAGTTCATTTACAGTGAGGAGAAAAGCAAGATCTGCCATTGATGCAGAAAATCATCACAGAGAAAACTCACACACCCAAGTCTCCTTTCTAAATTACTCAAAAGAAACACATGAATTGCACAGAGAGGGAGCTAGGAGGAGCAGAGACAGAAAAAACAGAAGAGTGGGCAAATTGATGGAGGAAATAACTATTTCAGCAAAAAAACAAACAAACAAACAAGTGAGCAAACGAGAGATGAAAAAAGAGAGGAGAGAGTGTAGAAAGAAAGAACGGGAACGAGAGGTAAAAAGTGAGGGGAGAGAGAGAGGAAGACGTGAAAGGGGGCGTGTACGAAACAAAAAATGGAAACTTACCTAGAGTGTGGTTTCAGGTTGCCAGCATCGATCTTTCTTTGGGCGTAGAGGTTAGCCTGCTCAACTAAAAGATCGATGATTCTCTCATTAATAAATAGAGAGAAGAAATCAAGAGGTTGGGGATTATCGGGAAAGTTGTCATCAACGAGCAGTCGCGATTCTCTCGCGAATGGCATGTTGACGAGTTCGCCTTCCTCGCTCACCCACCCCTCCGCCACATCATCGTCGAAATTTCTGTTGGATGGGGCCTGATCGATCTGCCTGGCATCTCCAGGAAGCATAAGACCCTCCAAGACATCTTGCAGGTCTTCACCTTCCCGAGCATCGGCGATTTCGTCCGCAAAAAATTCGTTCAGAAAATCTCTAAACTGGTCGCGTCGTCGTCTGCCAGCCATTTTGAGTGTCGCCACGCCCTCTGGATAAAATGACTCCACAAACTCAAACTCTCAGTCAAACTGCTGAATATACATGTTACAGGGCGCTTCAGTCAAGCAACTACACACTTGACTGGTCAGTGGAATTTTCCACTGAGGGGACGCGTCCTTGACCTCGCGAAAGTTGGTCACTGACCAGCGCGCCCATTGTCACGACTTCCCTGTGCTAGCAGTGAGAAAGGGGCGCAACTATTGTCATGACAAGCGCGATCAGGGTTAAAAAGCTGCAAAACGGAGAATACCTTGTGGAGTGTAAAGACAAGCAGTCAGATCACCTGCTTAGAGCATCGGTACTTGTTGACCATAGCATAAAAGTTACACCACACAAAGGACTGAACAAAGCAAAGGAGTCATAAAGGTGCCCTGAGCTGAGAGGAGTGTCAGAAGAGGAGATCAGGTCGGAACTGAAAAGCCAGGGCGTTGTAGAGGTACGCCAGGCCATATTCCGAAAGGGGTCAGAAAAAATCACGACAAACAATGGTGTCTCAGCTGCGAACGAGTTGCGCTCACAGCTGTCGAACAAGACGTGTTTGCACTTTATGTCAGGCAAAAAAAATCATTCTTACCAGGGGGTCTGACTCTGAAGATGCAGAACAGTACAAAGAAAGTGGTTTTAGCCCATCAGAAGGGATGGAATTGATGAAAATGTGTCGACAGAGAAGGTGAAAGGAAGAGAGGGGTGGGTGTGGTGAGTGACACAGACAGTGTGTACCCATGGCCTTCCTAGTGTGGCACTTATGCAAATAGCCCACTAGCTGATCTGACAGAGGTTGGTTTTGTTGTTTCGTGATGAGTGTGTGCTTGAAGATTTTATGTGTGTGTGTGTTTTCCTTTCAGTTATTCCTCCATACACAGATAGCAAAACACATAGGCTAAACTTGTATGGCATTACAGACCACGCCCCCATTCATTTTTTTACCAAATATTCAGTGACCTGATTATGAAGCACATGGTTGATGAAACAGAGATGCAGTGATCAAAGCCTTCAGGCATAAGGGGAACTAGCAAAACACAGTTTGGAAATGGAACAGCAGTGAATGAAATGCATGTATTTTGTGTGTGTGTGATGTGCCTCAGGGGACGACTTCACCTGGTCAAGCCATTCAGTATACTAGCACACTGTGGCTCTTTTGTAACTCAGTCAGCTGTCAGTGATCTCTTAGTAGGAAGTCTGCCTAAGTCTGAATACTCTTAGATTTCATCGGGAGGGTCATATCTTCTATTTTTTCCTTTGTTTTTCTGGTTTCCATCGCGAGCAGTTATGAGTTTTTTTACGGGAATTTCCACAAAATATTACAAATATGTAGTAATTTCAAAAAAATACTATATAAATCAACTAAAAATACATTATTTAGTCATGTAAGTATGTTAGATTAAACGTAATTTTAGAAGGAAAATTTCCTTTCTGTGTAATTTCATGCATAGATTCCAATAAATATGGAAGCAACAGTTGTTTTAATGTACATGGTAGCGATGCAACATTTTTTCCCTGGCACATGGAAAACACTGGGTGTCAAAAAACGTCGGCACTCAAGGGGTTAATATTTTTTCATGAATTTTCAAACTCTATTCAAGCACTTGGCATGCTGAAGCTGACTACAAATCGCCAAGTAGCTGAATTGTATAAAGTAGAAACCTCAGGTAGCCATTGTTCACTCTCTACTGGGATTTTCAATGTGATTTATGTGGAAAACTGTCCACTTTTCAGGAGCAGTGTGAACTTTACCACTATCCAATTGCAGCCACCCTCAATTTTGTTGTCACGAAAACATATTTTCTCTCATCATCACCTACAAAAAGAGAACTATAAAAGTTACAACTTTGAAACTCTGTAATATGCTTATTCAATCAAACAATAAGCATGTGTGAAAATTTCAAGAGTGTGTGTTTCCTCATTATTTTTTTATTATTTTTTTAAACACCTGTACAAACCTCCTGTATACAGGAGAATGTGAAATGACAAGTTATCAGTAGTATGATATTGATTTTAGTTTATTTGTAGGGAGTAGAATCTCTCAATTAGTTATTGTTTACTCTCTACTGGTATTTCCAATGTGATTTATGTGGAAAACAGTCCTCTTTTCAAGAACAGTGAGAACTTCCCTTATATGTTCTTGCGATCCCCCTCATTTTTATTACCATGAAAATATACCTTGTTTTACAACTGGCAAAAAGAGTACCATAAAAGTTATAGCTTTGAAACTTTGTAAAATGCTTGTTCAATATAATGCCAATCATGTGTCAAAATTAAAAGAATGTGTGTGGCCATTATTTTTTAACGATTTTTTTAAAAACCTATACAAATGCCCAGTACACAGAGGAATGTTCCAAATCGCCCAGTAGGGAGTGAATTAAACAAAAATGCATGAAAGCCCAACGTCGCATGTTTCAAAGTCCATCAGCGGACAATGTTTGGGCTCATCAAAAACTGCGAGCCAAGTCTATATACTCTTTAAAAGAAATGCACAACAGTCCTGAAAAACATTTGCAAGAAACTGACATCCCAAACCCCTAAAAAGAAAGTCTGGAAAATTATCAAACAAATTAAAGAGAAAAACACCTGTCCCTCTGTTCACCATCTGAAACTGTCAGATTGTCTGATTACTGACAAAAAAGCCATCCCTAGTATGTTGGCATTGACCATCGCAAAGAACTCGTCCTCGGCCAATAAATCGGCGGTCTTTCAGAAACACAAATCCGTGAAAGAAAAGAGAGCTTGTAACTTTGTCTCTGATAACACGGAAGAGTACAATCTTCCACGGACATTAGGAGAATTAAAAGATGCTCTTGTGCCTTGCTCTGACTGTTCTCCTGGCTTAGATGAAGTTCATTATAAACTGGTGAAGCATCTCCTGGAAAAGGGTTTGGAAATTTTGTTGAAAGTGTACAGTTACATATGGACAACAGGATTCTGTCCTCCCTCATGGCGGAAAGCCCTGATTGTCCCTGGAAAAGATCTATCCAATCCATCCAATTATCGGCCAATAGCCCTAACCAGTTGTCTTTGCAAAGTGATGGAGAAAATGGTCATTTAATTACACATACTGTACCGTGGCTCACTGATGCAATAAGCGGCAGCAATTTGCTATTCCTGCCTCATAAACAATAAAGTCCGAAAGGACCATAACTCTGAGAGTATCCATGTCTTGCGCATGCGCATGTGCTCTTCCTCTTTTCTCGGCAGCCATCTTCCAGCTTGCCTCATATGCTCTGAGCAGCTAAGTATTTTGCTACTTTGCTTGCAATCGATCGATTGTCATTGCTGTTTTGTGTTGTCTTGCCTATGTTTTCGTGTAAGGAAGAAACTTACGTGAAGCGTTTGGGTGGCAAAGCGAGGGTTAACCCTTTCCCATTTGCAGATTCTGCTCAGAAACTCTTCCTAGTATTCAGAGATTTTCCTGTGTTTTTAAAGAAAATGTAGTTCTGCAATTTGACAGAGCACCACACGGTTACTATTTTTATCATAGAGCATCCACATTTGGCAAACCTATTCATGAGATGTCATAGTTTGTTATGTACCCCAGTATGTGTGTCCTGCCTGCTTGTGTCATGCTGCTGTCCCCTGTGTTGTCACCAAATCAAGGTAAAATCATGATGACATCATGCTGTTAGTCCACAACTAGCCTATAACATACACAGTGGACATATGTGAGTCACAAACAGCACATATGGTCCTACCTGAACGTGTCCACCATCGTATCCGCTGTCATAATACTCCAATCGAATATGTACACTTGTCACAAAATGAATGTCACCAACCACTCAATCATTATGTATCTGGCGGTAGTTATAGCACACAATGTACAGTATTTACAAATATATTCACGTATTTACACATCCACACTATATGTACAAGAATGTCGGTTGTCTATTCAACATCAACCACCAAGGTGGCTGTCACAGTAAACTGTCACAGCTAAGTGTCACAGCAGCTGTCACCTGTCACCAAACATGTCATCATATTAGGATGTGTTATCTCCCTGACTGGGCTGGCCCACCAGATTTTGTTGGTGGTAGTCCCTGAAGCAGTCCCTTTTGTGATGGCACAGGGAAACTTGACAGAAACTGCACATATATGATGTTTCCACCTGTCCACCTTTAGCTGTGCGTCGCCCAGTGATGACACATTGACGACAGACTCTCTTGCAGCCATCTCTCTTCACTAGCTTGTGCTGGTCGATTGTCTGGAAGGCAATGGGGGGCTGTGAAGCAGGCTTCCTTTTTGCTGCAACCTTTTTTCTGCAAGTGAAGCCTCCTCTAAGCTGGTCGACAAGGTCAGAGCGAAAGGCAAAGTGGTCTTACCTCTTCTTGACAGGTGTGACATGTGCTGATTTCTCCCAGGTGAGAAACGCATTGACGATGCAAAGATTTATCATAGAATTGAAGATATATCTCCACCACTTCTTGTTTGCATGGCCCACAGGATAGTAGGACAAGTGTTGATCACATTTGTCCACACCTCCCATGAGCTTGTTGTATGCAGCAATGACAGTGGCAGTCTCTTTGTTCTTTGACATCGTTTTATCTGGGGGCTGGTTGGTGCTCAGCATAAATATTTGGCGCTTGTCTTTGTAGACTGTGGCCATCAATGATCCCTGCTCCATCTGCAGCAGGTCCCCTTGGTTGGCAAGTCTTGCTTTCTTCACCTCCATGGGCAGTCCTTTCTTGTTGGGCATAACTGTCACGCAGGCATATGTCCCCTTGGCACGCAAATTTTTCAGGAGGGGCACAGAGGCAAAGAAGCGGTCAAAGTACAAGTGCCTGTTCTGGTTGAGGTAGTCAGAGGCCAGTTTGTTGACCACTTGTTCCCCCAGGCTGACACTGGTGTCCTGGCGACTGTGATGACCGGTGTAGACGTCAAAATCCACACAGTAGCCAGTTTCTGCCTCACATATTTGCCACACCTTGATGCCCCATTTTGTTGGCTTTCCTGGCATAAACTGCTTGAAAAATACCCGTCCCTTGAAGCCTATCATGGACTCGTCTACACTCAAGTCACGGCTGGATTGTACTGTGACTTGAACAAGGGCTTCACATGTTGAGAAAGAGCCTGATTTTGAAGAGGGGATCATAGTCAGGGCTGTCATGCCCAGGTGTGTTGCTGGTATCTTGCAGGTGAAAATATTGATTCAGCTTCAAGAACCTTGTTTTTGGCATGACAGCACTGACCCATGATTCGGAAAATTTGTCGTCTGTAGACCAGTAGAGGTGCACCCTTGGCACAGGTTTCATCCCCATCATGATCAGCATCGACAGGTAGGCTTTCATTTCTGCTGGTGTTGTGTCTGACCATAAGGGGTCTGTGGCTAAGCCCTTAGCAGCGATCTTTTGCCTGGCGTAATTGTTGGTTTCATCAGCTGCTGTTTGAAAAAACAGCTCAGGCACAAATAAAAAAAAATAATCCAGTGGTTTGGCATCGAGAGGGAGAGTGTGAGTGGGGCCATTTGGCAGTACGAATTCATTCACTGCGACCGGTGCACCTGCTCTTCGCCACATCGTCTGCAACGATGCCAGTGGAATGTCGTCGTCAGGGTCATTTTCCTCTTCACTATCTTCTCCAATTTCATCTCCATCTTCAGCTACTTCAATTTCGACGTCAGATTCGTTGCCTAAATCTCTTTCACATTCCTCCAGTTGTCGCAGAATAGCTTGCATTTCCTCATCAGTGTAATCTTTGAACATTTCTTCTCTGTAAATGGCAGCCATTTTCAACACAAAGAAAGCGTGTGAATGAAAAGGTCAGACGCTGACCGATATCTTGTAAATGAGGCGAAATGTGTGGTACCAGACTCAGATCATTCTTTCATTGGTTTATCCTGACTTTCGCAGGAAACTTCATTCATGAGGTGTGTGTAACCCCTAGTGCTTAGAGCGTGATGGAAATTCCCCACCAGGCCTAAGTAACGGGCGGCGGGCTGTGGCGGGTATAATAAAAAGCGGGGTTTCCCAGCCAGCCGGCTGCGGCGGGATAAAATGGGAAAGGGTTAAGAAGATTTTGTCTGCCGAATTCTCCAACCCACAGACCGGAGGTTTGCCCGGTGCGCCAAAACCCGCTCTCTCTTCACCTTTGTCTCTCCCTCTTCTGTCTCCTTCGTCTACTCTCTCTCACTCTCTCGAAGTCATCGCAACTCAACTGCGGTTCTGTTGCGGTGACCAAAAGCCCTCAACTCAGCTGCGGTAATGTTGAGTTTTCGTCATTTTGCGGCCTTCACACTGCCCCTTATGGTAATCGACTCAACTGCGGTTCTGTCGATTTCATACTCACCCCCTGCGTACAGCTCAACTGCGGTTCTGCTGCTACGTTTCAGCCCCTATGGCTGAAGGGTGACACGGGTATGGGTCTCCTTCGGGAGGCAGGAAGGCCAGCATTTTGTCTGAAAAAATGGCTCGCCAGGCGAGTCAAGGGAGGCAACCCCGATGTGACGGGCATCAGACCGTAGGTCCGCCCCGGTTGCCTCCCTTCCTCCATTACCAGCGGGTTGACTTTTCGTGATCTTGCGGCCTTCTTGTAGCCCCCCACGGTAATTGACTCAGCTGCGGTTCTGTCGATTCCGTACTCGCCCCCTGCATACAGCTCAGCTGCACACATTTCAGCCATACTGGCTGAAGGGCGACCTGCTCGCCTCCTGTGTGCAGCTCAGCTGCATGCATTTCAGCCACACTGGCTGAAGGGCGACCTGGGCACGGGTCTCCTTCGGGAGGCAGGAAGGCAAGCAATTTGTTGAAAAAAGGCTCACTCCCTGCTTAGCCAGGTGGGTCATGGGTGACAACACCCCTGCTGCGGGCATCAGACCGTAGGTCCGCCCCGGGTTATGTCACCGCAACTCAGCTATGGTTCTGTTGCGGTGACCACGAGCCCTCAACTCAGCTGCGGCTCTGTTGACTTTTCGTCATTTTGCGGCCTTCACACTGCCCCTCACGGTAATCGACTCAGCTGCGGTTCTGTCGATTCCGTCTCGCCCCCTCCGTACAGCTCAACCCCGGTTCAGCTGCTACTGTTTCAGCCCCTATGGCTGAAGGGCGACACGGGTATGGGTCTCCTTCAGGAGGCAGGAAGGCCAGCACTTTGGCAGAAAATGGCTCATCCCCTGGTTCGTCAGGCGGGCCAAGGGAGACAACCCCCCCTATTACGGGTGTCAGATTGTAGATCCGCCCAGGTTGTCTCCCTTACTCCCCTGCAGCCTGCTTGCGCCCCTGCTCCAACCTCTCTGTCCCATTCCGGACAGAGCGCTTGGTCGCCTTGGCAAATGCCAAGCGACCCACTGTGGGCTGGCACATCTCTGTCCCATTGTGGACAGAGAGCTTAGTCGTCTTGGCAAATGCCAACCGATCCCCAGCAGACTGGCCCCTTGGGCACTGGGGATCCGGGGACTCCATGGGCTCAGCCCATGACGCCTCCCATGGCACCGTACATGGCGCCATGACAGCATTTCCCATCTATGGGATTTCCCCTTGCCTCGTCCGCAGGGTATACTTGGTGGCCCTGCTTTATGCCCGGCGCCCCACGCAGGCGTCTGCCTTGACCACCTCTCTGGACCCCCCCCCCCCCCCCCTGGGTCGGATCCCTCCCCAGGAGTGCTCCCCGGGGCTTCTGACCCCGGTCCGTTTGGAGTTTGCCCACGCTCGGGCACTCCACAGTCCATCGCCTCCTCTGTAGGCGGGCGGGGGACACTGGCTCGAAATCGGATGATGAGGGCTCTACCCAGCTTCCTTTACCTTTTCCGAAGCAGTGCAATGGCTCGCCTCACACCTGCCTGGAGCTGTGTCCACTGCACAAGAGGCCAAGGCTCCCTGCCCTGTCGTGGCAGAGCTCGCCTTGGTGCCCTCCCTCTCTCAGCCCCAGCCTCCCCTTTCCTAAAAGAGTCGGGCTTGGTGGCTGACTCTGTGAGGAGGGCCCAAACCAAGGTGAGGGGCACGGAGGCTCAGGACATCCTTCCAGGCTCCGTGCCCGACTTCCCTGGAGCTCTGGCTTACGGGAAATTCCTGAGGCCAGAGAAACTCCCTTTCCACAGAACGGTCCTTACGGCCCATGAGGCCATTCCAGAGTTGCCGCTCTCCCTCACACAGGAGGACCTCCTCTTAGCGTAAGAGAGGTCTCAGGCCAGCAGCGGCATATCTCCCTCTCACAGCGCTGCCTGGCAGACTGGGAGGAGACTGCCAGGAGGGGTCTGGAAGTGGATCCAGTGGTGGTTTTCTTCTTGGGTGGTCTGGTGTCCACTCTTCAGGACCCAGACTACGAGCCCGTTTCATTCCGTCAGTCACCTGTCTCTCCCGCAATGGTTGCTTCCATACAATCCATGGCAGAAAGGCCTCAAGTACTCGGCCAATGCCCTTCGCTAGACTGCACCTCAATTCAGTCCTGTCAAAGCGAAATGCTGTACTCTTACCATCTTCAGTCACCTGCTCTTCATCTGCCAGAGCTTCCTCGAGAGCTGTGCCACTTAGGTCTGGTTCCCTCTTTGGGACCCACGTGCAGGCCACTATCAAGAGTCGGGCCGAAATCAGGAGGGACCTCGCCCTTCACTCTGGTCCTGCTCGCCCCGCGGCAAGGCTCCCGCCCCCTTCCCAGGGGCCTCCACAGGAGACATTTCGCGCCTCCTTCAGCCCCAAAGGGGCTAGGGTAAGCACCCCCCACAGGCGATCCTGTGGGCAGTCTGCCCCGACACATAGACACTTTCAGATGGAAACCCCTATGTCCATCTGTGATGCCTTGCTCTCGGACGACTGGGGATGTCCATTGATCTCAGAGATGCGTATTCCCATCTCCTTATTCACCCAAGGTACAGGACGTACCTCCAATTTGTTTGGAGGAACCGATTATTCCAGTTCAGGGCTCTTCCCTAGGGTCGCTTGGGTCCAATCATCAGTGACCAAATGGCACTCCCGGTCCTGGCTAGCCCAGGGAGTCCCTATCACACACACCCTCTCCTCAGCAGGACTTGTTCACGGATGCGTCCTACTCCGGGTGGGGGGCCCATGTGGGCCCGCTGACAGCAGCAGGTCAATGGTCAC
The DNA here is from genome assembly GCA_030674185.1 of Monoplex corrugatus. Taxonomy (NCBI): domain Eukaryota; kingdom Metazoa; phylum Mollusca; class Gastropoda; order Littorinimorpha; family Ranellidae; genus Monoplex; species Monoplex corrugatus. The sequence continues at coordinate 43,026,567 of CM060312.1, read as the reverse complement.
AAGATCTCCTTTCATGTCACATGAACATGCTGGAACTGGAGGCAGTTTTTCAAGCCCCCAGAGACTTTCTCCCCTTTCTGAAGGGAAAACATGTTCACATCAACACGGACAACACTACTGTGGCTTGTTACGTCAACAAGCAAAGGGGCGCCCGCTCTCACTCCATGTCTCGGAGAGCGGAACAGCTTCCACTCTGGTGTGAAGAACAGTCCTTTCGGATCTCAGCAATGCATGTCCCGGGAAAGACGAACATACTTGCGGCCTCCCTCAGCAGCTCCCACAGGATTGTTCCCTCAGAACGGCCACTGGTATGTGCAGTTCTGGAGCCAGTGTGGGCAGGATGGTTCAAACCACAAATGGACCTGTTTGCCACCAGGTTCCACCACCGCCTTCATCTGTATGTTTTTCCAGTCCTGGATCCTTCGGCTTGGCCTGTGGATGCTCCGTCCATCCCATGGTCAGTCGTGTCGGGCTATGCCTTCCCTCCGTTCCCCTAACTGGGAAAGTTCTGCGGAAGGCGAGGGCAGACTCTGCCATGATGGTTCTCGTGGCACCTAGATGGCCCGCCCAAACATGGTTTCCAGAACTGCTGCACCTGTTCCATGTGCCTCCAATAAAACGCACTGTGGCAGACCGGTCCTTTCTTCAACCAAGGTAAGGCATTCTGCACAGCAAAACAGAGGCTCTAAACCTTCCTGCTTGGCTGCTGTGCAGGACTCAATATCTTCATTAGGCTTGCGTATGCAAGGCCGGGCCCAGATTTGGCTGTCTTCTCCCTGAGGCCCCATGAAATCAGAGCATGGGCCTTGTCACTGGCGTTCCTCAATGCCAGCCTCCAGAGTGTCCTGGACGCCGCGCATTGGCGTTCTCCGGGCATGTTCATTCCATCCTACCGGCGTGATGTCTCCCGTCTGTGTGATGATGGATCTAGGGGTATCGCCTCCGCTGTGGTGGTTCAACACCCCATCTCTGCCGCACACCCTGACTCGTCTCATTCCTCCAAGCGTTAACCAGGTAAGCCCTCCTTCCGGGTAGCACTATTCTGCATCAGTGAGCCACGGTACAGTATGTGTAATTAAAAGGAAATTTTCCTTCTAAAATTACGTTTAATCTAACATACTTACCATGGCTCACGCAGAGTCCCTCCCGTCCTCCCCGCCTTCCTGGTTCCTTCCATTCACAGTCAGGGTCTTGGTTTCCTCGAAAAGAGGAAGAGCACATGCGCATGCGCAAGACATGGATACTCTCAGAGTTATGGTCCTTTCGAACTTTATTGTTTATGAGGCAGGAATGGCAAATCGCTGCCGCTTATTGCATCAGTGAGCAACGGTAAGTATGTTAGATTAAACGTAATTTTAGAAGGAAAATTTCCTATAAGAGACTGATGTGGAAACTGGAGAATGACGGTATCTTGGCTAAAGAACAATGCTGTTTTCTCAAGCACCATTCCACAGTAGATCATTTGATTCATTTTGAAGTGACCATCCGTAATGCATTTCTGAAGAAACAGCATGTATTGGCTATCTTCTTTGATTTAGAGAAAGCATATGATACCTCCTGGAAATCCGGAATTCTTATTGATCTACACAAATTGGGTTTTCGGGGTCACTTACCAATGTTTATCCAAAAGTTTTTGGCCGATCTACAGTTTCAAGTGCGGGTTGGTACTACTCTGTCAGACATCCATGAGCAAGAGCTGGGTATACCACAAGGGAGCATTCTCTCTCCTGCGCTGTTCAGTATCAAGATCAACAACATGTCAAGTCAGTACAGCAGGGCTTGGGACTGTTCCCTGTTTGTGGACAATTTTGCAGTTTACGCAAGTGGAAGCTTCTATGCAGGCGTTCAGCTGTGTGTAGATGGGATCCAGCAGTGGGCAGAGACAAACGGCTGTACTTTTTCCGCAACCAAAACACAGTGTATTCACTTTCATAACCTGTGAAAATTCTTTGCTACTCCAGAAATTCGTCCGGGAAAGTGCATCATTCCAGCTGTAAAAAAAGCTAAATTTCTGGGCTTGATTTTTGATGAAAAGTTGAACATTCTCAGTCATATCCAACATCTGAAAACCTCGTGCCAGAAAGCTCAGAATATTCTCCGAGTTGTAGCTCATACAGACTGAGGTGCTGATAAGAAAACGCTACTACATTTGTACAGAGCTTTAATTCACTCTAAACTGGACTATGGCTGCGTAGTATATGGGTCTGCTAGAGCGTCGTACCTAAAAATACTGGATCCCATTCAGAACAACTCCTGTGTTTAGTTTGTATGCAGAGGCAACTGTAGACTGAAACTAAGCTTAAATTTCTGTTTACACTGCTGAACTGACTGCTCTGGTTTTGGCACTAAAAATGGTGTCCCAATCCAAACACAAAAAGTTTCTCATTTTTTCTGACTCTCTTTCTGCTTTGCATGCAATTGTTTGCTGAAACATTAGTCACCCTGAACGTGTGAACTTCTTTAGTGAAGGTTACGAGATTGTTTTTGCCTGGATTCCTGGCCATGTTGGTATTGGAGGCAGTGAAAAGGCTGACTACCTGACCAAGAAGGCTGCAGTGAAAAAGATGTCTAAGTCCTTGATCCCCTACGCAGATGTCAAAACGAAAGTACACAGTTGCATGAGAAATCTGTGGCAGGAGGATTGTAATGAACAGACAGATAACAAACATTTCCAAATCCGCCCTAACATGAAAGAAATTCTGCCATCTGCTGCAGGAAACCTTAAGAAAGAGACAGTGTTATGTAGGTTACGCATGGGTCACACATCCTACACTCACTCGTACCTTTTGAAAAATGAAGAAACACCATGGTGTATACTGTGTGATGAGCCGTCGTGCATCCGACACCACCTCCTCGATTGCTGGGACTTGTATGATGTGAGACAAAAGCACTACGCGGCGGACTCCTTAAAGAAGTTCTTCTGAGACGTCCCTCCTGATGCAATTTACCAGTTTTTACAAGAAATCAATAGATTTCACCTAATGTGATTTTATGTGTTTTTCTTTAATGGCGTTTTAGATTTGCAAGGTTGACAGTGAGCATGGTTTTTAACTGTTGTCTTTTATCTTAACGGGTTGTTCTTTTCTTTTTGTCATGATGTTAGCCCTGATATGGCTCTGGTGGTCGGCGGGGCTATAAGCAATATGAACTGAACTTGTGACCAGGTGCTCTAATTCCCCTTTCCCCATGAAATGACTTTTAAATGTTACCTGTCTTTTCCTAATCTTCCTTAGGCATGATCTTCTTGTATCTGCCTCCATCAAGACTGTCTCGTTTGTTTTCTTTGCTGTCCATGGAACTCTCAACATTCTTCTTAGAAACCACATCTCGGCTGCCTCAGTCTTGTTTTGACTGTCCATGCCTCACAGCCGTGTAACGTATTGGTGCTATATAACATTCAAGAATTTTCTTCCTGATGTTAATTGGCATTTGTTTGTAAGCCTGGCCGATTGTGCTGGCTATTTCTGATGTGCATCTGCCGTCTGGTGAGATGACAATTCTCACATATTTAAACTTACCAACCTGTCTCAAAGTTGTGCCATTTGCTGTTATTTTGCATGAGGGGATTTCATGTTTTTTGCTTATTACCATAATTTCCGTCTTCTTGCTATTTAGCTCCAACCCTTTATTTTTGCTTTCTATTTCTATTATATTCATGAGGGTTTGTAGGTCCCTTTCATTTTCTGCATTTAGCATGGTGTCATCTGCATAAAGAATGTTGTTTATAATTTTTCCTCCAACCAATTTTATCCAAGGCATTCAAGGTTTCTCATGATGGTTTCACTGTAAAGTGAAAACAAATCTGGTGACAGAACACAACCTTGCCTGACTCCTCTTTTGATATTTTGGAAAGAGCTTATATCGTTTTCTATTCTCATTGCAGCTGTTTGTTCCCAATACATATTTCTGATTATTCATAGATCTTTTCCGACAATACTGAATCTTTCTAGTTGGTTGATCAATTCTTCATGTCTTAACCGATCGAAAGCCTTGGTATGATCAACAAAGCATAAATATAAATCCTTATTCAACTCGATTGACCTCTCCATGATAGGATATATCTGGCATTAATAGTTCCTTTCCCTTCGACAAATCCACTCTGTTCTTCTGCTATTTCTGTTTTGATTCTATTCATTGTCATCATCATGATTATTCTTAATAGGATTTTTGTTACATGACTCATCAAGCTGATTATGCGATGGAGTTTGCATTCTATGGCCCCTGTTTTCTTTGGAAGTGCAATAAAAATTTATTTTGACATATCTTTGGAGATTTTTCCAGTGTCATAAATTTTATTTAGGAGGACTGTTATTTTTTCAATACCAAATTCCTCCAGAGCTTCAATCATCTCTGTAGTTATATTGTCTGGTTCTGGGGCTATTCCTGGTTTCATCTTTTTCAGTGCTGCTCTAACTTCATCTTTCATTATGGGTGATCCTTCAACATTCTTCCATATAATGTGTTCTTCATTTCTGTCATCTTCAAAAAGGTCTTTAATGTATTCTCCCCATCTATCTGATGTTTTGTCTTTTTCCGTGATGAGCGTACCATCTTTTGATTTTAAGCAACCAGTTGATGTGCATGTCTTTTTCCTGTGGACAGTTTCTTCATTTCTTCTGTGCATACCCTGAGTATCTGTATCGGTACAACAGTATCATTCTATATAGCACTTGAGAACTCTCTTCCTGATGTTAATTGACAGGCATTTTATAGGTAAGAATGCTTTTCATCTTCTTGAATGCTGTTATAGCTTGGCTGATTCTGCTGGCTATTTCTGATGTGCATCTGCCATCTGGTGAGATGACTGTTCCCAGATATTTAAAATTATCAACCTTTCTCAATGTTGTGCCATTTGCTGTTATTTTGCATCAGGGGATTTCATGTTTTTTACTGATCACCATGACTTCAGTCTTTTTACTATTTAGCTCCAACCCTTTACCCTTTATTTTTGCTTTCTTTTTCATTTTCTGCAGTTAACACGGTGTCATCTGCATAACAGATGTTATCATTTTTCCTCCAACCGTTATCCCAAGACGTTTTTCAAGGTTCCTTGTGATGGGTTTCGCTGTAAAGTGAAAACAAATCTGGTGACAGAACACAACCCTGCCTAATCCCTCTTTTGATATTTTGGAGGGAACTTATATTGTTTTCTATTCTCATTGCTGCTGTTTGTTCCCAATACATAGTTCTGATTATTCTTAGATCTTTTCCATCAGTATTGAGCCTTTCTACTTGGTTGATTAATTTTTCATGTCTTACCCGATCAACAACCTTGATATAATCAACAAAGCATAAATGTAAATCCTTATTTAACTTGACTGACCTCTCTGTGATAGTTCCTAGGATGTATATGGCATTAATAGTCCTTTCCCTTTGACAAATCCACACTGTTCTTCCATTGTTACTTTTTTGAGTCTGTTCCTTGTCCAGATCATGATTATTCTTAATAGAATTTTTGTTACATGACTCATCAAGCTGATTGTACGATGGAATTCGCATTCTGTGGCCCCTGGTTTCTTTGGAAGTGCAATGAAAATTGATGTTGACACATCTTTGGGGATTTTTCTGGTGTCATACATTTCATTTAAGAGGAGTGTTATTTTTTTCATTACCAAATTCTTATAGGGCGTCAATCATTTCTGTGGTAATATTGTCTGGTCCTGGGTTTTTTCCCAGTTTCATCTTTTTCAATGTTGCTTTAACATCATCTTTCAGTATGGATGGTCCTTCAGCATTCATTCTTATAATATGATCTTTGTTTCTGTCATTGTTAAAAAGGTCTTTAATGTACTCTCTCCATCTGTCTAATATTTTGTCTTTTGCTGTAATAGTTGTACTATCTTTCGATTTTAAGCAGCCAGTTCATGTGCTCATCTTTTTCCTTTGGGCAATTTCTTCAGTGTTTCTGCACATGAATTTGTTTATCAGGAATAAGATAAAAGATAGAAATTCTGTACTTTATTAATTTCTAGACTTCTGTATTACTAAATATTAACATAAATTGATATGCTACATTTATAGTTAACATGTACTGAAATAGAAAGGTCCTGGATTGGTCCTCCCATAGGACTCGTTTTACTGGTAATGAAGAATCCTCTTATAGGATGAGGTAGAAGGGGATTGGAGAGTCTTCTCACAGGATGGGTTAGAAGAGATTGAAGAGTTCTCTCAGTGGATGGGTATAACATTTCAAACAGGTATTGGAATGAAGGGTTCTGGACAGTCCTCACACAGAATGCGGTTGACTGTAAATGGAATATGCCTGGAATACACAGGGTTTGTGTCATGGGATACCCCGAGTACACTTGGAGTATACTTGAAAATACAAGTAATACTCATAAGCTGCCCAGTAAAATACAGAAAACCAATCTCCTAGTGCTCAATCAAGTCAGCCATCCACAACAGGGAAAAAGGAGGGATAGATTATCTCAGGTAAAAACATAGCATATCAACACAACAAATATCACTGGCTCACAATGGCTCATCCAACAATAACATACCAGACATACACAATAATCCAAAGTAGCCACTCTTTGTCCATGTGGTCAGTACAACTTGACAATAATTACTTTTACAAGGATACTGGCTACATCACACAAGCATACAAACAAACAAAAAATCAAATACAGGTTGGACATAGCGTAACCAACTTCCATTGTTGATTGAGGTACTCCCAGAACAGTGACTGTTTTTAAATGAGAAGTGTGCTTGTTTTTAAATGAGAAATGTCTCATAGCACTCACAGTCCACACACAGCCACACTTCAACTAAGATCAGTCACAATCTGATTTTAAGTTATGAAAATTAAACAATTTACCATGGTTAAATTTGGAAATAGTTATAATCTTAACTCACTATGCTGTCCAGTGCTAGGTAATTGTCCATATTTCTTGTCTCATGCAGACAAAAAAAATGCTGCCTTTGCTCATGGGAAGGCTTGTAGTGATTCAACCTCCACCCAGCTCTAGGGCTACACTCTAGCCAGACATAAGAGCAGTGTTAATATCCCTCTAGCATCATGCAAATCTTGGTACAGATCATTTGCAGCTGTGTCTGTGGAAACTTTGTAGCTGGGTCTCAATTTAGAACATAATTCATTATTAGAAACAGGAATGCTTGTTTCTCATAATTTAATATAGATCCTTCGTTGTTGATGGTCATGACTGATAGGTTGTTTGTATGCTAAGCTTTTAGTTTAGACGGTAAATTGAGGCATGCAGTTAGTTTAGTGCATGTGAAAGATTCCATGCCAACAAAATTTCTCTCATTATTTGATCAATTGGTGACAGGTGTGCGGAGGATAGTAACAAAATTCTTAGTCATTCCTAGATATTCAAAGTTTATTGAGTTTATATGTGCATGCCAGTTGGCTGTTTTAGAAATAAGTCTGTTTTTTAAGCTAACATAATGTGCTTTTTTTGAGAAGTATTAGCAAACATCATACCTCTTTCATGACTCATTGTTTAATCAGCCGGTTGTAAGAGATACTAGGAGATAACTGTTCTCTTTCATGATTCATTGTATAATCAGACACTTGTAACTTTGCTTTTGTGTAAATAGGGGAATCTTGTCTGTAAGTGTAAGGCAATTTCTAAAGAAATGTTTGCTTTTGATTATTTGAATTATGAGCATATTTTGATCTAGTATGTTCATTGTTCAAACATTAAGTGGATCTGTATTGACGAAATGGACTGCTCCTGAAAAAAAACTGCATAAAAACAAAGTTTCAGTTGCAAAATTTGCATTATGTTACAAAATAAAACATGACTGACCATGCATCAGACAGTTGGGTCCAAGGAAGTTGTCGGGATAAGACCAGATTTTCAGCAAGAAGACAGTGAAGAAGATTCTAGACAGTACATTTTAATTATCAGGTGTCAGAATCAAGAGCCAAGTACCAGTCTACATTTGTCAAATACTAAACAGTATGAAATGTAGACACATGTACTGATTCATTTTCTGTACTTTTGAAAAAAAAATTTATCAGCCATTATGGCAGCCTTGCAAGGAAGTTGAAAATTCTTCGGGAAGAAGGCCTCACAAGGAGCTGAAAGTTCTGTGTTAAAAAAGCCTTTTGAGGACTCTGAAAATTCTTTGGGAAGAAAGCCTCATGACAAAACTCAAACATTCATGGCAGCACCAACCAGAAAATCTTTAGTGTAAATATTTCATTATATTTGTATAAACAGTATTCATAAATAAAAGTTAAATAAAAAAATTAAAGCTGCAAGAAGTAATTCTACAATTTTGTGAAGACTGCGAGCTATTTGTTTCAGGCACTTGTCAGTGGCTATCTCAGGGTAGTGTGCTGGAGCGTGTGCTTGCCGCTCAATTACTGGATGACCTGGACATCTTAGGGGTCTACCCACTCTATTTGAAGCTCATGACACATCTCAGTGCTGATCCTCAACTCTGGTAGGTTTTTTGTTTGTTTGTTTGTTTGTTTTTATTACACTTTGTTCTTGTCTTGGCTGTGTGTGTTTCCATGTTTGTTACATCATTTGTGGACTGGCATTTTATGATCTCCCACACTGTTCTTCTGCTATTTCTCTTTTGATTCTATTCCTTGTCCTCATGATTATTCTATGGTCCTTGTTTTCTTTGGAAGTACAATAAAAATTTATTTTGATATATCTTTGGAGATTTTTCCAGTGTCATAAATTTCATTTAGGAGGACTGTTATTTTTTCAGTACCAAATTCCTCCAGAGCTTCAGTCATTTCTGTAGTAATTTTGTCTGGTCCTGGGGCTTTTCCTGGTTTCATCTTTTTCAGTGCTGCTCTAACTTCATCTTTCATTATGGGTGGTCCTTCAGCATTCTTTCTTATAATGTGTTCTTCATTTCTGTCATCTTCAAAAAGGTTTTTAATGTACTCTGTCCGTCTATCTGATATTTTGTCTTTTTCCATGATAAGCGTACCATGTTTTGATTTTAAGCAACCAGTTGATGTGCATGTCTTTTTCCTATGGACAGTTTCTTCATTTCTTCTGTACATACCCTGAGGATCCGTTTTGTGTCAGTCTTATATTTCTTCACATTTTGTTTTCAGCCAATCTTCCTTAGCTTCATTGCACTTGTTTATCTTCCTGTATATTTCCTCTTTTCCTTTTGCCTTCCTCCCTTCTTCATCAAGTCTAGAATTTCTTTTATCATCCAGTTCTTTTTTGCTTTTCTATCTACTCTAGGGATTTATTCACAAGCTTCATTTATCGAGTTTCTCAACTTTGTCCTTTGTTCCTCACTGTCACCAAAATCTTCCAGAACACTGAATTTGTTTTGAACATGTACGTTAATTTTTTTACGTATCGCTTCATCTGTCTTTAAGAGTCCAAGATTTGGTTTTATGTTGCTTTTGGTCTGTTTCCTTTTCTTTAATTTCAGCCTGAATACTCACATTACAGGATTATGGTCACTGTTGCAGTCTGCACCTGGTAGTGTTTTTGCTGTCAGCAAAGAATTTCTAAATCTATTGATCAGGATGTAGTCAATCTGATTTTTGGTATTATCTCCTGGACTCATCCATATCCATTTCTGTTAGGCTGCTCAAACCAGGTGTTTCCTACTATGAACCAAGGCCATGAGGTCCAACTATATCCTACCTTACCCTGCACTGGGGTTACCTGGGATGTAGAGACGGTTCTTGACTTTCTTAGGAAATGGTCTCCTGCTAAGTGCTTGTCCTTTCCCCAATTATCACTGAAGGTAGTGGTGCTATGCTTGTTGATATCAGGTCAACAGGGCCAGACTCTCTGGCTGATGGATATCCATAGCATGTCTTGGAACAAAAGAGAAGTTCATGGGTGCAACTTTTTCCGTTTGACAACGGAATCCATTTTTTCAAGAGTCAGAAATGGAAAATCCTTTTTTTTGAAAAAATCGCCAAGCTAGGGTAAATTTTTTTTGGTGGTCAAAAATCGTTTATCAAACGTGAATGTTTTGCAACGGTTACTTTCGGGTATAGGAAGGAAAGTGGAAGCACTCTCTTGTGAATGAAGCTATGAAAGACAATGCGCATGCTCCATTGCGAAATCTCGCATCAACTTCCATGAAATTGTCGCCATTTTCGAGCTTCGCATGTTGAGCGAACTTCACAATGCCAGTGGTGAAAGAAGGCGAATATGTCGCCTTAATCGACGCAACTGTCAAGAATAAATGGCGTTTGGAATGGCTAGAAGATAAAGATACAGACAAAGATAATTCCCGTCGCCTGTGGTGTGTGAAAATCGACCGAGCAGTTATAAAGATACTTGACATTGTCTGAAATAGGATGAAAAGCATCTGCTGTTTTTCTTGAATCTAATTGCAGGAGAAAGCTTAAGATTCAGTTTTATTTTTACAAAAGCTTCAGCGTCGGGGGGGCGCAGCCTCCCAGACCCCCTTTCCATTTTTTGACTTTTTCTAAGTTGCACCCTTGGAAGTTACATGTAGGATAGGAGACTTGCTCGAAACCTCAGTACTGTCCTTCATAGCCTATTCACCTGACAGACGGATTTGGCCAGTTACCTCCTACAAGCATACCTGAAGAACTCAGAAGCATGACGATGCTCTGAAACAACATTTTATCACCTGGTGGGACCCCCATAAAGGCATCTCCCAAAACTCATTAAGATGTCAGACGAAGATTTGCTTGTCAAAAGCTAGCATAGACATGACTTTTTTCACACCACATTCTACTACACACTCTGAGGCCACGTCAAAAGCAATTGAAATGTTCCATTAAAAACTATCCTTCAAACAGCTGGCTGGAAACATAAAAACACTTTTGCTGCATGTTATTACAAGCCTATACATACACGGGGTCATTTTGGCAAAGCTGTCTTTCAAGGAAATAAAGGCAAATAGATGCAGGTCTCTCAAATCTCGCTTGATCCAAAATCCTTGCTGAATTCTTGGATGGGAAACTCCACAATCAAATAAACTCAACTTGTGACGTTTTAGTGGGGTTTTGCAGATCAGTATGAAGTCAGGTTGGGATCAGGCACCTCTCTCTTAATCTCTATGAATGCTTCCTGTTTTCAAACAAAATAGAATTTCTCAACTCTCTTGAGTCTGTATTCCCTCCCTTGCCTGATCCTGTCTGCACCATTTGCATGTTCAATTTGATGAACTCTCAAGTTTTGCTTGCCTGATCCCATCATTACTTCATACTGGTCTGTAAAATCGCACTCAGACGTCACAAGGTGAGTGTGTTTGATTGTCGAGTTTATCCTAAAGATGGTCCAGGGCCAAAACTGATACATTATCTGAAAGTACTTTCTCAAGTGCAAGAGATTACATTCAATAATACATAAATGTACATACATATTTGCACATGCATACACACACACACACGCACACGCACATGCATGCACGCGCACACACGCACGCACACACACACACACACACACACACACACACACACACACACACACACACACACACACACACACACACACACACACACACACACACACACACACAGAAAGATTATTGGGCATCATACTGCACCAAAGAAATTTCAGATTTTAACCCGTTCAGTGCTTCCGACCGAATATTCGGTCGGAAGAAACGTATGCCTTCAGTGCCACCAACCGAATATTCGGTCGGCGACTTTTCCTATTTTTAGCCAGAAAACCCCAACGCTTTCAGTGACGTATGAGATATCAACAGAAACTTCAGTAGTCCGTCTACACATCGATGCTAATTATGTATGTGTGACGTTTTACGGTCTTTTCTGCCCGTGCGGTTGAAAATGTGACCCCCTACAGCTGATTACTATTCAGCGAGTGTAAACAATGGCGAACAGACTCGCTTCGACACAGAGAGTCGTTCGGACCCAAAAAAACATTCTGCAGCAAAAGAAGTTGCAGAAATCATTACTTGTGGAGCTGATTCTGATTTGCAGTCTGTCGATAAGAGCGAAAATGACAGTAATTTGGCGCATGTAGGTGATATTTCGGTGTTGATGTCCGAAGTCGGACTTGACCCAGATACGAGTCGAAGTGACATTACTAGCACTGGCGATCGTAAAAACGAAAGTACTGCTGCTCCTCGTGTGTTGTAAAGTATACCGAACAAGAAAATTTATAGTGTTGTGGGGTTTTCTGGGCTGGATGAAGAGATATGAATTTTTTAAATTTTAATTCAAGACGTTAAAAACTCCGTGGCACAGGCGATTCACCTTTTTATTTACACTTTGGCAGCGAAGGGGTTAAAGTCTGGACAAAAATGAATCAAATGAAAAATGGAGCCAGCTTACCTAGGTGTCCAATAATGATTGATACATGTCACAAATTTCCTTCCGACATGGACAAAGCTGAAACTTTTGTGGAACTTTTTGCTGACAATAGTAAAGTAGATGGTTTGTGTCCTACCTGCAAACACTACAGAGAAATGGCAGCTAACAACCCTATCTACAATGATCCAATACCTCAGAATGATCGCTGGTTTAATGCTCCAATCACCGTAGAAGAGCTAAAAATAAAAAACTCAATCTTGTCTCAACACAACAAAAGGAGTTCGGTAGGTGTTGATGCAGTTTCAACTGAAATGATTAAGCATCTTTCAGAAAACTATGTTATTTTCTTACACAAAATTTTTCAGAAATGCTGGGTGAGTGGAACTGTACCACAGGTATGGCAAAAGTCTATTGTTGTATCCATATTAAAAGCAGGAAAGCCTAAAAACAATGAAAACAGTTACGGACCTATTGCTTTGACGTCCCATACGAGCAAACTAATGGAAAGATTAGTATTAAACAGACTTATACATTACTGTGATAAAAAATATTATTCCGGTGAACCAGGTAGGTTTCAGAAAAGGGAGATCCACAGTTGAGCACCTGGTTAACCTTTTCGCGACATGACGCGAGAATAGTCACGATGCCTGCGTTTGCTGTAAGGACACGTCGTGAGCCCGCTAGCGACGGCCAAAAGGTCACTGTGGACACGTCGCGAGAATGTTTGTGACGCCTGTTCTAAAATTAAATGCATCGGTACGTCACCGTAAATTCCCTCAAAACGTGTCGAAACTACACAAAGAAACTCTACTACATCATACAATGCCACGTTGTCAGCTTAACCCGGGGCAATTTCATTGTTTAATTTGTGTTGAAAGCAACCAACCCCAACTCTTTTGTCTCTTTGTGTTACCCGCTTCGTTCACTCTGCTGTGTAAACATGGCTAGTAGGACAACTTTCACGGTCGCCGAAGTAGCAGAAGTGAATATAAGTTGCTAGTGTGGCTTTTTCAGTGTATCAAGTGCAGTGGTTGTGGTTTTATCAGTGTATCAAGTGTAGTGGTTGTGGCTTTTTAAGTGTTTCAGGTGTAGTGGTTGTGGCTTTTTCAGTGTATTTGTGCTAAGGTGATTTCAACAAATTTGTTCTTTTCATGAACCTTGTATTAATTCATCACATCATCATCATGGCCATGTCTTCATCATCAAATTCAAAGGTTGGTGTATACTTTCCATATTTTTTCTTCCCTTCCACATTGATCTTTTCAGTCTGCCTGAGTCTGTGTTTGTTTACATGTTCATGTTAATTTACTTGTTTGTTTTGTGTTAACTTGTTGTCTTGTGTTTGTTTACATGTTCATGTTAATTTACTTGTTTGTTTTGTGTTAACTTGTCTTTTTTTCATTTTGGGTTTTCTAAAATTCCTAATTATGTGCACTTTATCATTTACTTTTTTATTTGCTATTCTGTAATCATATGGATGAACAAACCATTGCTTTAGAAGAAACTTTGTACTTATGTGAAATGACTGAAATAGTACATCCACACTAATTGTATAATGATATTGCTAATTATGTAACTATGTTACACTTTGTTACCATTATGTTCTAAAATGTTGAAATATTGTCTTTTATGTCCTTTTTCTTGCATTTTTGGCCATGATATGCTGAAAATAACAATTTTGTATGAATCTCCTGTGGCTGTCTGGGGTTTTTGACTTTGTGGCTTACGTTGACATTTTCAAAAGTACAAAACACTAACTAAATGAACCTTGACATTTTCAAAAGTACAAAACACTAACTAAATGAACCTTTACAGAATATATTTTTGATTCATTAGGGAGATGAAAGAGTGATCTAAAAAGTTGTTCTAACATCAATAAGCTAGCTTTTACAGCCTACTCAGGAAAATTAAATAAAAATTACCAGAAAAGGGTGACCCCAGGGCATATCTGCTTCCTGACTACTGTGTACTCAGGGAATAGTAGCTATAGTGAGGCAGTGTCGTGAAAAGGTTAAACTTACAACTCAGATAAAACAACAGTTTGCCCGCAGAAAAAATGTTTTGGCAACTTTTTTTGATGTGAAAAAAGCGTATGATCAAGTTTGGCATACACGTTTATTGTACAAACTGAAATCTGTTGGTTTATCTGGCAATATGTATAATTATATTAAGTCTTATTTAGCCAATAGAATAATTCAGGCAAAAGTGGGAACAAGTTATTCTACTTTGCGACGTCTTGATATGGAATTCCTCAAGGTTCAGTGATAGCACCTATTTTATTTAATATCCTTATACAGGATCTTCCTAATGCACTCTCAATTCATGTTGTTTTGGTACAGTACGCTGATGATATATGTATTTGGATGAATATTACTTTAAAAAGACAACTCCACAGAGAGCACAGAATTACATCAGGAAGTTGTATCAGTCTGATCTTGACGGTAGGGGTCTTGGCATTGCCATGACTGTCCTGCAGAAAGCTTTCTTGAGTTCTATTTGGTGGCTGTTCAAGAGCACTCTGACAATTCCCTATAACCTTGACCTCAGAGATAGCAGCCAGAGATGATGGTTCCCAGGCTTTTCTTCCATAGTATATAATACGATCATACTATCCAGTCGACCCCTGTTCAGACCGCAGGGGCAACCCGTCCTCCGTTCTGTAAATTCTGCTTACAGTCCATATATGAGTCAAAAGCAGTTGTTGTTTTTTATATCTGAATAAAACTACCACCCATCTGTCCCCTCTGAAACTGCCTGGTTCTCAGTGGGCCTGCAGTTTGATCTGGAGCCTTCAGAATGATATGATTGGGGTTTCATCCAAATCATGTGCTCATACGGGTGGGCATTGAGGGTTGTAATATGGGCCTCTGGCAGGGCTGCTTTCAGTTCATCTTGGTATTAGCCTCTGGAATCGGCTCAGACAGGGTGACCTGCTGGCGCCAGCATGTAAAGTGTATGGACAAATATGTATTTAGATAAAAATTGTACATTTAGCATGCACATGCACATAAAACAGATGTATTTCTTTTCCTTATGTTGATATTGTGTTTATTTTTGTTTTGTTATCAGATATCATCCATGCTTGAAATTTAAGTTATTATTTTTTTTAGTGAAGAAAAAAAAAAACAGTGAAGAGAGATATAAACTAAACATTTTTATAGCTTCATTAAAATTTTAAACATTTTTGGCAGCTGGTTTTGGAGGTGGTACGTTCAAAATGACGCAGAAAATCTTTCCACTGCATTCAGCAGGAAGACATGTTTCATCTTCTGGAACCTCACCTATCTCACCTGTCGGCGTCACCGGGTTCAGTGTTGGCTGCTGCACACCTGGACACCACCATCTCCCTCCAGGCCTCTCTGTCTTGACTGTTGTGGACAATTTCTTGAATATTTAGGCAGCTGATGTTGGTTATGTTCTCGATGTATGAGATTGGAGGTCTGCCTTTCTTCCTTTCTGCCTCTGATTTTCCTTGAAAGATGGTTGCCATGAGATCCATGTTCTTGTTGCGTGACACATGGCCAATGTATTTTAGTCTTCTCTTGTTGATGTCTGCTAGTAGTTTTCTGGTGGTATCAAGTTCTTCCAGGACACTTTCATTAGTTCTTCTGTCTGTCCATTTGATGTGTAGTAGTCTCCGATAGAACCACATCTCTGCTGCCTCAATTCTTCTGCAATCAGTTTTTCTCAGAGTCCAGGCTTTGCAGCCACAAATCATGACTGGCCAGCTCATATGTTTTACAAGTCTAACTTTAAGGCCATTTGGTATGCCTCTGTCTTTCCAGTTGTTATTGAGTTGGACCATTTTTTGCTTTGCTATTCTAATTCTTATTTTGATATCTTTGGAGCAGGTACCATCAGTTTTTACAGAGTCAAGATATTTGAAATACTGAACATTTTCGAAAGTGAACTTTGTTAATTAAGATGTCATGATTTGTTTCCAGTGTCTTTGCCTTTGATATGTAGCACTTTTGTTTAGACCAGCCTTTTTTGCCTGCTGCATCTACCATGTATAGAATTCTTTTTATGCTGATAATGTTGTCTGCTAACAGCGCAGTATCATCAGCATAGTGCAAGTTTGTCAGATTTTTTCCTCCCATCTTTATGCCCATGCCTTCTATGTCAGCATCTCTCATGGCTTGTTCCATGTAGATGTTAAAGAGAGAGTGAGAGGATACAGCCTTGTCTAACTCCCCTCTGGATGTTGAAGAATTCACATTTCTGATTGTTCCATCTAACTGTAGCCTTTTGGTCTTTATATAATGAGGCAATTAATGCAATGAGGTATTTGGGAGAGCCCATTTTGACCATTCTTTTGAACAGATGGAGATGAATGATGCTGTCAAATGCTTTGCTATAGTCTATGAAGGTGGAAAATAGCTTTTTCAGTCCTTTTTATTTTCTTTCTGAGTGTTTGTGGCACAAAGAGCATGCCAGGTGTGCCTCTGTTGGATCTGTAGCCTGCCTGGCAGTCAGATAGTTCTTCTTCTATCTTGGGCTTCAGTCTGTTGAGAATAATTATGAGCAGGATCTTACTGGCTTGGCTGATTAGGGCAATGGTTCTGTAGTTGTTGCAATCTTTGAGATGCCACTATTTTTCTGGAACCAACTGTCAGAATAAGCCAGCAGCAGCACCAGTTGAATAACCTCTTGTACTGCCCCCTGACGGAGTTATATAGAGGCTACTGTTCTAGTATTTCTGTCAAAGGATACATAGTCACAATCCTTGGTACCTTGACTGCTGAATTTTGCAAGGCACATGGCAAGAGATTCAATTGCCTTAGGAAATATTATTTTGGAAAGATCTGCTTCTTCACACAAAGTAAAATATGGATCAGGCACACAACCTTTCAAGAAAAATCAGAAGTGACACTGAGGATTCAATTTTGTGCTTCATTCTCAATGAAATCATGAACTTAAAACATTAGAAAATTATCAGTGTTTTAAACAGCTTATTTCAGTGAATCTCAGCCGCAGTGTGAGTCAGCAACATGGGTCTATCTCTTTGATCAGTGTCAACAGTGCTTCCATTGTCAAAGTACTTGATAGCCTTCTTCAGAGTTGAGGCTTGCTGGAGAATAATATCTTCTGTTTGAATGGATTCATGCTGTGATATGAAAGGCAGCAAGAATGATGTTGAAATCAGGATAAGGAGGGATCCTGCTCCACATTTGGTAGCCCTTGATGGAGATACCAGCCATGACATTCATGGGTACTGGAAAGGTTTCACATCTTAAAATGGTAGTGCTGTGGAGCAAATTTGTGAAGACATCTCTTGCGACTTTAAGTGATCTGCATCATTTCAGAACTGTCTTAAACGTATATGTGATCTAGTAGACGTGATATACACAATGGCTCCAAGATGTTTCCATGACAGGTGGCTGGCTGTTCTTGATTTGAGCGATAATACATTGCATCTGAGTGCATTACTCTTCTGTATTTTCAGTTTCTAGCCAGATCTGACAGAACTATGTACCGTTTCACTTTGGTTGACATTTTTGTGAGTGAGAAGACAACAGTGCAAAGAAGAGGAGAGGGCTGAAGACTAAACGTGGTGAAATTCACCCGCCACCAGAAGCAAAAAATGGAAAGAAAGGATTGTGAATAAACTTTTTGTTTTCAGAAATATCACCCTTCTTCACCTGAAGTTCTTCTTAGCTCTTTCCCTTGAAGAAAGAATTTCTTATGCTTTTCCCTAATTCATGCTGTCCATGATGAGCAGCTCTCTTGTGAAGCAGTTTCTGTTATGTTTCATGAAAGCAGAAATTCTCAAGCGGCTGCTTGCAGAAAAACTTATCTGTGCAAGTGGATTTGCCATCTAAATATCTACTTTTGGACAATGTGTTTGTCAGAAATGCAAAAGCCAGCTGAGGAAGATGAATGACAACAAGAAGTGATCATTCTGTGCAAGTGTTCTGAAAACTTACTTTTCAGGGGTTAAAGTTCTTGTTCAGAAAATTCTTCTTAACAAATAGTTTTATCAGTCTGCTGGTGTTCTTGATCCAAGCTGTAAGGAAAACTTTGGAAGATCTTGCATCATTTTTGCCTCAGCTTGATATTGATCTGATGGCAGTCAAAGCTGTGATGAAGACTAAGCAACATAGTGCCTCATATCAGGAATGTTTTTGGCCAAGGATGGTCCACCACCATATCAGTAAAGTCAGAGGATTGGTGACCAGTGGGCTAGTATTCTTGAGAAACAATCCAGCTCTCTGAAACTGATAACCAAGATAGTGAAGGCCACTCTTTCTTGTTTCCATGGACTATAATTCAAAGCTCAGTCAGTCTGATGGGAGACATAGAGAACGCCAGAAATGTAAGGAACTCATTTTCAAACAGTCAGATATGGTCGGAAATCTATGAGCAAATCTTGCGTTCAGTATTTTAGGCAGGAGAACATCAAAAGAGATCTAGTAAACTCAAAACTTGTTTCCAGTATTCAGAAAGCCAGAGAGAATGAGAAAGAGGCATTACAAAAAGCAAGCTCTGCTTGTGAAACAAGTCTGAGAACTTATGTATAATGAAGTAGACTTCCTTAGCACAATGATTGAGCTGAGAACTTAAATTCAAAGAGCCACAAAACTTTTTTTTTTTTTTTATGTTGTATTCACATCATGCTGTGAAAGGTGAAGCATGAATAGTGTGTGGAAGAAAGCTTATGACAAACTTTAAAAAAAAGACAAGACAGACATGCTAAACATAACTGGGAACCCAAATAAAGTATACCAGTAATTTGTATTGTACTGGTGGTGCTGGACATCATGACTGGAAGTCATGGAGAATGAGGGGCATTTTATATATAATATTTATTTCGTGTGTTGTCAGTTTAATCCATATGCTTTTGATTTGTGATGACATAAATATAACAGCCTTCAAGGAGAGGCCTTTTTTTCTGGCCAAAATTTGAAGCTTCATATCTTCAACTTCCCCTGGACCCCCAGTTTGTTTTTTGGGAAAGATACTTTTACTCCAGTACATTGCCTGGATGAAGATTATCATCATCTGCCATATGCTTGTGTGAAAACCAGATTCAGTATTTCCAAGTAGTATCATTACAAAAAGAATTCTTTGTTCATTTCTGTTTGATTTGATGGATATTTTTATGATATTATCTGTAATAGATATGGAGATATAAGCAAACAAAAATTGTAACTGAATTTTTGGAGATGTCAGTGAACAAAAATTGAAAGTGTAATTTTTCAGTTTTCCAGGTAATTCTTTTCAGCATACATTATAGCCAAAAGCATTAGCAAAACAATAAGTTCTTATTTGTTTTTTGTTTGTTTTTGGTTGGTTTGTGTGTGTGGTTTTGTGTGTGTGTGTGTGTGTGTGTGGGTGTTTTGTTTTTTGTTTTTTATTTATTGAATATTAAAGTTGTAATACTGATGATTTTATTACATAGTCTTGTAGTATTCAATGAGGAATACCTTTGAAGAATGATATCTCAGTGGAAGATATGTCAGTGAATCAATGTGTGATATAACTATAAGGAATACCTTTAAGGAATGATGTTCCAGAGGATGGTACGTCATTGAATCAGTGTGTGATATTGCTAAGTTCGAAACAGTTGGACAGCAGCATTAAAGATGTTAAATTGTGTTTTCAGTGTCTTTTCCCATTCTGTTCAGTATGTATCAAGGGACAGATATCATTTTGGTGCCTGATCCCTGATCTCGAAGAATAAACAGACGCCAAGGCAAGATTAACCTCTTCGGTCCTACCTCTTATCGTCTAGTTTCCTGCCGGAGGCTGGTCGTTCAATTTGTATATGATATTGATAATGTTGTATAGCACTGATGATTCCTAAATCTTGGTGTTTGTGTGTGTGTGTGTGTGTGTGTGTGTGTGTGTGTGTTGTGTGTGTGTGTGTGTGTGTGTGTGTGTGTGTGTGGTGTGTGTGTGTGTGGTGTGTGTGTGTTTTTCACAGGTCCAAGTGGGGATTTGATGGCCACTTTACTCAAAATTGGTTGCTTGACAGCACAGCCTTCAATGCTCTGGAGGTGAACTCGATTCAGTGGATGGTTCAGAAGGTTAGTCAGGGAATTGTACACATCTTGTTATGTAAAGGGTAATACTGCTTTTCTGAGATAGTTCACTTTGACATGATTTTTGTTATTGACAGTGTTTGCCTTGAGAAAATTAATAGGTCTTTCATTACCAGAGGTGCATAGCTAAGCAGAAACCATCAGTACATCAAAGTACTGCAACCAAATCAGCTGTGCAGGAAGAGTGAAAGCTATACCACAATCTGTCTACTTTAATTGGCTGTAATGTATCTACTGTATTAATCTTCACACACATGCATACACAACACACACTTTTTTCTTAGTATTTTTTATGTTATGTGTGATATTGCAATCATTATTCATTTCTTGTTTGAAATTCATTCATATCATTATCTTTATGCAAGAACACCAGATAGTTGCTCACACATACTCTTACCCTACAAACACGCATGCACACGCACACGCACACACGCGCACGCACACACGCGCACACACACACGCGCACACACACACGCACACACACACACACACGCACACACACACACACACACACACACACACACACACACACACACACACACACACACACACACACACATGAGATGGAGAGAGGGAGTCTTAATGATACCCAACAGTACCTTGCAGCAGTCTTGTGCAAACAGCATTGATCAGCCCCTTATTTGTGACATCAGCTGATGTCTTTAAGTATTGTGCTGTTGTCATAAAGAAAAAGACACAATGAATGAATGAAAGAAGTGAATTATTGTGTAAACTCACCCATGTTTGGAAATTGATTTGGGGTCGGAAATGAAAACGACTTTCATGCCTGGTCGCACCCACTGCTTCTGCTTTCAAATCTTGCTTCACACTCCATGATGACATAGCTGGCAGTGTCTTTGTCTCTGTCAAAATCATTGCCAGCAGGTCAGTGAATTCTTCATCTTTGTCACTGTCAACAGCAGGCACTCAGCAGTAAACTGTTATCTAAAGTTATACTCAATACCTGTGTGGCTTTGTACAATTTCTTTCTGGTCTTCCCTGTAGCACTGGTCATGATCAACTTCAGAAAAAAAGCTCATTTAACTCACTCGGTACGACGGGACGCTATAGCGGTCGTGATGAAAGGCACGGTTGCGTACGACGGAACGCTATAGCGGTTTCGATAATTAAAAATTTTTTCGACGCTCCCCTTTAGACCTTGCACGCCTACCATAGCCACACTGGTCACTGCAAACGTGTCAAGGGTCAAGGGGAAAGTTGCTTCGTGAGATTCCGTAGCCATACACTCGTCAGGAAACGATTGACTTTGGCACCCCACGATGACTGGTAATCTGCATTCGTGTCGAAAATGGCATCGCAGGCGAGTACAAGTTTTCGAACAAAGTAGATTGCGACGGCAGCGTTTTACTGCTGCTGAAGTGATTGAAGTGCTTCAAACTGAAGGATTGGACATCGAGGAGTATGCTGAAGATAATGATGAAAGTGTATCAAGTGATGGAAGCTGCCAGCAAGAAGGTAGTGACAGTGACCCAGTTTCAGACGACAGTGAAGTGGGAGGGAGGTGGGCGTACACGTCACGAGAGGCGAGCAGTCTGCGAGCCAAGTACAGTGAGTCGCATATCTAATGGAGGTTTCATTCATTTTCCTATGCATGACTGGCACGAAGATTTTAGTTTTTCTCCCACTTTGCCTCCTTCTCTGGCTCTTGTGGCCTGCATGTCTCATTTGAGTGCCATGCCCCCATAACTCCAATGTGTAACAATTTGTAACATTTATTCATATAATATCACTAATAATCTTTTTTTTTTACCCTGAGCAAAGTCTACTTTATTCATGTTTTTTTGTGCATACAAAGACCTTCTCACCTTTGACTGCGTGTTCATGGAGCTGATTAAAGTGTGTGACTGTACGGTGATCCTGACCACAAAATTTGGGGTATTTTCAACATGGCACATGAAGAAGAAAAATTCAAGGAATAACTTCAATATTTTGGCATGAACTACGCATGTAAATATTCAGATCTGAAAGTTTCATTTTGTTCCTTTATGTTTTGTATTTTTTGTGATTTTTTTCCTAACCCTTCAAAATGGGCCCGTCTGTGGGGAAACGCAAGGGGAAAAACTCTCCGTACTGAGTGAGTTAAGTGCCAAATATAGATCCAACTTTATGCTATCATGAGGTAAATAGCAGTATGTTTTGTTCATTAGAGAACAAGACAGGTTTGTAACTTTAGTGTGCTAGATACCAATGGTGACTTTGTGGCATTTTCATGACAGTTTACTGCTACATGCCTGCTGCTGACAGTGACAAAGATGAAGAATTCACCTGACCTGTTACTCATCGGCACCTAAGGCATTTTATTTACAAGCGTCCAGTCTGTGCTTAAATTATGTAAGGGGTTAATAAGCAAGGCTCAGTTGAACAGTTTGCATGTAATTTTACATGAGTCGTTAGTGTTGTTTCTATATAATTTATTGTCTCTTTGTACATGTGCTGTTCTGTGTATTGTGCTCAGTGCTGTATACTTTTTCATTTACTCGCTGTGTTCATGGGGATAAAGGAAAATTTTCATTGTATGATAACAAAGAGGGCGGAAAACAAACATTTTGTAGTATGTATTTCATGATTAACTTGAAATACTACTGATTTCATTCACTAAGTCAGAGAGTTTTAGTGTTGTTTTAAGTCATAAAACCGTGAAATGATGCTTTTTCATTATTATGAGTGAATGAAATATGTGAAATACAGATGTTTTTTCATAAGGGTAATATTGATAGGGCCATCCAGTAGATAGAATCACACCTCACCTCATCTCTCTCCTTGGCTGGGATCAGCGGTAGAAGCCACACTTGACATCACAAGTCTTCTCCAGGTCACACATTTGAGACATCTTTGGGCAACCTCCTGGATCCACAGACTTCAGTGATGTTATTGAAATAGGAGGTGTGCGGTCATCCCTTTCTTCTCCTCACCTCAACTTTCCTATGCAGGACCATTGATATCAAATCTGTTCTGGTGTTTCTGATTTTCAGCATGGCCTACATATTTCAGCTTTCTTTTGTTGATCTCTGTTTGCAGTTGGCGCTTGACACTCAGTTCCTTTAATACCCTATCATTTGTTGTTCTGTCTGTCCATTTCACTCTGAGAAGTCGTCTACAGAGCCACATTTCTGCTACATGTATTTCATTTTCTTCGTCTTTTCTTAGTGTCCAGGCTTTGCAACTATACATTAAAACAGGCCAAATCAAAATTTTCAGGATTCTTCATTTTAAATCTTTCAGAAGCCCTGTCTTTCTTATGTTGTTTAACTGGACCATTTTTTGTTTTGCCATGCCAATTCTTGTTTTCACATCTTTGGTTCAGGGGCCATCATTTGCTTTTACAGATCCTAGATACTTGAAATATTGGACATTTTCTAAGTCTTTTATTTATTTGAATGTTTGGATGTTCTTGGCCTTCCTTTCTCGCTATGTGCGTGACTTTGGTTTTTTTAGTATTCATTTTCAATTTTGCCCTGCAACCTGCTGCATCTACTCAGTAGAGAATTCTTTTCGCACTTGTGATACTATATGTCATTACTGAAGTGTCATCTGCATATCTCAGGTTGGTGATGTTTCTTCCTCTGATCTTTATTCCCATCTCTTCTAAATCTGCCTCTCTAATGACCTGCTCTGTATATAAGTTAAAAAGTTGAGGCAAAAGAAAGTAGCCCTGCCCGACTCCTTTTTTAACGCCAAAACATTCACAGATAAGATCATGATCAGTATCTTTCAAACCCATGATTTGGCACATAACTGACAGAGCTAGAGAAATCTGGTGAAAATTTGTTTAGTGCAACAGCCTAATCACTATTCATGGAGACATGGGAGAAAAAGATTAGGAAAAGACAGGCAACATTTATAGGCCATTTTATGAGGAAAGAGGAATTAGAGCACCTGGTCACAACAGGAAAGCTGGAGGGAAAGAGAGCACCAGGTAGACCCAGAGAGAAAATATTGGACAGACTTGCAGGGTGGCTGAGGTCAGAGAAGGTGGAAGATGTGCTTGCAGCAACAAGAGATAGATACATATGGAGGGCCATGATCGCCAATGCCATGCAGCAGAGCACTTGATGATGATGATGGGAGAAACTTAGTATATTCCTTCAATATAAAATCCCTTTTCCTGAGTGACTGATACCCATCTGTGGGGAAGGTTCAGAATGCCGGTTACTAATAATCAGTGTAGTTCTGCACTGAGTGATACATTTGGAAGCAGATAATGGTCTTGTTGGGCTTGCATAGTTTGTCACAGAGGGCAACCCCACACTTTCTACACCAGTCGGGGGTTTGCCGCAGTTGAACCTCTGGGTATCTCCTGCTGCCAGCACTACACACATGGCACTTCCTATAGTTCTTCCTACCGCTGGGGATGGGTGGCAGAGGGCAGGAGAAGTGCTCATTCTGCTTGCCACTCAGTTCTCCTATGCATATCTGTTTACGACAATAAAATTTAGAAAGTCTTCTGTCACAAACTGATTGAAGAAATCAGTGGGGGCGTGGCACTCAACTGGGACATGCAGGCCACAAGAGCCAGAGAACGGAGGCAAAGTGGGAGAAAAACTAAAATCTTCGTGCCAGTCATTGCATGAGAAAGTCAAAGAAATCTTCATCAGACATGTGACTCACAGTACAAGGCCCACTGACCGCTCTCCTCTCGTGAGGTGTACGCCCATCTCCCTCTCCCACTTCACTGTCGTCTGAAACTGGGTCACTGTCAGTCCTCCTTGCTGGCAGCTTCCATCACTTGATACACTTTCACCATTATCTTCATCATACTCCTCCATGTCCAATCCTTCAGTCTGAAGCACTTCAATCACTTCAGCAGCAGTAAAACGCTGCCGTCGCGATCTACATGTACTTTGCTCCAAAACTCGTACTTGCCTGCGACGCCATATTCGACACAAATGTAGATTAGCCAGTCATGTGGGGGTGCCGAAGTCAATCGTTTCCTGATGAGTTTATGGCTGCGGAATCTCACGAAGTAATTTTCCACTTGATCCTTGACACGTTTGCAGTGACCAGTGTAGTTTCGGTTGGCATGCCATGGCACGAGGGAAGTGTCGAAAAAATTTTAATTATCAAAACCGCTATCATATTCCGTCGTACGAAACCGTGCCATACGTAACGAACGCTATAGCGTTCCGTCGTACACAGTGAGTTAAAGTATGACACCCACTATAAACTGCAGCCTGTGGATGAGCTTATGTCCCACATACACTTTGTAGTGTTTTTGATATATATCTGTGCCAGAACTTCCTTTGTAAAATTCAGTTTTTTTTTATGTAAGCATGCTGTTTTTTCATACTAAACATGACCATGATATTTGGAGTGACTGTACTCAGGGTGACATGTTAACAAATGACACCAGAATGTTTGCCATAATTTCCTGATTAGATCACAGAATAATCAGGCCAGGTGTGTGTAACATTTCAAAGCTCTGGGACAGTCACATTTGTAAGTTATTAGGACATTCTCACTGTTTATTGGATGACCATGTATCACCATTATCTTTAAATTTGCTTGCTTTTTTCTAAACTTGATGGGCATTGAAGAGTGGGTGGACTGTGCCACTTTGATGATTGTATCTTTAATTCTGGCTTTCGCTTCTAACCTTAGGTTTTGTCAGTGTCAACTGTCCAATAGTGAAAGCTGTCATCCTCATTTCTGTACCCGTTAAAAGGAGTCTGTGTAAGAGTGACACATGCCTGTTTTTGATCTTCATTAAGGCAGTACAGGATTCACCCTTGGGATGCCAGGGGCACTTGCAATATGACTAGTATTCCCACCTTCTGGAAATTATGCTGGAAATCTCTTTTCTGTCACTCGGTTTGGTTCTGCCTTGCTCCGTTGCTTTCCATCATTCTCTATCACTTTTTTGCTTTACTGGTCTATTCACCTGTATGCGTTCTAGCCTTACATACTTTCTCTAATGATTGATGATTGCCAGTGCAAACAAAAGGCAGAACTAGTCATTACATTGAATTTGCCAGTCACCAAAGGCAACTGCATAAAAATGTTTTCCTCTTCACTGATCATCTCAATCTGAGCGAAGTCTGGCCCTGATCCAGTATTTCTAACCAATAACAAAAAGCTTCACACATGCTCTTTGTGGGGTCAAACAAACATTGCCGAAATTTGAAAGTGATCAGCTCTATCAACGTCAACAGCTGAGCAGACTTCATGTTAACAAAGCCTCAAAAGATAGAGAGAGAAAAAGAATTTTGATGGCTTAGATTCAATGAAAAGAAAGTGATAATGACTTGTTCTTTTTTTTTTATTCAAAATAGCCTCACAAAGCAGTTAAAACTGATTTTGTGGAAGGTTCCCACAGTTTCAGGACAGAAACATAAATGAAACATGCCAACAGCCAGAAACACACTGCAGTCTATGATGCAGCACTAAGTAGTTTTTCAGTAAGATGCATGTTCAGCAGATGAGACAGAAGAGTGAAGCAGGATGAGCAACTGACCTTGTGACAAAAATGAACATAGCCTGCTTTATTCATTGCCTAGGAAGAATTAGCCACAGTGGGATAAAGGAGAGAGACAACTCAGGACTTAGAACTTTTAATTACATCACCTTAGGCCACAATAAAGGGAGGGGAGAGAGAGAGCGCATGTGTCCTGTGTTGTGTTCATTTCAACAAATGAAAGTGGAGTAAGAGTGCTTCACAGCTTCTGCTTAAGGGTTGTGCTGAATGTCACAATGATTTGCTTTTTCTGTTAATTGGGCTTTAATACTGTTGTGTCAATATGCAGGGCAGGCATATCATTAGGTTTTTATTGAAATGCAAGGTTTATTTGGTAAAGTCAAACTGTAGCCAAACTTAACTTTTCATGATGAAATGACCCTTTTAGTTATGAAACTTGGCATCTAAATTTTTCCCAAGCATCCAAAATGTAAGTGATGGGCACCAGAAGCTCCTAAAACAAAACGTCCATTTTGAGGGCTACTTTGTAATGTATCTGTGCCAGATTTTTCTTTGTAAGATTCAATTATAGCACATACGCTCTTCCACATCCAAGTTATGCAATATGTCGCATGATTACTGTGTTTTAGGCAGGAACCCACAAAAGATTGCCGAGGAATCAGTGGAAAGACGTCTCCAGGCACATGTTCCCTACCCACAATCCCCAGTCAAGCATAAACACACTTCTTTTTCAGCCATGACAGCAGTCAAGCAAGTTGCTTTGTCTTGGAGCTCCCAGTTCGAGCAAAAGTGTCTCTTGTGAATCATACCTTTTTCAGTTCTTCCTTCACTCGATCATCCAGTTCCTAGTGTGACCTCACTTTTGTCTTACATTCTTACCCTGGCCTTCTTGTCCAGTGTCAAGTAAGACATATTTTCCCCCTTGTTTCTTCCTAGCTCAGTATTCGATCCATTGTGGCAACTGAACATGAAAATCAACTAGGATCATTTCACAATGCCTCCAGTCCCACAAGAGATCGGTCAGATTCTCGATTTCATAATAATTATGATTCCAGTAATTTCCCTCTCCAGCAGTCACAGTCATCATCGTAAGAGGGATCGTTTGTACAGTGATAAATGCTGGAGCACCAACACTTTGGAGTTCTGGTACCACATGGTTCAAAATTAATTGTTACCCTATGCAATTTTAAGCCTTGTGCCTTTTTTTTCACTAGAAGGTAAATACTTCCATTGTTTCCTAGGCCATCTGGAAATAATAATATGAAAACAGTGACATGAGTAAAGCCTAGTTGCCCCACTGCTCTCAGTGACAGCATATCTGGAGATATTCAGTTTAGGCCAGTATTTGTAGATATTTTGGTATCCTTAGTTGTGTTTACATTTGTATTCAGATTTTTTTACACCACTGGTGGTAAATGGGGCAGAATGATCCACACCAGTGGCTTATCTTATGACTATGTGTGCAAATGCTTTGATGTGCTTACTTAATCTTTAATGAGGTGTTAGGTATGTTATGAGATGGTTCTAGCCCTCGTATGGCTCTTTGTAATCAGCTGGGCTTTAAACATTAACCCTTTGACTCCCGCACCCTGTATACCAGCATCCTGCATTGCCAACCATGCTAGCGAAGCAAAAACTTAACCCCTTTGACTCCCTCACCCTCTCCACCAGCTTCCTGCAGGAAGCTGGTGGAGAGGGTGAGGGAGTCAAAGGGGTTAAGTTTTTGCAGTTGGTGGACACAGTGCGGGAGTCAAAGGGTTAACAACAACAACTGCAATAATCAGTCCCATCACACTCCATGGTGGCAGCCATCTTTTTTGTGATGTCATAGATCAGTGTGCTCAATATTAAGGTTGTTCTGCCTGCATTTCCTTGTTGCTTTGTATTTACAGCTTTCACAGTGTTCTAATTCTAGCCTACTTGTGTCTACCTGTAACGTATTTTTCAGACATCCATCATATATGTTTTAACCCTTTCGCTCCCGCAGCCTGCAGGAGGAAGCTGGTGGATAGGGTGAGGGAGTCAAAGGGTTAATTTTTTGCTTTGCTGTCATGGCTGCTGACAATGCAGGATGCTGGCAGACAGAGTGAGGGAGTCAAAGGGTTAAGTTTTTGCTTTGCTGTCATGGCTGCTGACAGACAGAGTGGGGAGTCAAAGGGTTAAAAAAAACATTTTAAGTGTTATTTCATGATGGTTTCTTTAGTTATTTCAGATTTGTGTTTGGATTGCTATTTATGTGTTGCCACAAACTCTTATGTGAGTATAACTATAATCTGTTAATCTGACATTAAGTGGTTTCTGATATGATGATGGTATATGTGTACAGGTGAAACGATTTTTGGTGTCCAAGACATTGCAAGATTGTTCCATCATGGTAGCTATCAGACCCATTACCAACAAGTCAGTATTTTGTTTTTCTCTGCTTACACTAATCCTAATAAACCGAACGACTGGTTTATTCCTTGTTCTTTAGCATCAGATTGTATGGCATATGTTTAACAGTCATCCTGTATTAATGTTGGTTACAAAAATCATTTTTAGCAGTTAGTTACCGATGGAAGTGGGTATCAGTGTTGGTTGGTTGGCTGGTTGCTTTTTTTACCACCTAAAAGTATATTTCTATAAAGAACTCATATAGTGTGTTTGAAAATAGTTCTTTTCTAATTAAAATCAGTGATGGAAAATTAGTAGTAAGATGGAAATATTTGAATACCTTTCAAATGTAAAATATGATTTTAATAATTTTGCTTATATAGTACAAACAGTCCATATCAAAAATGTGCTCATTGCCATTTACAGGAATAGAACAGTGTGCATGCACACACACAGAAGATGCTCAGTTAGGATACATTCAACTTGATAGGCATGTGACCCTTGACCCAGATTGTCATCCTGTATCTCTCTAACATACGCTTAGATGCAGAGACACAAATACACAAAGCGCACAGACACACACACACACATGCACTAACACACACACACACACACACACACACACACACACACACACACACACACCACACACACACACAACACACAACACCACCACCACCACACACAACACACACACACACACACACACACACACACACACACACACACACACACACACACACAGAGAAGATGCTGAACCGGGATACACTCAGCCTGTTATGCACGTGACCCTTGACCCAAGTTTTCATCCTGTCTCTTTATCACTTGCGCACACACACAAAACATGCACGCACGCGCGCGCAACCACACACACACACACACACACACACACACACACACACACACACACACACACACACACACACACACACACACACACACACACACACACACACACACACACACACAAGGCTTTTGTCCCTGAAGTACATTTCCCTCCTTTTCTGTCTTCATCCACTCCGCAGGTCCATCCAATGTTTTCTATCTGGGTCTACCTGGTGCTCTTATCTCCTTCAAGCTTGTCCCTTTGTGGACTAACACAATCAAATTTCTCTTGCCTCATAAAATGTCCAATAAATGTTGCTGGCCTTTTCGTAAGTTTCTTCATTAATGTTCTTTTTGTGTTTGCTTCTTTCAAGACTGTCTCATTTTCTTTGCTGTCCATGAAACTCTTAACATTTCTTCTTAGAAACCACATTTCAGCTGCCTCAGTCTTGTTCTGACTTTGCATGTTGACTGTCCATGCTTCGTATCCATACAACAATATTGGTTCTGTATAAGACTCTAGTAAGGATGCTTTTCATTTTCTTGAATACTGTTTTAGCTTGGCCAATTCTGCTAGATATTTCTAATGTATATCTGCAGTCTGGTGAGATGACTGTTCCCAGATATTTTGACTTATTAACTTTGCTCAGTGTTGTGCCATTTGCTGTTATTTTACATGAAGGGATTTTGTGTGTGTGTATGTGGTTTTTTGTTTGTTTGTTTTTCTTTTTTAATGATTACCATTACTTCAGTCTTCTTGCAATTTAGTTCTAGCCATTTTTTTCTGCTTTCTATTATATTTACAAGATTTTGTAGGCCTTTTTCATTTTCTGCAAATTGAACATTGTCATCTGCATAATGAAAATTATCATTTTCCTCCAACCTTTCTCCCATGACATTTTTCTGGGTTTTTCATGATGGTTTCACTGTAAAGTGAAAACAAATCTGGTTACAGAACACATCCCTGCCTAGCCAGTCTTTTTTTATATATATATATATATATTATATATATATATATATATATATATATATATATATATATATATATATATATATATAATAGGTCAGGTCGGATAGATGTATCCGCTACTGGTAACCTGGAACCCAGTACTACCTGTCACAGGGTTGAATTGCTGGCGACTAAACCAGCAACCCCACCAGTCCTCTCAGGAGGATGGTGAGGAGGGTGGCTAGAAACCCTGGTGGAAATAAATTAGATCCATCAAAGGGCGCCAGCTCTGGAGAGCTACCCGCGGCCATCTAGCTAAGGGAGTACACCCTGACAGTAAATCCGGTGTGGGGCCCCTAAGGCGGTTGGATGGCAAACTTTGTCACTTTCCGGCAGCTCCTGCGGCCGCGTTGGCACCAAAACGTAACAGCCCTGCTCTTCCTTTGGATCTGTCAGCGAGGTGGAGAGGGGGGACAAGTTGCATGGGCAACAGCCTGTCTTCCATATTACACTGCCCAGGCTTACATCCATCCATTCATCCACAAACACTCTGCACCTACGACCTGGAGAGGACACTCCAGCCTCGCTACTAACACTAGTGTCGGCACAACACGGGAAGCAACAGATACCGGTGATAAGTCATTGCTCAACTGGCGTAGAGCTGACTCCAGGGGTTGTTTTTTACGGTGGGAGAGACCTTCGTGTCTTACTGGACAACTACCGCCCACCTAAGCTGGGCAGCCCCCAGCCAGTTAGGTGCTGTCCCGCCACGACCTGCCTTCTTCATTGGGTGCATGAAGATTAGGAGAAAATCTGACAAGCAGGTCGTTAATTACCGCACCAAACAAAAAGAAAAATTCAAATTCAAGAAACGGATCAGGAAAAGGATCAGTAGTGAAACTGGGCTGTTGGAATGTCCGAACAATGATGCCTGGGCTCTCCCAAGATCTGCAAGACATCAGCGACGCCGGAAAAACCGCCGTCATAAACAGCAAACTAAAGAGGCTCAATGTGGACATTGCCACTCTGCAGGAAACACGGCTGGCTGACTCAGGAACACTAAAGGAAAGGGACTACACCTTCTTCTGGCAAGGAAAGAGTTCTGATGCCCCAAGAGAGCACGGAGTAGGCTTTGCAGTAAGGAACAGCCTGCTGAACATGATTGAACCAGGCAGTGGCGGTTCAGAACGACTTTTTTTTTTTATTATTCAATTTTTTTTTTATTCAAGTTTAGGGGAAAAAATTCATACAATATAAACATAAACTTCATTTTTGTAGAACACACACTTAAATGGATATTATATATGACAATCCAAATATACAAAATGTGTGTACACTCATTTATGATCAAAAACACATACACCATAGCGCATGAGCGCATCGAGCACGCCACAGCACACACACACACACCACACACACACACACACACACACACACACACACACACACACACACACACACACACACACACACACACACACACACACACACACACACACACACACACGTGTATACAGATTGCATAACGATATACAATCATCTGTACACTTAATCTCAAGCTGACATTTGAATATTTTGATAAAGACACGAACAATAAAGTAAAGCAAAAAGGCATGAGTGTATCAACCCTGTCTTAAGAAAAGAACCGCACACACTCCTCAGAGAAAATAATTATGATAATAATAATAATAATTATATTTATAACAACAGCACAATTAACCCATTGTTTGTTTGCGGTATTATTATATTTATATAACGTCTTATTTATTTATCTAGCTAATACTGCGGTATGTTAAGTCATAGTCTGCAGAATCTGGCTGTGCGCATCAGAAAAAAAAAATAGTCATCATTAAAAAGTAATAATTGGGCGGTAGTACATCCAATCCATTTCGTACTTTTGTGCAGTCATTCTCAACTTTTGATTATACAATTCTATATCGTATCTCCGTTTAAGTTTTTTCCTAAAGATGTGCAGATTTGGCATCAGTTTTTCACATTTGCATTGATAAATAAAATATTTTGCGAAAAGCAGAATAAAATCAAAAATTTTATCACTTGTAAAAGTTTTGTCAAATCCCAAAATAATCATTTGTTTTGACAGTTTTAAATTGTTAACATGTGTACAATTTGTCTGTACATACGTTTCAAATTCATTCCAAAATGACTGTACATACTGACAGTCCCAAAGGCAGTGTTGTATACTATCTCTTGCTCGATTGCAAAAATTACACAAAATGCTTTGTACTAAACCCATTTCTTTGAGTACAACGTTAGTAGCCAGTATTCGATGGATGACTCTTATCTGAAACCATTTAAGTTTAATTTCTTTAATGTTCGTAAGTTTGTAAAGCATCGCGTCCAGTTAATTTCTTCTCCAAATGTTAATTCCCATTTATTGCAACAATTTGGACGCTTATCGTCATTGGTTAAAATTTCATAGAATAGTTTTGTTCCTTTTGTTTGTGAATTAATTGTTTTGAGAAAACATGGAATCAGCTGCGTTTTATTATTAATAATTGGGATATCAATTTTCTTTAAATAGTCTTTAATTGATTTTATGCAACTGAAATAATTTAAGAAATTCACATGTATGTTGTATTTTTCAGTGAATTCTTCATATGAATAAAATGACTAGTATCATCGAGGAGATGTCTGATTTGATAAATACCTTTGTTAATCCAATCAGTATGTTTTACACTATTTGTCACAAATTTGATATTATTATTGAAAAATAAGGGTTCTGAGAGAACATCTTCTGAACATTTGGGCTGTATTCTGTATCCAAATATTTCATATATTTTGAAAACATCTTTCCAAAAATCGTTCGTATGATGATGTTGTCTTGCATATATACTCGGACCATATTGGTTATTTTGTATCATTTTTGGATACAGATGATAAAAAACATATTTCCACTTGTGCTCTGTTTTATGAAGTCTGTTAAGCCATGTTAACTTTAGTCCATTTACAAAGTTGTTGATATTTGTCACACCCAGTCCTCCATCTCTAACATATTTAACTATGGTAGTTCTTTTTATTCTGTCACGTTTCTTGTTCCAGATAAACCTGTAAACCATTTTCTGCAATCGATCAATAATATAGTCAGGTGGGTTAGGCAGCAATAGCCATAGATGAACCAGTTTTGATAAAACTAGTGACTTCAAAACAGCAACTCTGCCCAGGGAAGTTATTAACCGTCTTAGCCATATTGCAAACAAAGCTTTTATTTCTTTAAACTTTTCGTCAAAATTTAATTTTTCACAGCCTTTTAAATCACTGGTAAACCAAATGCCAAGTATTTTGAAACTATCAGGATTCCATACAAATTTGAGGTGTGGCATGAATCTAACGTCACTATTCAACATACTTCCTATCCATACCACAATAGTTTTATCAATATTGATATTCATCCCTGATTTTTCTCCAAAATCTTCTATAACGATTATGGTTTGTTCGAACATGTGTCTGTCTCCATTTTGAAAGAGTTCAGTATCATCTGCATATTGTGCTATTTTATGTTCCATTTCTCCAGTGGTGATTCCTTTAATGTTTTCATTTTCTCTGATCATCAGTGCTAAAATTTCAGCACTCAGAATGAACAAATAAGGGGATATAGGGTCTCCCTGTCTGCAACCTCGTTTTATTTCAAACCATGCTGATGCATTACCGTTCACTAGAACCGTAGACTTAATGTTATTGTAAAAAACCTCGATCCATTTCTTGATGTCATCAGGAAAGCCATATGCAGACAATACCTTGTGCATAAAATTCCAATCAAGAGAATCAAAAGCTTTTTCAAAGTCGATACACAATAACAATCCAGGAATTTTGTTTAAATTACAATAGTTTATCAAATCATAGACAAGTCTAGTATTGCTTCCAATGTATCTATTAGCCATAAATCCAGACTGATCTTCATTTATCAATTTTGGTAGTACCCTTTTAATTCTTTCAGAAATGCACGCAGTCGCAATTTTGTAAACAACGTTTAATAAAGATATGGGTCTCCAATTTCTCAAATATTCTCTTGGTTTATCTCCTTTGGGTATACAAATAATAATGCCTTCTTTCTGAGTGGAGGACATTTCTCCTTTATGGAAACCATCATTTAGAGCTCGCACAGTTAACTCCTATGCATTTCTTCCAGAAGACTTTAAAAAACTCTGCTGTAAAACCGTCAGATCCTGGACTTTTATCATTTTTCATTTTACTTAGAACATATGTCGCTTCATCGAGAGATATTTCTCCTTCAAGATCAGTAGCTTCCTCTGCTGATAGTGTTGGTAAGTTGTCAACCATCTCAGTAATGTTACAGTCGTCTGTTTCTCTTTGTTTGTATAATGTTTCATAAAAACGTTTTGTTTCGTTCAAAATATCAAAAGTTTTCCTAATAGTAAGTCCATTTCCCCCCACTATTTTTGTCATTTGTTTACTAACATAGTTTCTTTTCTCCATTCCACAGAAATATTTTGTAATCTTTTCCCCTTCACCAACCCATCTAGCTCGGGAGCGTAGTAATACACCTTCCATTTTTTTTACTTCTCAATTCAACCAACTGCTCATTTTTAGTGTGTAGACTAATGAGATCCTCTTCATGTTTATGTAACTTTGCTTCCAGATATTTTATTTCATTTTCTAGGGTGTTTTCAAGTTCTCGGTTTTGTTTCTTTTTCATGGTAGAGTATGCAATTGTTTTACTGCGAATTTCCATGAGTAATACATCCAAAAACAACTGGTCAGTAATTGTAAAATGTATATCTTCAGTTGGGATATTCGGTAAATTATCTCTTGCATATGGAAGCACTGCATATTGTGCAATGATTTTTTCAATAAGCTCATTTATTTCTTTGACATACTGGGAATCTTTCAAAAGCAAACTATTGAATTTCCAGAAGGTACTTTTTTTGCCACCATCGCCTATTTCTATCTCCAAGCTTATCAGTGAATGGTCGGTTCTGTACCCTGGTAAGATATCAGCATCTTTAATAACATGGCATAAGCTTTCTGATACAAGGTAAAAATCTAAACGACCCTGTTGGAATGGGTTAAGTCTTCTCCATGTAAAACGCCGAAGTTGAGGATTTAGTTCTCTCCATACATCTACTAGGCAGTGATCTTCAATGATGACTTCCACTTGTTCTTGAGCCTTCATATTGTTCTTGTGTTTATAGTTACAGTAGTCTATACTTGGATCCAGAACTAGATTCCAGTCACCAGCAAATATTACATTACATATTTTCATTTCCTTTATTTTTCCATTGATATGTGTTTTTACTCTGGGCTATCTTTGTTTGGTCCATAGACATTAACTAATAAAATATCCTTGCTCATTGTATATATGTGTACCATCAGAAAATTTCCTTCAGGGTCTTTATACACATTTTTAACTTTGAACTCAAAAGTTGTTGTTAAAAAGTATTGCTACCCCTCTTGAGTGTGTATTATGAGAAGAAAAATACGCAGTATACCCCCATTCCGTCATATAATACTTCTCAAGTTTGGGGTCAAAGTGAGTGTCTTGTATCAAGTAGACTGAATGTTGTTTTTGTTTCAAATAGTGAAAAACATCTCTTCTCTTTTGTAGATTACCCAACCCTCTGCAATTCATAGAAGCAAATGACATTTTGTTGGTCATTTTCTTATTTGATCATATGTGATAGCTATCTTCTCCAGGAGTAATTGTTTGTCTGTAACTCCATGATACATAAAGAACAAGTGGATTATATACACTCAAGTTATCATCAACTCACAAACAGTGATACACAAATCATACCTTTTTATGAACGCTAATAATAAACAAAAAACCA
Organism: Monoplex corrugatus; assembly: GCA_030674185.1. Taxonomy (NCBI): domain Eukaryota; kingdom Metazoa; phylum Mollusca; class Gastropoda; order Littorinimorpha; family Ranellidae; genus Monoplex; species Monoplex corrugatus. The sequence continues at coordinate 42,989,918 of CM060312.1, read as the reverse complement.
CAACAAAAAGATGCATCGGATTCAAATGTCGTGCTTCCATTTTCCATAACTCTTCCGGCATATCAATTGACCCACAGTTGAAACATTCATTCTCACGCTCATTCATGTCTTTCTCGTGAACTTCCTTCTATGACAACTGCACAACACATATCATCTAACATGACAGAATACGTCATTATAAATATGTACACTATTATAATGAATCATCGTGGTTATTTAAACGATGAGCGTACAAATTTCATCGAAAGAAAAAAAAAACTAGTTAAAAAACAGAAATCACAATCCTTTTTGCTAAATCCTCCCCTTTTTTCCTACAAAACTCCACCCATCCATCCTCAGAAGGTTTTTCGTCCTTACTTATTATGTAGTTCTTCATTATGATAAAGGAACATTCAGACAGACAGCAGTTAGTTATTTACGTATTACATGATTTAAACATACGTATTGCCAAAATTGTAGCCACCTACAATTCTGATTATTTCATCATAATATTTTTGTGAGCTTAGATGTGATTAGGACAAAAACATTAATCTCATCAGTAGGCCTATGTTTACCACCAATATTGAAAATAGATTCTTCGTGGATTATTTGCCATTTATTACAGGAATATGTGTATGACAAAATGAATATATGTTTCCCTGTATCAATAAATACAACAAAAACCAGGAAAATAACAAAAACAAAACCAACACACTGTACAATTTCGTCCATTCTACATGGCGTAAATTATTGTAATGCCATCACTCTTTCCCCTTTTGCGGGAGTCCACCGAACTTTTTGATAAGTTAATCAGTCTTTGTGTCCCACAAACTGCACAATATGCAATTTTGTAGATTATGTATATTTTATTTGATTTTTTCCCCATTTAGTCCTTTCACCACCAATCGTCCGAAATAAAGCACTAGGGGGGGGGGGGGGGGGGGGGAGAAAAGGGGGATTCAGGCAAGATATCGTTCTTATACACCTGTGCATAACACGATACATATATTTAGGTATTGGTGCGTACCTGCACAAAACACCATGTTAACTATATCTTAGTATTCCGTAAGACAGTACTGTGTATCAGTAACAACAACCAATGGTTGTTGCAGTAATAGAGATGTCTTTCATCGCATCTTTACGAAGAGCCCTTGAGTACTGTCAACCAAGGCACTCGAGTATCAGTAACATTGAAATCAGGTTTACCGTTTCTCTTGATTTTCAGACTAAATGCAGACCTTAAGATCCGGACTAGTGTCAATAATTGTCAATATAGTGAAAGTAATGTTTGCCTACTCCCCGTCTCCGCGTTCAGTGTTCAGGCAAACACGCACTTGTGCATCTTTACATGCACAATCGAGTGCACGAACACCCACTAAAAACACATGCACGCGCACTTCAGACACTGATTTGTTGTTCAGACCATGGGCCATGTAAAGAAGTAAAAAAGGAAGGGACGTTTGAGGGCGTTCGTGGTGAGGGTGGGGGTTGGGATGGACGTGTGGTAGGGTTAAGGCTGAGTTGGGGGGATGACATGTGTAAACGGGTTGGGAGTGCGGGGGGTGATTATACGGGTAGTGGTGTAAGGAATAAGGAAATGGGGGTGGAGGTTGGATATCAAGAACTGGAGACTGGCACAGAATTGCTGGCCGGAACGTATTGATTGATGTTGACATGTCGATTGTTTCTTTCTTCAATATTCCACTGTTCGGACGTCAAGTATGATGGTGGGTGAATCGTACATGGGTAGACACACTGGATCATTCCTGGCTCTCTGACAGCAACAGGTCTCCTGTACAAGCTGGTTCTCCTTCCGCTGCTGGGGAGAGACAGGACTGTGATGACCATGTATTACATGTAGTTGTATCCTTCCCCCTCTGTTCTTTCCTTTGTCTGGGAATGTTTCCACGTCCATTGGCGACTCTGGAGTGGTTGGTGTTTGACTGTCTGTCTGAAGGACGGAGGGGATTGGAGGTCTCCCGGCCGCCAGCGGTTTGCTGTGGAATCAACCCCTGCCCGATCCAGAATTTTCAAATTTCCACCAAGCACTTCCAGTTTTTTTCCATCTCTGAGAAGAGCAAAAATCTTCCCGTCTCGTGTCCACGTGTTAAGTACTTTTTGGTGCTGTTTGACGGCAGACAGTCTTATCATATTCAGGTGGGTCAAATCTTCTGTGATTCCTCGTTTAGTACCTTTCAACAGACGTCTTTTCTGAAGTACCTGATCCTTGAACTTTCTGTTGATAAATTTGACAATGATCGATCTAGGCTTATTGCCTCTGTTTCTGACACGGTGGGCGATGCTAATCTGGGAGGAATCTATGTGCCCCAGACCAAGACCATCCTGTATTTCAGAACGACTCTTGACTCTCCGCCTCAACACCACCGAAGGCTATGTCACTCTCATCAGCGTTTATGCCCCAACTCTGTCCGCCTCTCCAGACACCAAGGATGAGTTCTACGAAAATCTTGCATCAACCATAAGGAACATCCCCAGGACAGAACAACTTGTTCTCCTGGGCGACTTCAACGCCAGAATGGGTGCAGACAATGACTCGTGGCCCTTCTGCCTCAGTTCCTTTGGAGTGGGGAAAATGAATGAGAATGGACAGCGACTGCTTGAGTTTTGCGCCTGCCATGAACTGTGCATCGCCAACTCCTTCTTCAAGATGAAGCCTCAGCACAAAGTCTCCTAGAGGCATCCCTGCTCAAAACATTGGCACCAACTGGATTTGATCCTAGTAAGACGTGCCGCTATCAAAAATGTTCTCCACACTCGCTCTTATCACAGCGCAGACTGCGACACAGACCACTCTCTGGTATGTTGCAAGATAGGCTACAACCAAAGAAGTTCCACTGCTCAAAGAAACAAAGGAACCCTCGCATTGACGTCAGCAAGATGTCTCAGCCAGATTTTGTAGAACAGTTCGCAGAGGCCTTTCAGAGAGAATACGATGCATTGCAGCCCAGAGACTCTGCCACTGAGAGATGGGAAACGCTACGAGACACCATGCACCGCCTTGCTATGGCCACCTTTGGGAAGAAAACTGTGAAGTCCCACGACTGGTTTGAGGCCAAATCATCAGAGATGACTCCCACTGTTGAGGCCAAGCGTGCCGCACTCACCAAGTATAAGCGGTCACCCAGTGAGAAGAACCTGCAAATCCTCAGGGCTGCCAGAAGTAAGGTTCAGCTTAACACCAGGCGCTGCGCAAACGAGTACTGGACGGAGCTCAGTGAAGAGATACAGAGTGCTGCTGAAAGAGGCAACATCCGAGGAATGTATGATGGCATCAAGAAGGCACTGGGCCCAACACAGAGCAAGATCACCCCCCTCAAATCCTCCACTGGGGAAGTAATCAGCAATCCTAGCCAACAGATGGAAAGATGGGCGGAACACTACTCTGACAGAACATGGTGTCCCCCTTAGCCCTCGATGCCATCAAGTGCATGCCGGTAATGGAAGAACTTGACGCAGAGCCAACTGCGGACGAACTCAGCAAGGCCATTGATAGCCTGGCATCAGGGAAAGCACCTGGCAACGACGGAATTACCCCAGACCTCATCAAGCACTGCAAGACTTCTCTTCTGCACCCTTTGCACGCAGTTCTCTGTCAGTGTTGGAATGAGGGAGCTGTACCACAGGACATGAGGGACGTCAAGATCGTCACCCTGTACAAAAACAAGGGCGAAAGGAGCGACTGCAACAACTACAAAGTCTATGCTCGGGTCCTCCTAATCTGCCTGCAGAAACTGGCTGAACGCGTCTACCCGGAATCACAGTGTGGTTTTCGAGCAGAGAGATCCACGGTAGACATGGTCTTCTCCCTTCACCAAATCCAGGAGAAGTGCAGAGAGCAGCGGATGCCCCTGTATGTGGCATTCATTGACCTCACCAAGGCCTTTGACCTAGTCAGCAGAGATGGCCTTTTCAGGGCTCTCTGAAAAATCGGCTGCCCCCCCAAACTGCACAGCTTAATTGAGTCCTTCCACTCCAACATGAAAGGGATGGTGCAGTTCAATGGAAACCTCTCCAAGCCCTTCGACGTGCGCAGCAGTGTGAAACAAGGCTGCGTCCTGGCCCCAACCCTCTTTGGAATCTCCTTCGCTCTCCTCCTGAGGCATGCGTTCAGCACAGCGCAAGAAGGGATCCACCTGCGGACCAGATCAGATGGCAGGCTCTTCAACCTCGCCCGCCTCGGAGCAAGGACAAAGGTCCGTGAAGCCCTCATCAGAGACATGCTATTTGCCGACGCCGCCGCAGTTGTGACCCATACTCAGCGGGACTTGCAGTCACTAATGGACCGCTTCTCCCAGGCCTGCAAAGATTTTGGTCTGACCTTCAGTCTTAAGAAGACAAACGTCCTGGGCCAAGACACGCCATCTCCACCAGCCATCACCATTGATGACTACGAGCTTGAAGCCATCCATCAATTCACATATCTTGGGTCCACCATCACCGATAACCTCTCCCTTGACACAGAGATCAACAAGAGGATCGGAAAGGCAGCCACAACACCAGCCCGCCTCACACAAAGGGTGTGGACAAATCCCAAGCTGACCACAAAGACAAAGATGGCTGTATACAACGCCTGTGTCCTCAGCACCTTGCTGTATGGCAGCGAGGCGTGGACCACACATGCTTATCAGGAGAAAAGGCTCAATACCTTCCACCTGAGAAGCCTACGGCGCATACTTGGCGTTTCCTGACAAGACAAGGTGACCAACACCGAAGTCCTAACCTGCGCTGGCCTCCCAACCATGCATACCATGCTGAGACAGCGTCGGCTGCGCTGGTTGGGCCACGTTCGCCGCATAGAAGATGGTCGCATCCCAAAAGACATCCTTTATGGTGAGCTTGCCACAGGGCAGAGAAACATTGGGCGCCCACAGCTGAGATACAAAGACGTTTGCAAGCGTGACATGAAGGCGCTTGAGATCAACACTGAGTCCTGGGAGGACCTCGCAGACAACCGCAACAGCTGGAGAACTACTCTCAAGAAACAGCTGCGGATTGGTGAGGACAAACTGTCTGCTGCTGCAGCAGAAAAGCGAGTTCGCAGAAAAGGGATGACAGTCAACAGACCAGCATCAGCATACACATGCGACCACTGCGACAGAGACTGCCTCTCTCGCATTGGTCTGTACAGTCACAGGCGACGCTGCTTGGACCAAGCAGACAGCCCATCTAGACATTAGAATGGATGTACTTTGTCCATGGTCAGTCATGACCGAAGGAGGCCTACTACTATATATATATAAAACCATACGCGCGCGCGCACACACACACACACACACACACACACACACACACACACACACACACACACACACCACACACACACACACACACACACACACACACACACACACACACACACACTACACACACTACACACACACACACACACACACACACACACACACACACACACACACACACACACTCTGGATGTTGCGCTAGGATTGTTGATTTAGGTGTAATGATTTGAATATGGTCAGTACAAACGTTTGCCTTTTCTATTATTCATATTCATTTCTTTTTGTATAATGGATTTACCATGTGAAACTTTGGCTGTTCTTCCCATTGAGAGTGCAGCATCATTTTTTTTTTCTCAAAGGCTGATTGGCCTTCAAGGGGGGGGGGGGGGGGGGATCTGGGAAATGAACCTATCCTCCAATATTTTGTGTCAAAATATTACAGATTCGTTGGTTCCATTACTTGATGCTGCAATTCTGTCAAATTATTTTGGTACAGTCTAAGTATTTCTGTAATTTAAAATTGTTGAAAATGATGAGGGCATTTCTCATTCGTTATGTATGAAATCTGCAGTGAAATTGAAGACGAGAAGGTAATATCATGTATTTTGCAATGTGTCGATCAGCTTTAAAAATGTCTGGAAAAGTCTGTATGGAAAAATGAGATATAAATTTTGCAGTTGTTAACAGCTTCTCAGAATTTTGAGATAGCCCACCATGGACTTTGAAAACATCGAAGATTTGTTTTGATCTGGCTTCCTTCCATAAAGACAGTACCAGTTCACTGGTGTTCAAGTCGTGTTATGCAGAACTGAGTCAGAAATTTCCATCATCCCACAGAATCTTCACTGATGGATCCAAGTCTGATGAAGGTGTTGCTGCCACTGCCTTCTGCACCGTGATTCCCAATCGAGCATTTTCAAAACATATTCCTTCTGACAATTCCATGTATACTGCTGATCTAACTGCTTTGTTTTTGGCACTAAAAATGGTGTCCTAATCCAAGCATAAAGATTTTCTCATTTTTTCTGACTCCCTTTCTGCTTTGCAGGCAATTGCTGGCCGAAAGATTAGTCACCCTGAGGTTCTGAAGTTCTTCAAACTGTTTTCTGCTCTTACAAGTGAAGGTTACCAGGTTGTTCTTGCCTGGATTCCTTGCCATGTTGGTGTTGGAGGCAATGAAAAGGCTGACTGCCTGGCCAGGAACGCCACAAGGGAAAAGATATCTTAAGTCCTTGATTCCTTACACAGATGTAAATCCAAAGTACACAGTTATGTGAGAAATCTGTGGCAGGAGATTCGGATGAACAGAGATAACAAACTTTTCCAAATCCGCCCTAGCCTGAAAGAAATTCTCCCATCTGCTGCAGGAAACTGTAAGAAAGAGACTGTTATATAGGTTACACACGGGTCACATATCCTACACTCATTTGTATCTTTTAGAAAATGAAGAAGCACCGTGGTGTATACCATGTGACCAGCCATTGAACATCAGACACCTCCTTCTTGATTGCTGGGACTTGTACGATGTGAGACAGAAGCAATTTTCCAGGTTTTGCAAGAGATCAGTAGATTTCACCTGATATGATTTTACAGCTGTTTTTCTTTAATTGCACTTTAGACTTGCAAGGTTAACAGTGAGCATAGTTTTTAACTATTGTCTTTTATCTTAAGCGGATTTTCTTTTTTGACATGGTGTTGGCCCTGATATGGCTCTAATAATCCAAAACAAGTATGACTGCCCGTGTTCAAGCAAACAGGAACCAGAAAAAAACACAAAGAAAGAGTCAGAACGAGTATTTAATACAACCAGACAAGACAGGTGCAAATTTACAATCAACTGGCAAGCATAAGATCATAAACAAACACCAAATACAAAAATTAGGAGAGAAAAACTGAAACTTTCCTGCTGCTTCGTCCAGCGTGAGAAAAGAACTAAACTGACTGAAATGACATCATAATGTGTTTGTGTGAGTAAGTATGGTGTCAGAGCGGACATGATATGAATTCTGCAATTTGAAAAGTGGTCATGCCATGTTATTATTGCTTTATCCTGAAGAGGGCCCAGGGCTAAAATTAAAACTTTGATGCACTAGCTAAGAGTAATTTTTGGAATGTTAAGTATCCTACTATTGAATAATGCATAAGAGAAAATGTAAACATATGATGGACTGAATTGGAAAATATATTATCAAGAGGTATGGCTGATGTAAATGGATCGTGCCTAGTGCAACAAATCCGATCTGACCTTGGAATAGGAAAAAAAACCCATCCTAAACCAACAACCAAGGGGCTGAAGGAAAAACCGGAGTCCCCGAAGAAAAAAAAACTTTAGTCAGATATGGCTGGGCCTGTCTTGTGAAAGGAGAATTAAAACATTTAATTTTAAAAATATAATGAAATGAAATAAAATAAAATTTAAAAAAGGCATATGTGCAGCCGCAAAGCCAAGACCTCCCTGGGATGGGAAAATGGTGATAATATTGTCTGTTTCAGTAAATCATCATCGAGGTAAAACATACATGGGCTCAAGGGCACATTAAAAGAAGATTGTATGCATAAATTCGTCCAAGCAGTGTAAACATGAATTATACATGAAGGACAAGGAAATTAATACCTATACTTTTGAGTGAATACACATGCACACACATACACACCAAGGTAACAGTACATGCACAAAGAGCCATGTCCAGATAAAAGTACATTAAGTGGCATGAGAGAACTACTGCTCACACTTGTATGGAGTGGCGACAGCAAGTGCTTATCTAGCTAAAGAAAACAATGAAATGACACAAATTTTAAGAAGTTCATCCCGCATTGCTCGTCACGCGGTCAAACAAGGAGCGCGTCCTGCCATGGTGTCTCGGGCTGCAGTCGAAAAATCAGCTACTGAGACCAAAATCAAAATACCAAAAACTCGAAACTTTAATGCAGGACTGATAAAGGGAAAGAAAGACATCTTCATAGCTACTCTCAGTGCCCATACACTTCAGAAGGAGAGACAGATACCTGAACTAATTGCGTCAGCAGAATCTACAAACCAAAACATCATTCGCTTGCAAGAACATAGATTCATACATGAAGACATTGCAACAAAAGAACATGATTTCGGAAGTTGGAAGCTGATTACATGTTCAGCCTGGAAAAACAGGGTGAATGCTGCAATTGGCAGAATTGGAATGCTTTTCAGCCAGTAGGCCTACAATGCACTTAGCAATGTCGAAATGATATCGCCAAGAATTATGATAGCTACTTTCAACGGAAATCCTCGAACCTCGATAGTCTCCTGTAACAGTCCCACTAATGTAAGTGATGAAGTGGAAACTGAAAGATTTTATCAGGACTTAACATCAGTCACCAGACAAGTCCCGAAGCACAACATCCTCATTATTGGTGGTGACTTCAATGCACAACTTGGAAACCTTGATGGCTTCAAATATATATATCACTCTCAGACTAACAGAAACGGCTCTATGCTAAAAGACTATCTCAATGAAAACAATCATTTATGCCTCAACACTCTATACCAGAAAAGACCAGGTCAGCTATGGATGCACAAATCTCCAAATGGGAGCAAAGCACAACTCGACTATATTATCATCAATAAGAAATGGAAAAATAGTGTAAAAAATTGCAGATCATTCAACTCGTTTGTCAGTGTTGCATCAGACCACCGCATTGTTTCTGCTCGACTTCGATTGAGCCTTCGAGCAAATAAAAAGAAACCTTGCAACACTACTCCATATGACTGGTCAAATCTAAACGACAACCCCATGGGTGCAACTTTTTCCGTTTGACAACGAAATCCGTTTTTTCAAAAGAGTCAGAAACGGAAGATCCATTTTTTGAAAAAGCTTCAACATCTGGGGGGCTATGCCCCCCAGACCTCCCATATGGGGCGCTGCCAGCCCCTAGAGCCCTTTCAGTTTTTTAACTTTTTCTAAGTTGCACCCTTGCAACCCTGAAATTTGTAACATCTTCATAACAAGGGTGAGAAATAGATTTGCTGCCCTACAAGATACAGCCTCAGGAAAGACTGCTAACATGACATACAACCACTTTGACATGGCATGTAAAGAAACAGCTGCAGACACTATCCCGCTGAAACCCAAAGTAAAAAACTCCCTGGGTGAATGAGGAAGTCTGTCAAAAACACAAGCAACTACAAGAATATGGTGTTCGTCTGTCATCGTCAACAATGACCACGGCTTCATGAAGTTGCTTTGAGTCAGTGTGTCTGGAGGTGACTGATCAATCCGATCCGGGCACAGAAGTAATGTCCACAGGTTGGACATCTATGGTTGGTTACTGTGGTTGAAGGGTTTGCAGCCCTATCTTTCCGTGCAGCTCGTTTTTCTTGTGCAGATTGGATACGAGACACTTCTGAAGTGGTACATCCGGTTTTGATTCTTCTACGCCAGACTGTACGGTCGAGGGCAAGGTTTTCCCAATTCTCCCTGTCTATGTTGAGGGACTTTAGCGATGCCTTCAAGCTGTCTTTAAACCGTTTTCTCTGGCCTCCAACTGTTCTCTTGCCAGACGCAAGTTCCCCGTAGAGGAGTTGCTTTGGAATTCTGGTGTCAGACATCCGGTACACATGGCCAGCCCAGCGAACTTGACTCTTTTGAAGTAAAGTGTAGATGGAGGGGAGATTGGCTCTCTCTAGTACTTCTGTACCAGTGATTTTCTCTTGCCATCGGATATTGAGAATCTTTCTGAGGTTTTTGGTGTGAAAATGATTCAATTTCCCTGTGTGTCTACTGTAAACAGTCCAGGTCTCACTGCTGTAGAGGAGAGTGGTGAGGACCACCGCTTTATACACTTTGAGTTTAGTTGTGGCCGAGATACCTCTTCTGTCCCATACAGTAGGACGCAGCCTCCCAAATGCAGTGCTGGCCTTAGCAATGCGTTTGTTGACTTCATCGTCAATATGCACACAACGTGATGGGGAACTGCCGAGATATGTGAAGTTGTCGACTGCATGTAGTTTTGTGCCCTTGACCTCGTTATTTGGTTCAGTATATGGTACACCTGGAGGAGGCTGATACATGACTTCGGTTTTCTTGGTGCTTATTGTAAGACCAAAGTTGTCGCAAGCAGTTGAAAATTTGTCCATGCGTTGTTGCATCTGTTCACCACTGTAAGCATTTAACGCACAATCGTCTGCGAAAAGGAGGTCACGAAGAGTGCTGTAACTGCATTTAGTGGTCGCCTTGAGGCGTCTTGTGTTGTACAACTTGCCGTCTGTGCGGTAGCATATATCTATGCCAGGGTCTTCTGGAGAGAATGCATCTGATAACATTGCCGAGAACATCATAGAGAATAGTGTAGGCGCAAGGACGCATCCTTGTTTCACGCCATTGCTTACTGGAAAGCCTCTGGACATTTCTCCGGTCCCTGAAGACTGCCCACTCTTCTTCGACACTAGCATTACCAAAATGAAGGTCAGCCAGCTTGATGTTCAGGTCACTAATGAGGTTCTCTACAGTGGTTTCCTCTTTTAGTTTTGAAGTGTTTAGTCTCTTTGGTGGGGGTTTCTTGCCTTGAGGCCTGCGTTTTGGTTTGATGCGGACGTTAAGCTTTGAGATGACTAGCCTGTGGTCTGTCCAGCATTCAGCGCCACACATGGCTTTAGTTACTCGTACATCATCTTTGTCGGCCTTTCTGGTAATGACATAGTCCAACATGTGCCAGTGCCTGAATCTAGGGTGCATCCATGTTGTCCTCTTTCTGGTTGCCAACTGAAATAGCGAGTTAGTGACCACCAAGTTGTGTGAGCTGCATGTCCGAAGGAGGAGTTGTCCATTGCTATTGCAATTCCCTATGTCATGTTTGCCAATGATGTCTTCCCATGCTTCATAGTCGGACCCAACTCTTGCATTGAAGTCCCAGAGGACCAGAAGTTTGTCAGCTCTGGGAACACTTGTTAGTAGAGAATCAAGATCTTCATAGAACTTCTCTTTGGTCTCTTCAGAATTTGTCATTGTTGGGGCGTAGGCACTAATCAGTGTGGCTTGCTTTTTGTCTGTGAGGGGCAAGTGCATCACCATGAGTCTGTCATTGTAACCTTTAGGCAGTCGTTCAAGGTTCTTAACTAGACTGGACTTGATCGCAAAGCCTACTCCAGCTTCACGGCATTCTTCTTGTTTACGTCCACTCCAGAAGAATGTATAGCCAGCACCTGTCTCAGTGAGTTGACCTTCTTCAGTCAGTCTGGTCTCTGATAGAGCGGCAATGTCAACCTTGTAACGAGCTAATTCTCTAGCAACCAGTGCAGTTCTTCTATCAGGTCGGTCAGTACTGGCATTGTCTAGAAGTGTACATACATTCCATGTACCTATGGTATCTCTCGAGGAGATATACAGGAAGATAAACAAAGAAATCAGGTATAGGTGCAATGAAGCTAAGGAAGCTTGGCTGAACACAAAATGCAAAGAGATAGAAGAACGACACAAAATGGATCATCAGGGTATGTACAGATGAATTGAAGAAATTGTCCACAGGAAAAATACATGCACATCAACTGGTTGCTTAAAATCCAAAGATGGCACGCTTATCATGGAAAAAGACAAAATATTAGACAGATGGGGAGAGTACATTAAAGACCTTTTTGAGGATGACAGAAACGAAGAACACATTATAAAAAAGAACTTTGAAGGACCACCCATAATGAAAGATAAAGTTAGAGCAGCACTGAAAAAGATGAAACCAGGAAAAGCCCCAGGACCAGACAACATTACTACAGAGATGATTGAAGCCCTGGAGGAATTTGGCATAGAAAAAATAACAGTCCTCCTAAATGAAATTTATGACACTGGAAAAATCCCCAAAGATATGTCAAAATAAATTTTCATTGCACTTCCAAAGAAGACAGGGGCTATAGAATGCGAACTCCATCGCACAATCAGTTTGATGAGTCATGTAACAAAAATCCTGTTAAGAATAATCATGATGAGGACAAGGAATAGAATCAAAAGAGAAATAGCAGAAGAACAGTGTGGATTTGTGGAGGGGAAAGGAACTATTAATGCCATATACATCCTAAGAACTATCATAGAGAGGTCAATTGAGATGAATAAGGATTTGTATTTATGCTTTGTTGACTATACCAAGGCTTTCGATCGGGTACGACATGATGAATTGATCAACCAATTGGAGAGACTCAATGTTGATGGAAAAGATCTACGAATAATCAGGAATATGTACTGGGAACAAACAGCTGCAATGAGAATAGAAAACAGTATAAGCTCTTTTCAAAACATCAAAAGAGGAGTCAGACAGGGTTGTGTTTTGTCACCAGATCTGTTTTCACTATATAGCGAAAACATCATGAGAAACCTAGAAGAAGACCCTGGATTAAAGGTTGGAGGGAAAATGATAAACAACATTCGGTACGCAGATGACACCGTGCTAATTGCAGAAAATGAAAGGGACCTACAAAACCTTGTGAATATACTAGAAACAGAAAGCAAAGGTAAGGGGTTGGAACTAAACAGCAGGAAGACTGAAGTCATGGTGATCAGTAAAAAACATGAAATCCCCTCATGCAAAATAAAAACAAATGGCACAACCTTGACACAGGTTAATAAGTTCAAATACCTGGGAACGGTCATTTCATCAGACGGCAGAAGCACATCGGAAATAGCTGGCAGAATCGACCAAGCCAAAACAGCATTCAAGAAGATGACAAGCATTCTTACCAACAAATGCCTATCAATTAACATCAGAAAGAGAGTCCTTGAATGTTATATAGAACCAATACTGTTGTACGGATACGAGGTGTGGACAGTCAGCAAGCAAAGCGAGAGCAGGATCAAGGCAGCCGAGATGTGGTTTCTCAAAAGAATGTTGAGAGTTCCATGGACAGCAAAGAAAACAAACGAGACAGTCTTGATGGAGGCAGACACAAATAGATCACTCATAAGGAAGATTAGGAAAAAACAAGCAACATTTATAGGCCATTTTATGAGGAAGGGGGATTTGGAGCACCTTGTCACAACGGGAAAGCTGGAGGGAGAGCACCAGGTAGACCCAGGGAGAGAATGCTGGACGGACTTGCAGAGTGGCTGGGGATGAAGAGGGTGGGGGAGATGCTGGGGGCAACGAGAGATAGAGATGGTTGGAAGTCCATGGTGGCCAACGCCATGCGGCAGGGCACCTGATGATGATGATGATGATGATGATGGTGAGTCTTGTCACCTTTCTTTCGTTTCTGTTTTTTCGACTGCTAAATGGGATCCCTACCAGCCGCGGTATGCTGGTCCGGGTAGGTTGAAGCAGGCAATGTTTAGGGCACCTTTTCTAGCCCCTTCCTCATTCTAGGAGATGAGCAGTGCGGGTCCTGAAGAGGGCTGCTCAGTCACTCAGGATGTTGCCGGGTTCCTTTGCTGCTTCGTTCATTGGAAGACGACCAGTGTCCTGAGCCGCCTGTGTGCAGGTTTGCGGCTGTAGCTGCCAGTGTATCCTCACCTACTACGTCGTCGCGCCCCCATCGCCACAGGGCTTTACGGTTGAAACTTTCAACTGTGAGTATGAAGCCATGACATGCGCTGAGATTTTAATTAAAGTGTAGATAACTTGCGCAGCATCATCCACACTCTCTCGTCCAGGATCATCTGGATCCAATGGCAAGACATGGTCAAGACGGCTGGAGATGATTCTGGGTGCATGATTTTGCCGGAGACTTGACAGAGTTTGAACAAGAAACCGCCTAACGGGGCTCCGCTCCGAATTTTCTGTAGGGGTTGTTTCCCTTAGCCTTTACTGATCCATCAGCTATCCACAAGGCAGTGGAAACGGATGATATTAGTCAGGCAACTCACCAGTGACCTTTCCGCCGTGGGAGACTCTACCAGGAGTACTAGACTCCCGACGGCTTAGCTCAATGGATCATAGTTGCACGCAAGCTTCTCTACCAACGACAAGGTTTCATCCACAGAGAGGAACTACAAGAAGCTGCACAACTAAAAGACTCTTAATCATCCCCTGAGAACATCTTCTACAAGAAGCTGCACAACTAAAAGACTCTTAACCATCCCCTGAGAACATCTTCTACTTAAATAATGCTCATGCTGCTCTCATAGAGACCTATGAAGCAGAGCAAACGAACTATCTACAGAGCAAGATCGACCAGATCACAAATGCTGTCAGCAGCAAAAAGTCTGCTGTTGCCTGGAAAACCATGAACGAAAATAGCGGTAGAAAAAGCTGTAACAGAGCTAAGCTGAAGGCATCAAGCCAAGAAGAGCAAGTAAAACTGTGGCAACAACACTTCCAAGACCTACTCAGGAAACCTCCAGAAATCTCTGAAGAAGAAATAACTCCAGTCTTCAGGAATAAGCTGAATATCAAGAAAGGACCATTTATATTGGATGAACTACTGATAGCAGTGAAAAGCATTCAGTGTGGAAAAGCATGCGGACTCGAGATACCAGCAGAAGTATGGAAAATAGAGGAATTTCACCAGATACTGCTGGAATGATGCAACCATGTTTATAACCAAGACCCAATAGACAAATGGACTAAAGGATGCCTGCTTCCTTTCCCCAAGAAAGGTGACCTCGGAATCACAAAGAACTACCGTAAAATCACATTAACTGCAATTTCTGCAAAGATCTACAACCTAATGCTCCTGAATAGGATAAGGCCGGAAATAGATCCAGTTCTGAGGAAAAACCAAAACGGGTTTCGCCAAAACAGATCGACATCTGGACAAATACTCACCATCAGACGCATATTTGAAGGCATAAAAACCAAAAACCTCCCAGCTGTTCTCCTATTTTATCGATTTTCCAAAGCTTTTGATTCGATCCACTGAGGAAAGATGAAGGAGATTCTAATTGCATATGGACTATCCAAGAAAACAGTAGACACCATCATGATGCTGTATCAGAATACCCGCTGTATGGTTCACTCCCCCGATGGAGAGACAGACTTCTTCAACATCACTGCTGGAGTCCTTCAAGGAGATACGCTTGCCCCCTACATTTTCATCATCTGTCTCGACTATGTGCTGAGGAAAGCAGTGGATAAGAACAAAAAACTCGGCTTTACCCTCACGAAACAGAAGAGCAGACGCTTCCTGCGGTAAAGATAACAGATGCTGATTACGCTGATGACCTGGCTGTTCTCGCAGACCTCCTAAAGGATGCAACATCTCTCCTTCACAATATCAAAAGAACAGCAATGGAGATTGGGCTCCACCTCAGTGCAAACAAAACAAGAGTTCATCTGTCTGAATCAAGATGCATTAGAAGGTATGAGAAGTCTCAATGGAGATGCGATCAAACAAGTTCAAGACTTTAAATACCTGGGCAACTACACTGACTCCACAGAACAAGACGTCAATACCAGACTCGGAAATGCCTGGGGCGCTCTAAATCAACTGGACAAAATCTGGAAATCCAATTTACCAGACAACCTGAAAAGGAACTTCTTCCGAGCAGCAGTAGAGTCCGTTCTTACATATGGCTCAATCTCTTGGACCCTGACGACATTGGAGAAGAAGATTGATGGAGCATACACACGAATATTGCGTGAAGCCCTGAACAAATCCTGGAGAGAACATCCAACTAACAAAGAGTTATATGGTAAGATCCCACCAATCAGTAAATCAATACGTCAACAAAGACTGCGTTTTGCGGGACACTGCTGGCGTAGCAAAGAAAAACTGCTGGGAGATGTTCTACTATGGAGACCCAGTCACAGCAAACAAAGACCAGGACGTCCAAAGTAGACCATCGACCAACTGATCGATGATACTGGCTGTCAGTATGATGAACTACCTACTGCAATGTCTGACAGAGAAGGATGGAGGAAACGTGTCATGGATAGCCTAGCAAGCTCGACATGATTGATTGATTGATTGCTTGAAGTGGCATGATAATGAATTCTGGTGAGAAAATCTTATTGATTTGTCAGTGAGACCATGTGGCTTGCATGTTCCAAGTTTATCTATGAAATGGGATTCTCTGTCTTTCCTGTCTATGGAGCTGTTACTTTATAGAAGCCACAGACCTTTCACTCGGATATTGTTGATTGAGTGGTCCGACTGCTTGAAATGATTTGAGATAGTTTTATGCCTTTGATGTCAGATATCAGCCAAGTGTCCTTTGAAACATGTATCAAGGGTACGTCCAGTTTCACCAATGTACAGTTAAAAACATTTAGAGCAGCTGATCAAGTAGGCAGTGTTATGGGTTTGACAGATGAAATGTTTTGTAATTTTTATATGAGATTTGGGTTCTCTGACTGTGGTGGCAGAGCACATGAAAGGACATGTCCTGTTTGTTACTTGGAGAGGTTCCTGGAGGTTGGCTGGCTGGTTTTCTGAGTCTTGAACATACCAGCAAGTCACGGAAGTTTGTGTCTCTTTTATAGATGATTAAAGGAAGCTGGTCAAAGATTTCAGCTGCAATAGGACTGGATTGTAGAATGTCCCAGTTGGACAAGATGATCTTTTTCACACAGTACATAGAAAGGTGATAGACTAAACTGAGAACTAGATGATCATCTGTGGCAGCTTTTGGCTCAGAATGGAGGGTGGTTGATCGAGAGGCAGAGTTGACTTTTTTACGGGCTTCATTGATGGTACTGAATGGGTAATGTCTACGTAGGAAGAATCTGGTCATTTCACCTGCTATGTCATGGAAGTCGTCATCATCTCAGGAGAGGCGTCGCAAGTGCTGAGAGTAAGGAGTGCTGTTTTTGGTGTTGGAAGTGTTGGATGATCGATAGTCCAGAGGAGTCTGATGGGTTGTGGTGGACTGTAGTAACCAGTTTTTCAGATCGAAGTGAAATTTCAGCATCTAGAATGTTCATGGATGTGTTTGAAATTTCATGCATGAACTTGGTGGATGGATGAAAAGTCTGAACGTAGTGAATGTATTCTAAGAGTTGGTTGTGATTGAGGGATGTCACAGCAATGCCATCATCAATGTATATTTCAGGTTTGGGTTTCTTGTATTGTTTGATTTGTTGTTCCAAGAATCCCATGAACAGACAGGTACAGCTAGGGTCCATTTTTGTACCCATTGCAACTCCGCTGATTTGTGAAAACATCTCCTCACCAGATGAAACGGTGTTCATTTTCAGGACCAATTCTGCAAGTCGGATGAGGGTTGATGTAGACAGTGTCTGATCAGGTTGTTGGAGAGCTTGTAATCCTTCAGAATGGGCTATGCTTGTGTACAGAGAGGTGACATCTAAAGTGAACAAGTGTTTGGGCTTGAAGGTGTGGTCTTTATTTATCATTTCAATCAAGTTCAATGTGTGGTTAGTATCTTTGCTAAAGGTGGGCAAAGGCTGAACTATAGGTTGCAAAATGGTGTCAAGAAACAGAAATATTTTCAGTTGGGCAATTGCAAGCCATTCAGGACAAAGTAATATCAGTATGGCATGACCCTCTTTTCAATTGCAGAATTCATATCACATCCACTCTGACATCATACTTACTCACAAATACATTGTGATATCATTTTAGTCAGTTTAGTCCTTTTCTCACACTGGACGAAGCAGAAGGGAAGTTTGTCTTTTTCTCCTAATTTTTGTATTTGGTGTTTGTTTATGATCTTACGCTTGACAAAAGCCAGTTGATCGAAAATTTGCGCCTGTCTTGCCTGGTTGTATTAAATACTTGTTCTTATTCATTTACGTATTTTTTTCTGGTTCCCTGGCTGTAGTAGTTGGCTGGGCTGTAAGCAGCATGAACATGAACAGTCTGGAAGAGAAAAGTTTTAAAAAATCCAGACAGTAGAACAACAGCTTGTCACAGTTAGTGACTTAAGAAGTGTTGAACCTCTTTCAGCTCTTTGTGGGCTGATCAGAGGATAGGTATCCATAATCAGCTTGATTTGTAAGTCTGATGGTTGAAAATTGTGTGCTTCATCAAGATCACCGCAAGGTGGAAGTTGTTCTAGTCTTACCCATGCATTCATGAAAAAAAAAGTACAAACCCCTCCCCTCTTGTCTGTAACCAACACAAAATCAGAAAAAAGTTGGTCAAGTCATTGTAACCATTCTTTACTGTTAATGTCATATACTCTTAACATATCCAGTTTATGCAATGCAGCTCATGATGAATCTAAATTTTGGCCAGAACCTGCCCCAGATCATCAAGACTTTGGTGCGAAGATGCCTCCAGATAGCACTGCATGCGCCATACCCACAATGCCCGGTTTGTGCATAGACATGTTTCTTCTACCTTCTGGCCCAGACCAAAGTAAGCAGGTTGCCTTGTCTTGGAGCACCCTGTTCAAGCGAAACTTTCTGTGAACTGTACCTCTTTTGGTCCTTCTGCCACTCAAATACTGAGTTTCTAGTGTAATATCATTTCCAGGTTGTGCTCATTCCCTTTCCTACCAGCCCAGTGTCAAGTAAGACATTCTTTTGTTTGTTTCTATCCAGATTGATGTTTGATTCACTGTGGCTTTCAACTATGGGAATCGACTAAGATCCATCCAGCAGTTTGATCCCTTAAGAGATAGATGAATTCTTGGTCTCCCTACTGGAATTCCAGTCATTCCTCCTCCAGCATTCGTGGTTGTTGTCATTAGTGGGATAACTCGCATTGTGATAATATGCCTTATCTCCAACACTTCCCTGAACTCCCAGTGCCATGTTGTGAAAAATTTGTGTTTAGCTGATGTGTTTTTTAATCCCATGTGACACTTTTGGTGTCTTTGATCTCCCCGAAGGGTAACCAAAATGGGGAACATAAGGAAATCCTAGCTCCTCCGCCACTGTCTTTTGACAGCATGCTGGGAGCTAGTCAGTCAACACCCCTCCCATCCCCCCCCCCCCCCACACACACACACACACACACAGGTGTTCAAAACTGTGATTCATACTTTGTCAAGCTCCACTCTCCAGTTAGGATCCTACCCTCAAACCTGTTCTAGCGAGACCTGGGACTTTTTGTCTCCTCACAAACCCCAGCAGGGGTTCTGTGGTCACCTAATTCACTTTGCCCCCCCGTACCCCACATTACCAACTGAGGATTGGGGTGTGGCAACCAGGGCTCCAGCCATACTCTGGGTTGTATTACCAATGGCAGAATGGGACATCAAAAATGGCGTCACGGGCATTTTCTAGGTCATATTATTGACCACAGAGGTGGTCATCAGGCCTACAGATTAAAGGGGGTTGATTCCAAAGGGAGAACAAACCAGGTAGAGTGAGGCATCGTGGGGGTCCCACACATATAGGACGCATAAGGGATGGGTGTGAGCTCATTCCCTCAGAGGCCAGAGGAGCAAGGCTCAACTCTGTGGGTACGGAGCTCACACCATCCTTACGCGCCATATGTGTGGGACCCACGATGCCTCACTCTACCTGGTTTGTTCTCCCTCTGGAATCACCCCTTTAATCTGTAGGCCTGATGACCACCTCTGTGGTCAATAATATGACTAGAAAATGCCCATGACGCCATTTTGATGTCCATTCTGCATGGTAATACAACCCAGAGTACGGCTGGAGCCCTGGTGCCACACCCAATCCTCAGTTGTAATGTGGCTCCGAGTGAGACAGGGGGGTTCTTGTCCCAGGCACCTCAGGTGCTGGAGGTTCTCCTTCCACCTTCCACATCATCAGCCCCAGCTTGGGCTCTGGACCTTCCCTCCATATGGGAGTTCCAACCTGACTGACACAGTGCATGTGGGGCATTCCAGTTGCTAGCTTGAACATGCTGCAGCTTTTAGCTGCCGCCAGGTGTCTGGCAGTGTTGCACATTCCACCCATGCCAGCATGAGCCCTCCAGGGGCTTCCCAGGGCCAGATTACTTCTGAACCCACCTCAGCCTTGTCATCCCAACCTGAGCATGCAGACAGTATATATTCATCTCAATTAACCTCCCTATGATGAGATGACCTCTCTATGATAGATCCTGATAACTATCATAGAGAGGTCAGTCGAGATGAATAAGGATTTATATTTATGCTTTGTTGATTATACCAGGGCTTTCGATCAGGTAAGACATGAAGAATTGATCAATCAGCTAGAAAGACTCAATATTGATGGAAAAGATCTATGAATAATCAGAAATATTTATTGGGAACAAACAGATGCAATGAGAATAGAAAACGATATAAGCTCTTTCCAGAATATCAAAAGAGGAGTCAGACAAGGTTGTGTTTTGTCACAGATCTGTTTTCACTTTACAGCGAAAACATCATGAGAAACTTAGAGGAAGACCCTGGATTAAAGGTTGGAGGAAAAATGATAAACAATATTCGATATGCAGATGACACCATGCTAATTGCAGAAAATGAAAGGGACCTACAAAACCTTGTGAATATACTAGAAATAGAAAGCAAAGGTAAGGGGTTGGAACTAAACACCAAGAAGACTGAAGTCATGGTGATCTGTAAAAAACATGAAATCCCGTCATGCAAAATAACAGCAAAGGGCACAGCCTTGAGACAGGTTGATAAGTTTAAATACCTGGGAACGATCATTTCACCAGATGGCAGATGCACATCAGAAACAGCCAGCAGAATCATCCAAGCCAAAACAGCATTCAAGAAGATGAAAAGCATTCTTACCAACAAATGCCTATCAATTAATATCAGGAAGAGAGCTCTTGAATGTTGTATAGAATCGATAATGTTATACGGTTGTGAGGCATGGACAGTCATCACGCAAAGCCAGAACAAGATTGAGGCAGTCGAGATGTGTTTTCTAAGAAGAATGTTGAGAGTTGCATGAACTGCAAAGAAAACAAACGAGACAGTCTTGATAGAGGCAGACTCAAGATCATTGATAAGGAAGATTAGGAAATGACAGGCAACATTTATAAGCCATTTTATGAGGAAAGGGGAATTAGAGCACCTGGTCACAACAGGAAGGCTGGAGGGAAAAAGAGCACCAGGTAGACCCAGGGAGAAGATATTGGACGGACTTGCAGAGCGGCTGAAGACAAAGAGGGTGGAAGAGGTGCTTGAGGCGGCAGGGGCTAGAAACAGATGGAAGGCCATGATCGCCAACGCCATGTGGCAAGGCACTTGATGATGATGATGATGATGATTACGACTCTCTTTCGCCCTCCTCCTCCTATTCTCCTTCGTAGTATCCCTCTGATGACTTGATGGGGCAGGAGCCAAAGTATCATCATCATCATCATCATCTTGTGCCTTGCCGGATGGGGTTGGCATGATAGCCCCTTCACACGAATGTGTCATTTGTTGCTGCATGTATACCTCCTAACCTTTCTGTCCTCATCCACTCCTCAAAACTGTCTAATATTTTCTGTCTGTGTCTACCTGGTGCTAAACTACTCTCCAAATCCTCTCCCTTCAGAGAGAAGCTCTCCTCATTGATGAGTCTAATTCAAGACTCCATCCTAAGCGAGATAATGATGCATTAACCCTCCAGGGTCGTCGCACTGTGCTTGTTTAGTTCCTTCATGAAACCCAAGGGAGAGAGGAGAGGTGAGCTCTTTTCATGCTCTTAACCCTGCTGCAGACACTTCCAGTCACCTCCACCTCCACCTCCCTCAGCAGCTCTTCTGCAATACTGGAGCCTGGGACAGCCTCTCTTTCTGCTCCAGGGGCCATAACCCAGGGTCATTTTCTCAAGACTTAATGAAGTAGAGGGGACGGACATATGTAGGTTAGGGGGTTCACTTGGGCTCAACCCTTGCCTCCTGGACCTCCATATCAGCATGATTGAGATGGAGCAGTACCACATGCTGTTCTCATGTTCGTATATCTTGTTTGGGGTGAACCGGTCAAGTTGTTCATGACAACATGACCGTTGCATTCTATGTGAACAAAGGGGACAACAACAACAACAGACAACATGATAATGAGCCATTGATACATGATTGATTAATTAACTGATTGATAGTTTTATTGATTTGATATGACTGATTAATACATGATATATGTGCCATTGATACATGCGTAGTTGTCTTGTGGAGTGCAAAATCTCTCCTTAGAGAGGTGTTGAGGAAAAAGATAAATAATTAACTGTTGTTTTGAATTTGATTGATTGCTTTAAATTTGGTAGACTAGTTTGACAGAATGAACTGTTGACCAGATGGATGAACAGATGGGTAAAGGAAATGATTGATTAGATCTATTCTTTTATCAACTGATTGATTGGTAACTGGTGATAGATTGGTTGATCAGTTGACTGAAAGGATAAGGGGGGGTGATGTTGTTGTTGGGTTCTCTGTGATGTAGGCTTAGTGTTTGCTTCTAGGGGGGTAAGCATGGACTTGATTTGCGATATGCATTGTGTTTGCTGAAAGTATCTCTTGAAAGTGTTTCATTTATAATCATTTTGCTTACATGTATAAGCATGCACGCACACACACTGATGTGCATATGCAGATACACATGCGTGCATTCATTGGAACAGACACAAGCTCACTGTTCAGACAGACATACACACTTTTGTACAAGTACATAATCTCTTGTCTGGATCTTCTTTTTGTAGCACTTTGTTTTGCTTCAGCAAGGTTCAATGAAAGATACAAGTGGTGATGAATTTACCGCTGCAGTTCATGAATGATATTTTTTGTCATTTGTATTTTGAATGGAAAATGTACCTTTGTTTTTGCACACTTTTTGTTCATCTGTAATGGTCTTTGAAAGATGTTTGTAAATCCTTGTATTTATGTTTTTACCATTTGTTAAACATGTTCCTATATTGGTGTATGTGCTGCTTGACAGTAGGTCACATACCTGTTAGCACACATATCTAGAAAATTTTCCAAGACTTTGTTAAATCTTTCTGTTTTGTGCTCCGCCAAGAGTGTTAGAAAGTATACACTTTAAATTATGTGCTTATCTCCTTCTGTTTTCTTATCTACATGCAGACAAGCCCAGCAGTACTTGTCCTGCAGTAACCATGGCAACAACCTCCTGCAGTTTGCAGACCACTGGTACAAAGTGTCTGTGGCCTTAGTCGACCTTGATCCCAAGCCCTTGGACAAAATCCTACATACTACGAACAGGCTTCTGCCATCCGAGCATCATTTGAGGACATATCATCTCCTGTGTTCCTTTCTATGAAAGACGTTCACACATGTGCGTCAACTCGAATCATGATTTCCTCAACATCAACTTTGACCCCATCATCAGACTCCAAGGCCCGCAAACAAGGACAGACAGAGCTGTTATGACCTTAAACAAAAACTGCAGCAAATTAAGTAGGGTAGGATGTCATTTCAGTCCTAAAGTCTTGCAAAATGAAGATGTGTTCAGGTTATATTTTTGACAGTTTTAATAAAACTTTGTGAAAGTGACATACGAGACAAACAGTTTTACCAAATCTGCTTTTAACATCATTATATTGTGCCTCCTCTCCCATCCCATGTCTGACTTCGCGCACACCTTTACACCACACACACACCCCACACACACACACACACACACACACACACACATATCTCAATGAATTCAAACACATGTACATTCTGTCTCTTTCTCTGTCTCTCTGTCTCTGTCTGTCTGTCTCTCTCTCTCTCTGTCACACACAAACATACACACACACAAACACACACATACACACACACACACACACACACACACTCACACTCACACACTTGCGTTTCTCTAGGAAAATTCTCATGAACACATATTCTCTCTCTCTCTCTCTTTCTCTCTGTCTGTCTCTCTTTCTCTCTCTCTCTCTCACACACACACACACTCATTCTCTCTCTCTCTCTCTCTCTCTCTCTCTCTCTCTCTCTCTCTCTCTCTCTCTCTCTCTCTCTCTCCCCTCTGTCTCTGTCTCTGTCTTTCTCTGTCTTCCCAAATGAAAAATCACCCCAGTGCACACATGCAGGATCAGGTGCATCTTTCACATATCCACACACATAAAGGCTCAGGCTCATATCTTATGCATGTGTACATTGGCTGGGAGAAATAGATGTGATATTTTTAGGATTGAAAGATGATTCCCATTTGATATATAAATGATGAAATATGAATTATTTAGTATTTCACAAAGAATTTTTACACTTTGCGCTGCCTAAATTTTGAAATGCAGTTGACTGTGAACACATCAGTTGTATACGACACTTAGAATCCTTTGAAAAGCAAACCAGTGAAAGTTAACAGGTGTAAGGAATTGAAGGGTTTGTAATGCTGCCTGATCCGCAGAGGGAACTCATTTTCTGCAGACATAGTTTGCTGATACTGTTCTTTTCACACTTTTTATGAATGTTAAGTCAAACCTTTCTGGGATCCATGATGTCAGCTTGCTACCTCTACTCACCATATGTGCTCATCCAAATCGAAAAGAACACAACTTTCTGAATTGATGCATGTATCAAATGTGACTCTTTGGTTTTACTTTTAACTGGAGTCTGTCAAGCAGTGTCTGCAGTGTTCTATTTCGAACACAAAATTTCAAACACAGAATGTACCTAAGATAGGAAATGTTGGATTAGCTTCTTTGACTTCCTCATCCAATCCACCAGAAGGATTAGTTTACTAATCATAGCTTATTCGGCTATGGTCTATTTCCAGTGTACCCATTTACGAAGTTGATCTACTGTGGCCTAATTCTAGAATACCAATTTGGAAATGAGACATCTGGTGAATAGTCTGAGGGAGTCATGGGTTACGCAAGAGATTTTTTTGTAATGCTGAGCTGTCAATAAACAACGACCAATTTTTTGTAAAAACACTGCTGCAGTTTGTGGAAAAAGATGGTAAATAGATAATAAGTAAAACAGGAGGGTGGGGAACCCAAGGTTGCCCCATATTTGTGAAGAAAAGATAGATAAATAAGTAAACAGAAGGGAGGGGAGCCCAAGGTTGCCCAATCTTTGTGAAGTATTGAGAAGTGAGATGCTAGAAATCTAAGCACTCTAAGCCCAGCTTTATGAGGGCTGATCTAGAAGTCTTGTCAGTTTGGCTGTCATTTCTGAAGTGTTTATAGTAAATATGTTTAACTTGTATTAAGAAAAAAACTAGCCTTTGTGCGATTATTACACACAAAATTATGATATTGCCATTCCTATTTTAATTGTATGACAAAGAAAATGTGATGTAACTTCACTGTGCTTCCGAAAACTGGATCCTAGCATAGAGCAGCTCAGATGCTGTCTTCACAAAGCTCAAACTTGGAGACTGCCCCGATCAGAGTTCATGCTGGTTTGACATTTGTGTATGTAGACAAGTGTGTGTCATATAAGACAGTTTGCCACTGTCAGATGAGGAAAGACGAACTTGCTAGTGCTGATATGGACTTCTAAGTGAGGCCAAAACAAGCAAACTGTTCAGCTTTTAAAGAGGTTCATTAACGAAGATCCGCATGTTTCAGTTCATAAAGTAAGTGGAACATAGGGTGTTTCCAATGGCACAGTGGACATAGGGTGTTTCCAATGGCACAGTTGAATGGATCCTGCAGTATGATCTTGAGTTGCAGAAAGTGGCTGTCAGATGGATACCTCATCTTCTGACAGAGGAGTAGATAAAACTGAGTTCTGAGCTGTTTGTTGCTTGAAATCTTTGAGCCAGAGATCATCAAACAACTGCGTGACATGATACAGTCCAGTCCAGTCAGACGTTGTTGGGCACTAATGATGAAAGACCAGTTGTACTGAGATGTGGTTTTCAAAGCTGGAAAAGATTTTTATCCATTTTCTTAACTCCCATGGCTCTGTGACCATTGCTCTTTTACTTGAAAAATCTGTTCTTACTGCTAGATATTATGAAGAAAGTGTTTTTCTAAGAGTTGTGCAGTCCATCCATAAACAGCATCAGAATGCGGGTATTAGCAAAACACTCCTTCTACATGATGACAAAAGTGCCCAAAAAGCAAGGTCACTGTGACCTAACTACACAAGCAATCCATTCAAAGTTTTCTCTTAGCCATCCTAGGGTCCTGATTTAGTCCCATGTGACTTCTGTTTGTTTCCCCTTCTGAAGCAAAACCTGGCTAGCAAGAAGTTTTCAAGAACGGAAAAAGCGATGAAATCAGGGCTTGCTGCTGTATCCCAGTCAGACTGTCAGAAAGCATTTGACTCTTGCCTGAGGAGGTAAAAACTCTGCGAAGAGAGATGAGGAAAGTAGGCTACTTCTGAGGCTCTAAAAATTTTGTTGGACTTCTGATTTTTGTTTTGTAACAAGACTGTTGGATCTGCTGTGGTATGAGGACAATGGTTGCCATATTCTTTTCCTTCCAACAACATAGTTACCTTTATGGGTTGTAGAATCTGTGTGCATACATGTTTCTTCCTTTGAGTCACTTTTGAAATGTATCTAATCTATTCTGGGTCATTTTTGAAATTGTGTCCTATCTGTGAATGCAGTTCCATTGGAAATAAGTATTATCTGTACATCATCCAAGTCTGCTTTGATGCTTGAAGTACAGAATGATAGAGCATGCTTATGCTGACTAGTTTGCTCATGACAAGAATAATTGTCAATGTTTTTACTTAATGCTCATGAACATTGACAGCATGCTCCATGTAACCTTGGAAAATGTGATTATAAATTATCCAGACTTGATTATACAGACTCATTTGATGTGCTAACAAGTTGTATGAGGCATACAATCAGTTGTAACTGTGGTCAAGTATGCACATTTGTTATGCCTATGTTGAGGGTTCTCTGCATTGTGTACAGAGATTTTATACATTTTTTTAAACTTTTTTTTTAAGTGAAAGAACTTTGTTTCCCTCACAGAGAATCAGTAATGAAATGTTTGCGTGATGAAAGTGATTGAAATGATTTTGATTATTTGCAAAGGCTGGTTCCTAGTTAATCTGTGGTTCTTTTGGTGCCAGGACTTTGAAGAAAGTCATGTTTTTGTTGATTGGTATAATTTGGTTCACTGTATCTTTGTGGTGTGTGTGTGTGTGTGTGTATTCAGACTGCTTTTAATTTGTGTTCTCTATCTGATTTTGATTTAAAAACAAGGGAATTCATTTCAATCAGTTCAAGCGAGGCTGCATGTGTATGTGTGTGTGTGTTTGTGTATGGGAGAGAGAGAGGAGAGAGAGCACTAAACATGTTTGTGAGAATTTTCTTAGCTGTGTAAAAGTTGGATGTGAAAGTTGCAAATATCAGAGTTTGAATGGGAATAAACCGTTTATTTGGATCACAGCAGTCACAAGTACATTTTTTTTTCAGTTGTGTAATGAGACATTCTAATCAACTGTTTCCAGTGCATTGCTCTGATTTATTGAAAACTTCAAACAATTATTTGTTGCTACAAATTATTGAACTTGCTCATGAAGATCAACTGCCTGCAAGAAGATACATTTTCTGAAATGGAAAATACCAATGTTTTAAGGTTTGATTACATTTGGAGTAAAGAGTTTCTGAGGAAGAAAAAGCGGTCAACTTACAGTTCTTCAACTATTCAATGGTATATATCACGAATGCAGGTATTTACCATTTTAGTCAAACTGTTCATGCAAGGGTTCAAGCACTGATATTGTTGTATTTGCGAAGTAGCAATATGTGAAAATTGTGCAAAAGGCAAACTGTTGTTCATTCCACCATATATTCGTTTTTTTTTTCATTATTTGTTTCTTATATCTCTCTCCTTTTTTTCTTTATTCCTTGATTTTGAACAACATTTCATGAATGCTTATGTAAATAATGGATAAAGTCTGACATAAGTGTTCATGTAGTATTTTGTTTTCTGCAGTGTGATATTTTAGCGAACGCTATCAGTTGCTTTCATTCAGGTGACTGGATTTTTTTCATTTTTTGTTTTTGTATTAACATTTCTTTTTTATTCTCATAAAATGCATTATGATCTTGAAATATTGTATGTTTATATCATTTCACATATGTCCAATTTTCACTGATGTTCTGTTTGTGCAAGAATCTACAAGACAGGGTGTAATCGTAAGGTATTCTGGTCATTATTAGCTGAATGTGAAACTGGCATTTAATATCCATTGCTTATGATTTTGTATCTGGTCATCAGTGTTTGTATTAATGTAGTGCTGCAAGTAACTTGAGATGAGATGATGTGAAACTGACATTTAATATCCATTGCTTATGATTTTGTATCTGGTCATCAGTGTTTGTGTTTATGTAGTGCTGCATGTAACTTGTATGAAAAAAATGTTTGTGACAGTAAAACAAAATAAATTTGTCAAGTTTTGTGATGTGTTGTACTGGATTATTGACGATGCTGTTTTTTGTCATTGTATTTCGGATTTTATATTTATGTGTACCATGTAGTAAGTGTGTTTTGGATTTTATGTCTATGTTTACTATGTATTAAGCTTTTCACAACACTGCCTCACTACAGCTACTATGCCCTGTGCACGCTGGAGGCAGGAAGCAGAAATGCCCTGAGGACACCCTATTTTTGGTCTTTTTTATGTAATTTTCTTGAATAGGCCGTAAAAGCTAGTGTATTGATGTTAGAACAACTTTTGCAGATCAATTTTTTATCTCCCAGGTGAAGTAAAAACAATTTCTGTAAAGATTCATTTAGTTAGTGTTTTATGCTTTTGAAAATGTCAACAGAAGTGTCAAAATCAAAAATCCCAAACAGCGACAGGAGATTCATACAAAGTGTTATTTTCAGCATATGAACTGTAGGAAAAGGGGCATAAAAGACAATATTTTAACATTTTAGAACATAATGGTAACATAATGGAACATAATGGTGTAGGGTCGGTGATGTCTTGAAAGACGAAGGCTGCAAACCGCATGTTTTGGCAGCTGAGAAAACAGGTACTTGCGGAAATTTCCGAAGGTTTTTCACCCAGGTGGTGCATCATCTTCATCGCCACTGTCATTGGCAGTGTCAACCACAGTGTCTGCTTCACATTGATCAGGACAACTTATTTCCAGCTAAAAATCAATCTGGCTCTAAGACTACCTGAGTGAAAGATGTCACTGTCAGCGACGCTCGCACTTTGTTCGTCTGCTTTAGCTTCATCTACATGTACATTCGTTGAATATGAGGGATCATCGTCGTTTTCTGGCACATCATCCTCAAATTCTTCCTCTTCAGCACTTTAGTTGCTGCTTTCATAATGATCAATGTTTAGATCATCTTCAGAACCGGCCTGCATGATCAATTCTACTTTGGCGGCCGTGAAAGTTGTAGGACTAGCCATGTTGTTTACTGCTGTCTGATTGACGCGGGTAACTTGAAGAGACAAAGCATCAGGGTTGGTTGCTTTCAACACAAATTAACCAATGAAATTTTCCCCTTTAAGTTGAAGAAATAGTATCAGATGACCTAGAAGGGTTCCATTGTGTAGTTTCTACAAGTTGTGAGGGAATTTCTAGTGACGTACTGTCGCAGTTAATTTTAGAACAGGCGTCGCGAGGATTCTTGCTACATGTCCACAACGCCATTTTGGCCGTAGCGAGCGGGATCGCTACATGTCCTGGCGGAATAGGCAGGCGTAGCAACGATTCTCGCATCATGTCACGAAAAGCTTAAATGTTTCGACATGTTGATTGATAGTTTCCTCACAAAGCTGATAAATAGCTTGATGTGAGGTCTACCTCCTGTCGCAAACCTTGAGGCATTCAAAGTGTTTCCTTTGTCAGGTTTCCCACATTTTGAGAAAAGTGAAGGAACAGAAAAGTAAAGTATCCTTTTCCAGGCTGAGAAAAGGTTTGGGGGAAGAGGAGGGGGGGGAATTGAGGAAGGTTTTAAGAATGTATGCCTCTTAGGAGTTTATGACACATTTACCATCACCGTCACCAATCCCTTAGACTGGCTGTCCATCGGGGTGCCTCCAAAGACTTGACAACAACCTTTTTCCACTCCTCCCTGCTCTCCGCTTTCCTTAGGGTATCCCTCAGCTCCAGGCCCGTCCACTCTCGAATATTATCTTCCCATCTCTCCTTTTGTCTGCCTCTTTTCCTTCCTCCTGAGACTGTGCCTTGCAGGATTGTTTTGGCAAGGCCAGATGATCGAGTGATGTGTCCATACCATGTTAGTTTGCGTTGTCTTACTAAAGTCAGGAGGTCAGTGTAAGGCCCGATTTCATTTTGAATTCTTCTTTTGACTTCATCATTTGTGATGCGATCTCTGTATTTACAGAAACTTTAAAATAAAGTGGGCAGTATTAATTTGTCAATGATATCTAGAAAAAGAAAAATGAAATGGATTTTGATGGGTGCAGTAGTCAAGCAGGTAAGACGTCGGACTTCAATCAAAAAGTCTGGATATGATCCTGCCTGTTGGGTAAAGGGTGGAGTTTTTCAGATCTCCCACATCAACATATTTACAGACCTGTTAGTGTCTAAGCCCCCCCCCCCCCCCCACTTGTTTTTATATGCATGCAGAACATCAAATACATGCATTAAAAATCCTGTAAGTCACACATATTACAGATCCTGTAAGTCAAGTCAGTGTTCAATATCTTATGGGAACAAACAAAAAGCACACAGTATGCATGCCTACCAATCATGGAGTATGCAAACTTGGCAGAAACATGTGACCTGGCAAAACAATGTGCATATATGCAACTGAGAAAAATTGTATTGGGGATTTCACAACAGCGCACTGTTTTCCTAGAGTCTATTTCTTATAGAAACTGTCTGCAGTTATTGCCTACCTATATCTGTTTTAGTGAGTTATAAGAAAGTTGTCTGCTATTGTGGAGATGAATGTTTTTTGACAAGCTATTCATATGCTTCTAGTTTTCTAGTTTTGTGTATTTTGTTGTATTTGTTTGTTTGTTTACATATACGAGTGTGTAACAATTCTGCAATAAGCCTTTGTGGCCTGGAAAAGTTTGCAGAACATGTAGGGATTTAAGAATGAAAAGGCTGTGGATGAATATTGTTTCATGCTGCTGTCTTCTGCTTTCAGCTAGCTTAGTTTACTGTCTCATTTATGTCTTTTTATCCTGTCTTCAAATGTTTTTCCTCTTATTTTATTCTTTCTTTTGTGTTCTTTTCCCTCCTCTTTTCCCCCTTTTTTGTCTTAATTTTTTCCCCTTGTGAAATGCCCACTTTTTCTGTGGTCCATATGTTTTGCAACCAAAAGTCAGTCTATGTTAGTATCTGGTCTTTTGACATAAGTATTAAATATAGACCATTTGTATCACATCTTTCGGAAAGTCATAATGCTTAAATTTTATGACTAGTATTGTTAAATGACTTTCTACTTGGCTTTTCCAGTACTCTAAATTTATGAGACCTTTTATAATTTCGGATCAGGGAGAATGGACCATAGTGTTACTGGCATAGTGGAATGACATGAAAAAGGAAAATTTATTCAGATTTGTAAGTTTTCTCTGTTTTACATTGTCTAGAATGAGTAGCTTGGCTAGCAGCCTTCATGATACAGTAAACTCTGGTGTCATATACTATACCACATTGGACCAAGTGCTACCCTATCTGCAGATTCCATGTGACTGGCCAGATTTGTATGATAAGATGCTTCTAGGATTGCATATCTCACTCAGGTAGGCCAGACCTGAACTGTCATGCATTCTCTGGCTACCATCTTTGCTAGATAGATGTCAGGTGAATTTCTGTCTCACCTATCTCCTTTTATGGTTCTGTGCTAGTTTGCCACTAAATGTTTGCTTGTTTTTACTTCGGTCTTCGGTTTCTCACTCAAGTGGCTCATACATTGATTGCGATTATTTTTCAACATTCGGTAATGTTTTTGTTTGGGGGGAAGTTTACTCATCTTGGTTTAATGGTCATTGTTACATTCAAGGTGGTTGGAGTAAACCAGTTCAGTTCTTTGTCCACTGGTCTCTGCATTACAGATCCCTGGGTTGTTGGCATTGCACCTTCATTGAGCTATAAATGCAAGAAGTATGTTCATGGATATAATATTCCTTCAGAATAAGTTACATTGAACTGAAGTGAAAGAGAACCTGATTTTTACCCAACCTTCGTGCCATAACCAAAACGAGGTACCCAAATGTTTGTGGCCTAGTGGCAGTTTGAACACATACCCTCTTCGTTTGCACTTGTATCAGCTTCAGCTTCCACTTAATTGCATTTGGCGCATGATTTCTGCAGCTTTCGAGTATAAATATTTCAGCTCATCACAATATTGCAACCCTTCTAGGGAAATAAATTTCAAGCAAGACCTCTGAGGGGAATGCCTGTTCCTGCCTCTTTGACCTTTGTCTTGGATTGAGGGAGTTAGAACCAAATCTTTCATCCACAAGAGTCTGTTATATTGTGACTTTTGGTGGATTTAGGTCAGGATTCAAGAACCACACTGCCCATTCCCTCGGGCTGTCCCATGGCTGGTTCTTAGGGAATTCCCCTGTTGAGGACTGTGCGTAGTTCTTGGGATCAGGGGTTCGCAGTGCCCAAAGTGCAGGAGACGAACACCCAGGCCCTACGCTGTCAAGATGACCATATATCTGCATCTCCAACCTGAGAGAGTGAAGTCCATTCCCTGAGGGGTTCTTTTCTCTCAGGTGCTTTCCTCTCAGAAGGTGGGAGTGGGAGTTTCCTGCCCAGCAGTCTCACAAGGGCCAACTTTATTCTTAAGCTCAGGTCTGCACTAACATGAGGTCACCTGCTTTCCTGGTCAGACTGGGCAGTCAGGTCAATTTTATGATGACTACCAGGAGGCCGGCCACCCAAACTCGTCTCATACAGGCCCACTGTAAGCCATAGGACTTTCTAGGGGAGAACTGGGTGTTCGTTTTTTGCTCGCGAGGATGCCTCACTTAAAGTGATGCCTCACTTACAGTACAGCTAACGTGTTTTTTCGGGTCCTCTGCCCCTGCTGTCTGGGCTGAGCAGCCACCACCAAGACTACCAAGCTGCGTACCCTAGCTCACAATATTGTGGCCTCCTGGCCTTCTTGTGCTTCCAGACTCGGGCTCAACACCATCCTGGCCAGGCAGAAGGAGACCAGTAAGCTCCTAGCCAGAGATCGCATAGCTCTTTGAACTATCTAGCATCAGTCTCTCTTTGGCCTACATTCAGTCCTTCCTGACCCACAATGCTTCCCTTAGACAGGACACCACAACACTTGATCCCCCACAAAGGAGTCTGGCCATGGCTGCAAGCAGCATTTCAAAGACTTAAACGGTTTTGATCCAGACCCAATCAAGAGGAGCAGGATTATAAATCTCTGCACCCTATGCAAGGGCAGGGCATTCCTTACAAGCGCCAATAGCCATGGAAGTTGGGCACTTCAAATCAGCTGCACCAGTATTGCCAAACCTGTAAGTACGAGTTGCTTAGGGGTCGAAACCACTACTCTGATCCCCCACACCAGCCTAATCAAAGGCAGTATGGAGCAGGAACTACTTCTAGAACAGGAGTTGCATGCACTCTTGAGAAAGAAACAGTCATGGAACTGTCTTCCCCCTAGTCTTATATAGACATTTTCATAGTCCCCAGATCAGTGTGTGGTCAGAGCCCAGTGATGAACCTTGCACCCTTTATTTTCTCATGAATGTTCTTGTCAAGATATGTAAGATGGCAACATCTTTCCCAATAAAAGACTCTTGTCAGATGAGTGTTTTGACAACATCCATCAGCCCAAAGGATGCCTACTTTCACATCCACTCCCACCCTTTCAGAGGCGGTCTATGAGGTTTGCTTAATATGGCTGTGTGATTCAGTTCCCTGTAGATGTCTTCTTCTATGTCAAATTTTCTCCAGCTTTGTTACTACTGGATGACTGACTGATCCTGGCAGATTTGGAGAATCTCTGTTGGGCTCACACTCAAGACTGTGCTAGCCCTCTGCTCCCTACAAATGCCGACACATGCAATCTCGCCCGAGTCAGTCCTTTGACTTCTTAGGGAGATAGTTCAATGCTGTGTCCATGTGTGTCTTTTCTGTGTGTGCTCACCTGGAGAAGTTGACCTGTTTGCTGTCACAGGTTTGATGGAGATGGTAATGATGACGTCCATCAGTTTTCTTCTGGACATACTGGAATCTTTTGCTCCATTCATCATTCTGGATTGAGCCTTGAAAAACTGTCTTAAGAGAGCCTTCAGACAACATTGGCTTTGTCTTGCCAGTCATGGACATTTGCTTCCCCTGTAACAGTGGCAGCATGGACCAGTCTGGTTCAGAAACTGACCAAAGTTTCAACCCCAGGGCCTCCATATGAGATCTTTCTCGCTCTCTCTCTCTCTTCTATTTTATTTTACAGCTACTAAAGAATGATTGATGGCAAAGTATTTGATATTACCAGAAAGCTCAAGACGTGATCTTTGCGAGCATACTATTTTCAAATAAGAACTTCCAACACTTATACGCACCGCTACGACAAGAACAACATAGGTCACAGAGTATAAACGCATGCTCACGTCCCAGTAGTAACTGTACTGTGCTGTACTGAAGTCTAAAGGAGCTTTGAAACATCTCTATCTCTCACTCTCTCCCTTTCTCTTTCTTTCTCTCTCTCTCTCTCTCTCTCTCTCTCTCTCTCTCTCTCTCTCTCTCCACACACACACACACACACACACACACAAAGACACAGCGAGCGAGCGAGAAAGCGAGTGAACGAGAGCAGACAACTCAGATGGTAAAGTTTATAATAGCTCGTGAATTCCCACACCTAGTACCTAGCAGACAGTTTATCGAGGAAGATAGTACAGACCTAACACATGGTATTGGAATTTTCTGGTCAGGGGGGTCACTTCATTCCGTTATCAGTCAGAGCATCAAGTGTAAAGCTACACCAACTAAACAGGCTCTGTCCCTTAGCTAAAACCTTCTGCTAAACACTGCTGGTAGTTGTTCCCGATATTCTTTACAGTGAAAGCTGCCAGAATTTTTCAAAACTTGACCTGCACTATATGGCCGGTGCGTCTTTAGGGAACAGACGCCTTACTGGCACTAGGGTTACGGTGCAGCTGGAGGGAACTTTTTCGGCACCGGCTCCTGGTGGCTGGTGTGTCGGGAAAAGGTTAAAGACATCATGTGTCATAAATGTTACATTATCATTTGAAAAATCTTCTAGACAGTAAATGCCCTTTTCAATCCAGCCAGCATGTTTTATCAGATCATTTCCCAATTTTGATTTTTTTCCCATTAATTGGAATCAGTTCAGACAGTAAGTCTATGTTACTTTTATATATCTTCAGAAATTTTTGTACGCGTTTGTTGTAAGAATATGTTTCAGAATAAGTTATTAACTGTATATAACCTATAGCTAGAACCATATTTTCTACTTCAGTTTAACCCTCTCACATTTGCATATCTCGCAGAGAAACTTCCCTTAGTATTCGTGGTTTTTCAGCTTTTTTCAAGGAAAATATGGTTCATGTACACTATACAGCACTACTCAGTCGTCATTTGTCTTAGAGCAAAAATTTTTGGGAGAAGTGTTTATAAGTGAACATACTTTGGTTTGCATGTCAATATGTGTGTCTTACTTGTGCATGTCGTGTCGTTGTCCCCTCTATTGTCACATGCCCCAGGTGTTTTCAAGATGACATCTTAATGTTAGTAAACATACACAGTATAACATGACATACAGACGTTTGTGAGCTACAAACAATATAGAGAGGCCTACCCATCACTCCTGTCACAATGGTAATCCTTGTGAATTGTCACAGTGTCACCAAATCCATGTCACTAACTGTACGTGTTTTCAGTCAAAGAACAGGAAAAGCACTACAAACTAACACTGCTTCACAGTCTACTTTGTACACTTCATGGAGAAAAACAAGTAGCTATGTATATATGTGACCTCCCACCACCAATTCAGTCTTAACTCGCAATCAGTCGAACAGCGCTAGGAGCTGAAAAGGTAACTGAAGGTCTATCTGGGGTATTTTGACTTTTTCTCAAAATCGATTTCTGTGGACCATAATCTATCCCACACAGAATTTTTTTTCTTGAAAAAAATCATTAATCAATTTAAAATGGTATTTTAATGCACTGATCGTAGCAGAAAGAACACAATTTCTTAGGAAAAGTATCTATTTTTGTCAGTTATTGTGAACCTAACCTGCACAGATCCCCACATGTAATATACTGACAGAAAACTTTGGTGCACCTTTCGGATAATGAAAGCTGAAATTAGAAACAAACCAGGTCACAGCCACCAAATAAGGAAATTGTAAAAAATGTGTAGGAGAGTACGTAAAAACTTTAGAGGCCGTTTTCTCAAAATGGCCGTCATACATCTTAATGACTCTAAACATACATAACGTCTACATCTTTTTGAGTACAAGCTTTATTAAATACCAAAATAATCAGCAGAATGTACACTTTCCAGTGACATGTATATATCAAAATACCCAAAATACTAGTTAAGACTGATTTCGTGCTGGGAGGTCACATATATATATATATATATATATTATGTATGTGAGAGTACAATCGTGTCGGTCACTGCTAGTGTGCTTATTGGTTGTCATGTCATCTGAGTCATTACCGTGTCACAAAATTGTCAGTTTTCAGGTGCAGATCCTAACATGTTCACATGTAATTATTGGCTGTTGTTTTGGTGCACAAGATTACTGTCATGGTAGTCCCTAAAACAGTCATGGCTGACACAACACAGTGGAATTTGACAAAATCTGCACTGAAATGACGTTTCTACATGTCAGTTTGTGGGTGTCAGTCACCCTACGATGACACACAGGCGACAGACTCTTTTGCGTCCTATCTTGACCAGCTTGTGGTGGTCGATTGTACAGCAGTCGGAGCCTCGGTGACTAGTTTCCGCTTTCCTGTTGTCAACTTATGGCAAGTAAACCCACCCCTCAGTTGGTCGGCGACATCAGCTCGGAAGGAGAGGTGATCGTACCTTTTCTTGACAGGTGAATCATGTGTCGATTTCTCCCAGATGAGAAAAGCCTGAACAATACACAAGTTGACGAAGGAATTGAAGATGTACCTATAGTAGGCCATGTACTGGTCACACTTGTCAACGCCTCCTATGTACTTATTGTAGGCAGCGATGACAGTGGGTATCTCTTTGTCACCTACGGTTGATTTTCTTGTGGCTGATTGGTGCTGAGCATGAAGATCTGGCGTTCATCTTTTACACGGTGGCCATCAGAGAACTTTGTTGCACCTGTAGCAGATCATCTCTGTTGGGTAGTTTGGCCGCCTTCACCTCGTTAGGAAGTCCTTTAAGATTTGGCATAATTGTTGCGCAGGCATAGGTCCCTTTGCTGGACAGGTGTTTCAAAAGGGGCACTGACGAGAAAAAGTGGTCAAAATAAAGGTGCCTGTGTTGGTTGTAGTAATCTGAGGCCAATTTGTTGACCACCACCTCTGCCGGGCTGATGTTGGTATTTTGATGGCTATGACGACCTGTGTAGATGTCAAACACCGCACAGCATCCACTTTCTGCATCACACAGTTGCCAAGCCTTGATCCCCCATTTAGTAGGTTTTGCGGGCATATACTGTTTGAAAAACACCCTACCCTCCCTTTGAACCCAATTATTGAGTCATCAATGCTCAAGTCACGGCCAGGGTTGTATCGTGACTTGAAAAGAGGCTGGATAATATCAATGAAAGGCCTGATCTTGTACAAAGAGTCGTAGTTCGCTCTGTCATGCCCAGGTGTGTTCGATGTGTCATGCAGGTGAAAATACTGATTGATTTTCAAAAACCTTCTTTTAATACTGCTAATCCAAGGGTCTTTGAATTGTGGATCAGTCGACTACTAGTACAAATCAATCCGCAGCCAAGCCTGTAGCAATGATCTTCTGTTTTGCATACTTGTTCGTTTCCACTGCCGCCGTTTGAAAAAAGATTCCAGTAGAAATAAGAAAAAATCAAAAGGTTTTGCATTCGCAGGCAATGCATGTGAAGGGCCAGTTTCGAGATGGAATTTGTTAACCTGGCTTGCTACGGCAGCGCATCGCCACGTCGTCTGCAATTTCGTTAACGGCACATTGTCTTCAGGGTCGCTTTCTTCCTCGTCTTCCTCCTCCTCATCGTCTCCATCAGCAACATCAATTTCTACATCTAATCCTCCATCTTTTTCTCTTTCCACCTGCTCTATTTCTCTCAAAATAAGTTCTAATTCCTCCTCTGTATAATCTTCCCATTCTACTTCTTTGTGCTGCATCGCCATCTTTCTCGTTCACACAAAGACAAGAATGGAATGCGGTCATTTCCTTCTCCTGTGTTGTGAACGATGCCAGTGGGGGCGTCTTAATTTAGTGTTAATAGTTCATTGGTCCTTCTTGGACCTACCCGCCAATTTTCATTCATACAGAGTGAGCTAGCTCAAGGTTACAGTGTGATGGAAAAGTACAGGCCATGTATGCAATCATGCGGCCGGATGCGGCTAGGGTGAACAGATGCGAGAGAGGTGTGTTTGGCCGGATGCAGCCAGAGTGAATGGGATAGGGTTAAAAAAGGGTAGAGTTGATAGGAAATAATTTTTCCATTTGTCTTTTGTTGTTTTAAACTGTCTCAACAGGTGGTTTAAACTGTCTCAACATGGAAAGGCTGCAATGAATTTCTTTATATCCAGTATGTTTAAACCTCCGTTTTTTTATGCCTTTTTGAATCATCTCATTTTTGCCTTTCCAGACAAATAGAAAACACATGCTCTCCCTCACACAGGAGGACCTCCTCTTAGTGCAAGAGAGGTCTTGGGCCCAGCAGCGGCATATCTCCCTCTCGCAGCGCTGCCTGGCAGACTGGAAGGAGACTGCCAGGAGGGGTCTGGAAGTGGATCCAGTGGTGGATTCCTTCTTGGGTGGTCTGGTGTCCGCTCTTCAGGACCCAGACTACGAGCCCGTTTCTCTCCGTCAGTCACCTGTCTCTCTCGCAATGGTTGCTTCCATACAATCCATGGCAGAAAGGCCTCAAGTACTCGGCCGATGCCTTTGCCAGACCACACCTCAATTCAGTCCTGGCAAGGCGAATTACCATCTTCGGTCACCCGCTCTTCATCCGCCAGAGCTTCCTCGAGAGCTGTGTCACTTAGGTCTGGTTCCCTCTATGGGACCCACGTGCAGGCCACTATCAAGAGTCGGGCCGAAATCAGGAGGGACCTCGCCCTTCACTCTGGTCCTGCTCGCCTCGCAGCGAAGCGCCCTGCTCCGGCGGCTCCCCCACCCCCTTCCCAGGGGCCTCCACAGGAGATGTTTCACGCCTCCTTCAGCCCCAAAGGGGCTAGGGCAAGCACCCCCACAGGCGATCCTGTGGGCAGTCTGCCCCGACACATAGACACTTTCAGATGAAAACCCCTATGTCCATCTGTGATGCCTTGCACCCGGACGACTGGGGGATGTTAATTGATCTCAGAGATGCATATTTCCATCTCTTATTCACCCAAGGGACAGGACGTACCTCCAATTCGTTTGGAGGAACCGATTCTTCCAGTTCAGGACTCTTCCCTTTGGTCTCACTCCAGCCCCTTGGTTATTCACGAAGGTGGCTCGGGAGCTGTGCACGCACGTTCAGAATAGGGGTATCCTCCTCGAGGCCTATCTCGATGATTGGTACCGGCTCCCCAGGGTCCCTTGGGTCCAATCATCAGTGACCAAATGGCACTCCCGGTCCTGGCTAGCCCAGGGAGTCCCTATCACACACACCCCTCCTCAGCAGGACTTGTTCACGGATGCGTCCTACTCCGGGTGGGGGGGCCCACGTGGCCCGCTGACAGTGGCAGGTCAATGGTCACAAGATCTCCTTTCCTGTCACATCAACATGCTGGAACTGGAGGCAGTTTTTCAAGCCCCCAGAGACTTTCTCCCCTTTCTGAAGGGAAAACATGTTCGCATCAACACGGACAACACTACCGTGGCTTGTTACATCAACAAGCAAGAGGGCGCCCACTCCCACTCCTTGTCTCGGAGAGCGGAACAGCTTCCCCTCTGGTGTGAGGAACAGTCCTTTTGGATCTCAGCGATGCATGTCCCGGGAAAGATCATCATACTTGCAGCCTCCCTCAGCAGCTCCCACAGGATTGTTCCCTCAGAACGGCCACTGGTCCATGCAGTTCTGGAGCCAGTGTGGGCAGCGTGGTTCAAACCACAAGTGGACCTGTTTTCCACCAGGTTCCACCGCCGCCTTCATCTGTATGTTTTTCCAGTCCCGGATCCTTCGGCTTGGCCTGTGGATGCTCCGTCCATCCCATGGTCACTCCTGTCGAGCTATGCCTTCCCTCCGTTCCCCTAACTGGGAAAGTTCTGCGGAAGGCAAGGGCAGATTCGGCCACGATGGTTCTCGTGGTGCCTCGAAGGCCCGCCCAAACATGGTTTCCGAAACTGCTGCACCTGTTCCATGTGCCTCCAATAAAACTCACTGTGACAGGCCAGGCCAGTCCTTGCTTCAACCAAGGTCAGGCATTCTGCACAGCAATCACGGCTGCATTTTCCCAGCCATTCTGCCACCCTTTAGTTGCGAGCCGGCGTCGCCTGCGTGTGCTATTTTTAACCAGGCAAGGTTGACCAAACTCCGTCAGTGTAGCGCGTCTTTGAGCTCCCGCACTAGTGATAAAGGGACGGGTGAAAAGAGTGTGGGGAGTGGAAGGGAAGGGGCGCAACTATTAATAGCCGGCAGAAAATGGCCAACTAAAGTATCTCGGATTTGTGCGCTGTGCAATCCAGAGGCTCTAAACTTTTATGCTTGGCTGCTGTGCAGGACTCAATGTCTTCATTAGGCTTGTCCCCAGTGATCGGCCCTGTGGAGCAAGCGCACAGACTGGGCACTCAGGGAATGTATAGTGCCCACTGGCACGGTTGGCCTTCTGGGTGCTCCTCAACTTTCCACTCACCCTCTCACTTGCAGTTGGCCAACTACCGCGGCTTTCTTCGTCGGAGAAAAACCTTTTGTCCTCCTCAGTGAAGGGACGCAGGGCAGCCATCTACACCACCATCACCCAGTTGGGTGGTCCTTCCTTTGTGGACGACCCTCTCCTGCGGGATATTGTCCGAGGGGCTTCCCTTCAGGAAGCCTATCGGGGCCCCGCCGCACCCTGCCTGGGAATCTCCTTCTCGTCTTCTCCTCCCTGGGACTTCCCCCCTACGAGCCCATCAGGGAGTGTTCTCTCAAGTTCCTCTCGTTCCGGACGGCCTTTCTACTCCCTCTAGCGTCGGGGAGGCACTGTAGCGAAGTGCATGCTCTTAGCAGACCCCGGGGATGTCGCTTTGAACCTGAGGGCTCAATGTCTCTCCGCCTACTCCCGGACTTCTTGGCCAAGAACCAGTCGCCA
The DNA here is from genome assembly GCA_030674185.1 of Monoplex corrugatus. Classification (NCBI taxonomy): domain Eukaryota; kingdom Metazoa; phylum Mollusca; class Gastropoda; order Littorinimorpha; family Ranellidae; genus Monoplex; species Monoplex corrugatus. The sequence goes on along the minus strand of CM060312.1, from coordinate 42,948,652 downwards.
GGTTTTCTTTCTCTGTCTATCTCCATTCATCCCCTGATGTCTATCCTTGCTCCGGATGACAAAATCTTCTCGCCAGAAGCAGTGCCACCTGTTTCTCTCTTACAACGAAAGTTATAAGAAGGCCATTAGCTGCGCATCCATCTCTCAATGTCTGTGGACAATCATCAAGGATGCGTATGCAAAGCCGGGCTCAGATTTGGCTGTCTTCTCCCCGAGGCCCCATGAGATCAGAGCATGGGCCTTGTCACTGGCATTCACTCAATGCCTGCCTCCAGAGTGTCCTGGACGCCGCGCATTGGCGTTCTCCGGGTACGTTCATTCCATCCTACCTGCACGACGTCTCCCGTCTGCGCGACGATGGATCCAGGGGTATCGCTTCTGCTGTGGTGGCTCAACACCCCATCTTTGCCGCACGCCCTGACTCATCTCATTCCTCCAGGCGTTAACCAGGTAAGCCCTCCTTCCAAGTAATGCTATTCTGTATCAGTGAGCCACGGTACAGTATGTGTAATTAAAAGGAAATTTTCCTTCTAAAATTACGTTTAATCAACATACTTACTGTTGCTCACGCAGAGTCCCTCCCATCCTCCCCGCCTTCCTGGTTCCTTCCATTCCTGCCTCATAAACAATAAAGTCCGAAAGGACCATAACTCTGAGAGTATCCATGTCTTGCGCATGCTCATGTGATTTTCCTCTTTTCGAGGAAACCAAGACGCTGACTGGTAATGGAGGAAGGGAGGCAATGGGGCGGACCTACGGTCTGACGCCCGTCACATCGGGGTTGCCTCCCTTGACTCGCCTGGCGAGCCGGTTTTTCCGACAAAATGCTGGCCTTTCTGCCTCTCGAAGGAGACCCATACCCGTGTCGCCCTTCAGCCATAGGGGCTGAAACGTTAGCAGCAGAACCACAGTTGAGCTGTACACAGGGGGCAAGTACGGAATCGACAGAACCGCAGTTGAGTTGATTACCGTGAGGGGCAGTGTGAAGGCTGCAAAATGACAAAAACTCAACATTACCGCAGCTGAGTTGAGGGCTCGTGGTCACCGCAACAGAACCGCAGTTGAGTTGCGATGACTTTGAGAGAGTGAGAGAGAGTAGACGAAGGAGACAGAGGAGGGAGAGACAAAGGTGAAGAGAGAGCGAGTTTTGGCGCACTGGGCAAACCTCCGGTCTGTGGGTTGGAGAATTCGGCGGACGAAATCTTTTTAACCCTCACGTTGCCACCCAAACGCTTCACGTAAGTTTCTCCCATTCATGAAAACATAGGCAAGACAACACAAAACAGCAATGACAATCAATCGATTGCAAGCAAAGTAGCAAAATACATAGCTGCTCAGAGCATACGAGGCGAGCTGGAAGATGGCTGCCGAGAAAAGGCATCAGTGAGCCACGGTAAGTATGTTAAATTAAACGTAATTTTAGAAGGAAAATTTCCTTTTCTGAAGATAACTTACAAATTCATGTACAGTAGAGCAATATCTGTAAGTGAATTAGTTTGGATAAGATGAGCTCTTGTTTCTGGTAGCTTTTATAAATCTTCTTGTTCTTCACATCTGTTTACATCATTTGTAAATCAGTCACTAAATTTTTAAATCTTTTGAGATTCCACTGAATGTTCAGATGCTGTTGTATGCAGCATATATGAATATTTGACTTCTTTTTGTATGTAGCATATATGAATATTTGACTTCTTTTTATTTCCTAACCAGATGGCTTGTGTCTTGTCAGCATTCATAAAAGCCCTGAGGCACTTCATAATTTAAAAACAAGGTTTGGATGTCTTAAAAGACACTTTACCTCCATTATTCATTAACTGAGCTTCATCTCAGACTGTTATGTTGTGTTCCTTATTATTTATCTCAATGCTTTTTGTATCTTTATATTTTTATATCATAATCGATAGAAAATGTCCATGCATAATACAAGTAAGGAAGAAGAGAGTAGGTCACCTTATCTGCAGCTCCTTTCTGCATTGAACCAGCTTGTAGTTTTGCTATTAACAGTAAATGTTGTTTTATAATTTTTAATGAAATATATCCATTTACAAATATTTTCACCAAACCTGTATGTCATTAGAACTTCAGAATAAAATTACCAGTCAAGGGAATCAAAAGTTTTCTCAAAATATAGGCAAAGTAAGAAGCCAGGTAATTTTTTATATCTAAGCAACCAGTGTATTAGTCTTATATTGTCTCCTAGGTATCTGTATGCTACAAAGCCTGTTTGATCTTCACAGATTAAGTTTGGAAGTATGGTCTTGATTTTATTTGTGATGAATGTAGCAGTCTTGTATACAGTGGAGTCTGCCTGCAACAAAATTCATTGAGACAGTTATGTGTACATTATAGCAACCATTCACAGTAGCTTCAAGGAAAAAACCCAGTGATCTTACTCAGTGCTCATTGCTTGTTACCGTGCTGATGGAATTCCTGTATTATTCATATTATTTTATTTGTCATCATTATGACGTTTATCAGCTCAGTCACTGAAGTGTCCAAAAGGAAATGCATGCACACACACACACACACACACACACACACACACACACACACACACACACAACACACACACACACACACACACACACACACACACACACACACACACACACACACACACACACACACACATTACTGCTGGTGTTATATCACTGTGTGGAACATGGCTGGCAGTTAGATCTCAATGATGCTTGAAGAAATCTAGCTTAATATGCTGATCACTGTGCAGTACATGAGTAGTTTTACCATTCTTGAGTGCTTGTAAGTTCAAAAGCAAGATACAAAGTAGGCTTGACCTTTGGGAAACAACACCTTGTTCATACATAGAGGAATTTGTTAAGCACAATAGTAGATTTTTTCCACATCCGTACAACAGTTTTGGTTCTGTATAACATTGAAGAACTCTTATCCTGATGTTAATTGATAGGCATTTGTTGGTAAGAACGCTTTTCATGTTCTTGAATGCTGTTTAACTTGGCTGATTCTGCTGGTTATTTCTAATGTGCATCTGCCATCTGGTGAGAGGACTGTTCCCAAATATTGAAACTTGTCAGCTTGTCTCAGTGTTGTGCCATTTGTGTTGTTTTGCATTAGGGGATTTCTTGTTTTTTACTGATTACCATGACTTCAGTCTTCTTGCCATTTAGCTCCAGCCCTTTATTTCTGCTTTCAATTTCTATTCACAAGATTTTATAGGTCTTTTCTATTTCTGCAGTAAGAATGGTGTCATCTGCATAACAAAGATTGTTTATCATTTTTCCTCCAACCTTTATCCCAGGACATTCTTCTAGGTTTTTAATGACAGTTTCGCGTGTAAAGTGAAAACAAATCTGATAACGGAACACATCCCTGCCTAACCTCTCTTTCGGTATTTTAGAAATACCTTATACATTTTGTACTCTTGTTGCTGCTGCTGTTTGTTCCTAATACATATTCCTTTTTATTGTTGGATCCTTTCCATTAACATTGAGCCTTTCTAATTGGTTGATCGATTCTTGATGTCTTACCTGATCAAAAGCCTTGGTATAATGAGCAAAACATGAATATAAATCCTTATTCTACCCAGTTTATCTTTTTGTGGAAATTTATTTGCATTCAACTCAATTGATCTTTCTATGGGAGTTCTTAGGATGTGCATTGCATGAATAGTTTTTTTCCCTTCAATAAATCCGCTTTGTTTTTCTGCTGTTTTTCTTTTTGATTCTGTTCCTTGTCTTCATCATGATTATTCTGAATAGAATCTTTGTCATATGACTCATCAAGCTGATTGTACAATGGAGTTTGCATTCTACAGCCCCTGCTTTTTTTTTTTTTTTTGAAGTTCAATGAAAATTGCTTCTGACATATCTTTAGGAATTTTTCCAGTGTCATAAATTTAGTAGTTTAGAGGGACTTTTATTTTTTCAATACCAAATTTATCTAGTGCCTCTGTCGCTTCTGTAGTAATGTAGGGTCCTGGGGCTTTTCCCATTTCCATCTTTTTCAGTGCTTTATTTCGTTAAAGGGCAGTTAGATTTCCGAAATGTACTATGTATTGCATCTTTTTCAAATCATAGTTTCATAGATAACATCGAGTGATCACACCTGCACCCAAGTTAATTTCAGTATCTGCAAAGTCCTGCACGAGTTTTTTTTAGACAGAAGGAAGAAATTTAGCCTACTTTGTTTTAGAGTGACATCTTTCACCAAGTCTCACTTGTCCCACCTGTCAGCATCATCGAGTTCAGTGTTGGCCGCTGCACTCTTTGACACCACCACCTCTCTTCAAGCTGCTCAGTCTTGACTTTTGTGGACAAGGTCTTGAATGTTCAGGCCACTGATGTTGGTTATGTTCTCAACATATGAGATTGGAAGTCTGCCTTTCTTCCTTTTTGCCTCTTTTTTTTCCTTTGAAAATTTGTTGCCATGAGGGCCGTGGTCTTGCTATGTGACATATGGCCAATGTATTTTAGTCTTCTCCTTTTGATGTCTGCTAGTAATGTTCTGGTGTTACCAGGTTCTTCCATGACACTTTCATTAGTTCTTCTATCTGTCCATTTGACTCATAGAAGTCTCTGATGAAACCACATCTCTACTGCCTCTGTTTTTCTGCAGTCAACTTTTCTGAGAGTCCAGGCTTCGCAGACATAAATCATGATTGGCCAGATCAAACATTTTAAAAGTCTAATCTTGAGGCCATTTGGTATGCCTCTGTCTTTCCAGATATTATTAAGTTGGACCATTTTTTGCTTTGCTATTCCAATTCTTATTTTGATGTCTTTGGAGCAGGTACCCAGAGCCTGGAATTCGTCGCGGAAACGAGGATTTCTGCGGAAATCAAAATCGAAAATCGCGCAAAAATTTTTTTTTCGCATTTTAAAAAAAATCGACGACCATACTTAAAAAAAAGTTTTGATGAATATGTCTGTGTATGAACACACTGAAACGATCTGCTGTGTATGATGGATCCTGATCTTGTGCCCAATGTTTGTTAAATACTCTTTTGACTGATATTCATTGTGATTTTCAGTGTATTAGATGCCTTTAAATTTGTCTCCAGAATGCCTCAGAATACACAGATTTTAGTCTTGATTTTAAAAATTTTCCGGGGGAGCATGCCCCGGACCCCCTAGAAGTTTCCTCTTTTTTTTTTCTTAGCAATTCCAGGCTCTGGGTACCATCATCAGTTTTTACAGAACCAAAATATTTGAAATCCTGAACATTTTCTAAAGGAACTTTATTAAGATGTTATGATTGTTTACAGTGTCTTTGCCGTTGATATGTAGCACTTTCGTTTTCTTGTCATTCAAGTCTAGGCCAGCCTTTTTGCCGGCTGGCTGCATCCCTCTGTTTAGAATTCTTCTCATACTGGTAATGTTACCTGATAATAGCGCAGTATCATCAACATAGTGCAGGTTTGTAAGTTTTTTTCCTCCTATCTTTATGCCTATGCCTTCTATATCAGCATCTCTCATGACTTGTTCCGTATAGACGTTAAAGAGATATGGTGAGAGGATACAACCTTGTCTAACTCCCTGCAGATGTTGAAGAATTCACATTTCTGACTGTTCCATCTAATTGTAGACTTTTGGTCTTTATATGATGAGACATTTAATGAAGTGAGATGTTTAGGAAAGCCCATTTTGACCATTGCCTTGAATAGATGGAGATGAATGATGATGTCAGATCATTTTGCTATAGTCTGTGAAGGTGACAAAAACTTCTTTATTTTCTCTATGAGTATCTGTACACAAATAATGTCAGTTGCGCCTCTGTTATATATGTAGCCTGCCTGGCAGTCATACAGCTCTTTCTTCTATCTTCTTCAGTCTGTTGAGAATAATTATGAGCAAATCTTACTGGCGTGGCTGGTTAGGGCAATGGTTCTGTAGTTGTTACAATCTTTGACATTGCCACTCTTATACAGCATCACAAATTCATGAAGTTTCCAATCTGTTGGCCACTGTTGAGTATTCCAGATTTTACAACAAAGATGGTGCATTGCTTTTAGGCTTCTTTTCCTGCATGTTTTAGTAATTCTCAGGAACATAGTCAGTTCCTGGGGATTTTCTTGTTTTTAAATGCTTGGTGGCTGCTTCAATTTCAGCTTCAATTTCACTTCCTACCATGGGGATGCCAGGGGCTCTTTTGGTATATACAGTATCCCACCTTCTAGAAATTCTGTGCTAGGTGGTCATCACTATCACAGTCAGGTCCTGGTTTTGTTTTTGAGCTTAGAACAGTAATTCTCCATGTCCTGTCTATCATAGTGTAGTCTTATCTGATTTCTATTTTCTTATTGTCATTGTCTGTTTTTTTTGAGTTTCCAGGTATATCGTTTATGATAATGCTGTTTCACCAAGTAGAGCGTTTAATTCAATGATTTTTTCTTGCGTTTGGGATGTTGATATAATTAGCCTAAACATGGATCTAGATCTGTTTTTCAGAAGCCTTGTCTATGGGTTGGGGAGCCCACACAGAGATGCAGCATGCACAGCCTTTTGGAATAAGGAAATCAGCTGACATTTATATATGTGCTGAAGTTGGAAGCTGTTTGGAAGGCCCTCTTCACAGGTGATAACAAAGTTTTCCAGAACAAACAAGAAGGGGGAGAGGGATGTGTGAACTTGGTGGACTATCTGCAAGCTGAAGACTTCCTCTTATCATGCCATGAGGTGGACTCTTGTTTTGAGACTCGGCAGGGAAACTGAGCCTGCTGGCAGTCCCCCTGAACAAGTGGTATTGTATTCTCCTCATGAAATGGATTCTTAAAAAAAACAACTGATCTTTTGTTGGCTGCAGTATTGTTGCTTCCACTCCATGATGGACCTTTTGCAACAAAGTTCAGCAAATGCGCTCTGTAAATGTCTCTCCTGCCTCAACCAAGAGGCCTGGGAGATGGATGCTCTCTCAACAGGCTGGAGGATACTTCTGGGTTACACTCTCTATCCTTTCCCAATCAAATCAAAAGTATAGAAAGCAAGGCTCAAAACCCTAGGCTGATCAGGATAGTCTCACTGTGGCCAACTCAACATTGTTCCCAGACCATCAGTCTCTGTGCCATGAGGCCCTCCACCCCCACGCCCTCTGTAATGTACTGGAGGTCATTGTCTTCCACGATGATGGTTCTATTTCCCTATTCTTCTCTCCTAAGTTTAGAACGAAGAGCCAGCCTCAGGATGGACTTATTCTCTGTTATTTGTCTGCCCCCTTTCCAACATTTTGGGCAAATCAGATGATGACCATTTTCTTTGTCCATTGCATTTTGGTTTGCACCCAGAGCAAGCGTGCTATGCACAATGGTCTCTCCATTTCTGTCAGTGAGAAGTATCACAGTACTTTCCTGCTTGACTGGCATTCTGATGGATCTCTCAATCACTTACACAACCCAAGCAGCTGATAAGGTCATAGATGTGCTGAACCTCCTAGCGCTTGAGGTCCAGGCGCTGCCACTTATCTGGCTTTTTTCCATTCTGTTCCTCTCAAAGCCATGTGATGGCACACTTCCACTTGGAAACTACCTTTATCAATCATTGTCTTAGGGATCTCCACATGACCTGTACAGATGATTCTTTGGGGATGTCTTGTAGTGACAGATTTGACCTTTTCTCCCTTTCCGCCACCAGCCTCCTTGTTAGAATCATGGAGGTGACATACCCTTCCTTCATTTCAAATTCTGCACTTGGTCTGATGTGGTTTAGTATATAACTCTTAAAATGAGGAATATACTAACTGCATCAAACCCCAGTTCCTGCCCTTCCATTCTGGCCCATATCACTTTAATATTCATGAGAGAATATTTTCTATGGACCGTCAAATGAATAGTTTCAGTTTTAATTTCTCAAGATGACGCCTCTGCGCTCGGAATGAATTCCATATGCACTAACATCACAGGTGCCATGTGATGGAGAAGATCCAAAATCATCATGGCACAAGCCTTAAGCCTGCACATAAACCCATGAGCTGGCCAGGTCCTCAGGTCCTACCTAGATAGTTCCATAACCCTGCGGTTCATAAGAGAGTGAGGTGGCAGAATAACATTAGTTAGGTCTGGGCTACCAGAGTGTGAGAAGGGCTGATTAAGGATGTATAACATAGAAGTGTCAGATTACACAGATCTGGCTAAATAGAGGGAATCAGCTGGAAGGTTAAAACTCAATCCAATATAATATGCGTATACAGCTAAGCAAGGCAAATATACAGCAGCAGGCAAATATAACACTAGACAGGACCAGATCATGCTAAACCAAGTCCCTCTAGAAAATGTCAAGGACTTTAGATATTTAGGTTCAGTCAAGACACACGATGGAACATGCTCAAAAGACATAAAGATGATAATTGGAATGGCCAAGAACAGTATGGTTCAATTGAACAATATTTGGAAAGACCACAGCATAACAGCAGACCTTAAGATAAAACTCTTAAAATGTCTTGTCTGGCCAGTGATGTTATACGGCTGCGAGGCATGGACAATGAAGAAAGAGGATGAAAGACGAGTGGAAGCAGCAGAGCTGTGGTTTTACCGAAGACTGCTGAGGGTCAAATGGACGGATAGGCGCTCAAATGAAAGCATACTGAATGAGTTGGGTACTACACGCAAGCTTCTAGTACTCATACAACGGAGGAAACTGAAATATGTTGGACACGCAATCCGTAATGAGAGAACAGACTTGATGTCCACTGTCCTCCAAGGTAAAGTGGAAGGAAAGAGAAACAGAGGACGGCCACCTGCATCACTTGCTAGAAACATCACAAACATCAGTGGCAAGAAACTCCAGGAGGTGGTCAGACTTAGCCAAGATCGAGAGTGCTGGAGGCAACTTGTGAGGACATCATGTGCAGCGGCCAACACTGTTCCCGGTGACGCCGACAGGTGAGACAGGTGAGACAGCTAAGCAAGGATTTATGAAAATATTAACATTTTAGTGTGTGGACACCCTTTGGTCCTGCTAGAAGTTTTCCTGTATCATTAGAAAAGTGTATTTATCCTTTTACATACTCAGTTTGTCTGTGAGTTTCCTGCAGGTAGGTGGTGAATAGAATGAGATTGAGAGAGTGAAAGGGTTCACAATGTGTATACATCTCATTTTCTGAACATCACAACAGCTGTGGTATCACATCTCAGCAAGACTTGTTATCGCTCAGCCTTTTTTTTTTTAATGTTCCAGTTCTCATTTTCTTTTCTTTTTTGTTTTTTTAATTTTTTTCCTTTCAAATTCCAAAATGTTCTAATCTGTGATGTTCATAGAAAATAAATGAGAGGCAACAGTCGGTGCCAAGCTGATGACTACTACTTGACATTTCACTGTTTACAGTGAAAGTTGGTAATAAAGTCTCATCTTTTCCGGATTCCTATTCATCATTTGAAATTGTCAGCAACATAGGATTTGATCATAGGTGGTTTCCATCGAGAGGCATATAAGGACATTGAAAACTGTATGTAAAACCCAGAATCTGTAAGGTAGACTGACTAACCAGGGGGGTAATTGTCTTTGGATCTGCAGATTTCCATGGCAGAAAGAATCCTTTTCTTCAAATCCACGTTCAGCTTTGTTTTTTCAAAGTGAATTAAATAAATGTGTGAGTACAACTTGTGATCTAATACATAGAAGTATAGAACATAAATTGTTCTGAAATGATTGTTTATAAGCTCTTTGAATGCCTTGTTTATAAGCTCTTTGAATGTCTAATGTCGTGCCTGAAGATGTGCTGGATTGCACCTATTTTAATCCATTAAAAACTTTTGCAGGGGAGCATGGCCCTTGACCCTTTATAGCTTTCCTCCTTTATTTTCTTTTCAGCAGTTCCCATCCCTGGTTAGTGACACCATTATGTTGGGTTTGTGTACAGGTTTATGTCATGATAGTTTTGGACCTCCATCAAACAGCACTTGTGATGTAGCACATATTGGATAATCCAGGTACTGTGATGCCATCTGCAGCACTGTGAAACTGAAACTGGATTGAAATTCACAATCTGTGGTTACTGGTATCCTCCATGGGAATGCCAGGGGCTCCATCAGTATATATATAGTATTCCCACCTTCTTGAAATTCTGTGCTAGAAATTTCCTCTTTTCTGTCACTCTCTTTGTTTCTACCATGTTCCTTTGCTTTCTGTCATTTCTTCTCATCATTTTCTGCCATGCTGGTCCATTCACCTGTACGTGTTCAATAGTCTTACATACTTTTTCTAAGGATTTTGGCTCTAGGGAAATAAGATATGCAGAAGCAGTTTTAGGTAATTTAGGCCTGTTTTTATATGTTTTAGTGTCCTTAGTTATGTATATATTTGTATTCAGACATGTTTTTAAATCCCCTGTGTGATACATTGAACAGAGTGGTCAATGCCCAGGACATCTTAGATTATTTGCGCAGATGCATTGATATGTGTACTTAAAATTGTTTTCTTTTTTTTTTTCTTTTTTTAATCAGCTGAAGTATTGTGTATGTTTTGAAACAGGTTATAGCCCTGATATGACTCTACACAGTTGGCTGGGCCTGAACAAAAAAAAACAGTCATTGGTAAGGAACCACTCTTTTTTTAAGTATGAAAAAGAAATACACTGTACCCACCTCAGAATTTGAACAGACTTTACATTAACACAGACATAGACAAAACGCCTACTGGTTTTACCTTCGGAGCTTCAGCTGGGTACAAAAACAACATGTCAACTCGTAACAAGACAGGAATGATACAAATTGGACACACAGTACAGTAGGAAGAGATGGGATGGGGGGGGGGGGGGGAGATAATGATCGTGGTAAAGAAGAAGTAACATAGTGAGGGAGACTTCAGTGAGTTTTGTGGGAGTGGAACAGAAAGAGGGATAATGCTTTCATGAGGTTTAGACCATGTATACTTTGAATCATCATCAGTCCCATAGTCTGGTTGACTGTTGGGGCACCACTGAAGATTTTGCAACCAACTTCCTCCACTCCTCACGGTCCTCAGCTTTCCGCAGAATGATATTCCATTCAAGGCCAGTCCACTCTCTGATATTGTCTTCCCATCTTTTTCTCTGTCTGCCTCTTCGTCTCCCTCCCTGAACTGTTCCCTGCAAGACGGTCTTGGCCAGTCCAGATGATCGTGTGACGTGCCCGTACCACCTCAGTTTGCGTCTTTTCACTGAGGTCAGGAGGTCTTCATACGGCCCGATGGCGTTTTCGATTCGGGTTTTCACTTCCTTATTGGTTATATGATCTTTGTACGAGATACCAAGGAGTTTGCGGAAGCATCTCATCTCCATTGCCTGTATCCTTCTTTCAATGTCTGCTGTTATGGTCCATGTTTCGCATGCATACAAAAATATTGACATGACCAGGGAACTCATCAGTCTGATCTTGGAGCCGATTGCGATATTCTTGTCGTTCCAGATGACTTTTAGCTTGGTCATTGCAGCTGTGGTCTGGGCAATCCTGGAAAGTACTTCGGGCTTTGATCCTTCATCTGATACTATAGCTCCCAGATATTTAAATCTATGGACAGTCTCAAGTTTCTTGTTGTCTATGGTAATGTCAGTGCTGATGCCATTGGTATTATTTGTCATCAACTGGGTTTTCTCTGCACTGATCTGCATGCCATATGCTGTGGAGGCCTCATCAAGATGTTTTATCAAGCTGACTAGCTCTTGCTCTTGCCCAGCTAGTCCGTCAATGTCGTCGGCAAAACGCAAGTTTGTGATTGTTCTACCTCCGATGCTGACTGTTCCCTTGTGGTCTTCAAATGCGTCAGCCATTATTCTCTCTAAGAAGATGTTAAAGAGAGTGGGGGAGAGCAGGCATCCTTGGCGTACTCCAACTGTGGTTCGGAACCATTCTATGTTGTTGTCATGGTAGACTGCACTGGTCGCCTTTTTGTAGAGGCATTCTATGATTCTGATCAGGTTGGCATTGATGTTGTACAGCCTCATGGTTGCCCACAAGGCTGCGTGCCAAACTCTGTCAATGCCTTCTTGAAGTCCACGAAGACGTGGTAAAGGCCTTGCTGGTGTTGCAGGTATTTCTCACAGAGCAATCTGAGGTTGAAAATTTGCTCTGTGGTACTTCTTCCTGGTCTGAAACCTGCCTGCTCTTCTTTTATTATCTCCTCAGCTTGTAGCTTCAGTCTACTCAGAAGGATTTTTAGCATGACCTTACTTGGATGGCTGATCAGGCTGATGGTACGGTAGTTTTGGCACAGTTGTAGGTTGCCTTTCTTCGGGAGAGTGATGATCAGGGACTGGGTCCAACGTGTTGGCCACTCACCTGTCCGCCAGATCTTATTGCAGATGATGAGTAACATATCTATCATGGCCTCTCCTCCTGCCTGGACCAGTTCTGAGGGAATGTTGTCCACTCCTGCCGACTTGCCTTTCTTCAATGATTTTACTGCAGCTTCAACTTCTTCTCGCACGATGGGGTAGCTGTCGTTGGTTGGTGGAGGAACGTCTAGCACCTTGGGATCTCCTGTTGTTGTCTGTGTGTTTAATTCGGAGCAGTACTCTGTCCACCTCTGCAGAATCTCTTGATCTTCTGTGAGACATTTCCCTGCTTTGTTCTGTATGGTAGTGGTTCTGCCTTGTTTTGAGCTTGTTAGTCCTTTCACAAGCTGGTAGGCTTTCTTGCTGTTATTTTTCTGAAGGTTTGCTTCGATATCTTGGCATTGTTCTTCAATCCATGTTTCCTTTGCTTTCCTCATGCCTTCTTTAACTTGTTGGTTGGCTTTTCTGTATACTTTAGCTCCTTCATCCGTACTCTTCTTTTGCTTTAGTTCTCTGCGTTTGTCGCTCAGCTTTAGTACTTCTTCCGTGACCCAGGGCATCTTTGTTGGTCGGTGTTTTCCAAGGATGTCGTTGGCTGCTTCGGTCACGGCAGTGTTGAAGTTGTTGATCAGAGTGTCTACTTCGGTGTCCCCATTGTCAAGGACGAGGAGAGGGGCAAACTTCCCTCCTATCGTTGCTTGGAAGTTTTCAACTATGTTGGGGTCTTTGAGCTTCTCAAGATTGAACTTAATTCTTATGTTGCCCTGTTTCTTCATCCTCTGGAGGCGGAGTTTGAAGGTCATCATTACAAGCTCATGATCGCTTCCAATGTCGGCTCCAGGAAAGCTCCTGGTCTTTGCGATGTTAACACTTGACTGGAAGCGTCTTTTAACCATGATGTAGTCGATCTGACTGTGGTATTTTTCTCCTGGGCTGTGCCATGTCCAGCGTCTAGATGGTTTGTGTGGACCGAACGTGTTCACCACCTTCAGGTCATTGTAACTGGCGAATTCTAGGAGCCTCAAACCTCTTTCGTTGGTCTCAGGGTTGCAGTATTGGCCACATATCCCTTTCCAGTTATTGTGTTCATCCTCTCCAATCTTCGCATTCCAGTCGCCCTGCACTATAATGATGTCTTTCTTTGGCGTCTGATCTACGATTTCCTGCAGTTGATCATAGAAATCTTCGACAGCCTCGTCACCATAGTCAGTTGTTGGGGCATAAGCTTGGATGACGGTGATGTTAAAAGGTGAAGCCTTAAGCCGAATAGTAATGAGTCTGCTAGAGATTGGTCAGCATCCCATAATGGCATTCACAGTGTCTTTGTGAATGAGGAATCCAACTTCATGTTCATGTTTGTCTTCACTGCCACTGAAGTAGAGTTTGTGGCCTTCTGGAGTAGACGTTTCTCCGAGGTTTTTCCATCGTACCTCACAGAGCCCAAGGAAGTTCCATCGGTATCTCTTCATTTCATGTGTTAGTTCTGCAACTTTTCCTGCTGCTCTCAGCGATCTCACATTCCAGGTGCCGATAGTAACATTTTTTCTTGTACGTAGGGATTTTGGTCCACCAGTCACATACTTTTCACCTCCACCCTGATGGCCAGCGACGGAAGGCGCGGTCCTTGTTCCGGGCGATGACCGGGCCGGTATGGATTGAGTTGCGGTTGTAATCTTCATTTAGTGTGTCTTGGGCAATGTCGCATGGCGGAGCCCATCCCTCTCCATGCCAGACCACAGCCGACGTCCTCCATCTTGGTGGTTCGCCTTGGTCTTGAACACATAGCCGTTGAGTTCCTTGCGGAACTTCGTCCGCCTTGGCCGGTAACCTGTATCGTGGAGGTTATTCGCCCAGTGATGCAGTGTTAACATCACCCCCTCACATGGTTTGGCACGCCTGCTGAGGTGAGGTCCCGGGGTGTGGCGCTTGGAGCCAGCACGTGAGAGATTTAGAGGATGGACGAGGACCAGTGATGCCCGTCCACCCTACCAGGTAGAGTGCAGCAGCCAGACATCAAAGGTACTACCTCTATCCAGAGCCCCCAGGGTTACAAAAAAAAGGGGTGGGTGGAAAAAAAGACATTTAGACCATCTAAATTTAAATTAGGAAGAAAAGTAACTCTACAGACACAACCAATGCACAGACATCAACAAGACCTCCCCACAGCCTGGTCCAGGACCATATAAACAGATCCATTTTTTTTTTTTTTTTGTAAGAGGATTTGTAGAAAGTAAAGATTGAATTATTTTCTGCATCGTACTTGACAATGAGCAACCATTTATTATCTCCTTTTTTTTCTTTTGATTTTTGAAAATGCTCAGGTATTACATGTAGCCTAATTGAAAAATGGTTTATGATTGAAATTAGGGAAGTTGCTGAAAATAACACCACAAATATTTTCCACATCTATGTTTGACAAGTGTTTTGCATCATACACTTTTCATATCCAACTTATGCCAGACGGCACATGATTGTTTTGTTTTTGGCCAATATGTACTCAAGATCATTGAAATCATGGTGCAAAGTTACTTTCAGGCATCACCCTCAGCCCTGTCCACATTGCCCAGGTAAATGCTCTTCCTCTTTTCCAACCATAACACCAAGCAGGTAGGTTGCATCTTCTTAGATGTCCCACTTCGAACAGGAAACTGACACTCCAATATCTTGTCTAGCTCTTCCTTCACTTGATCATCAAGTTTTTAGTGCAATCCTACCAACCCTATGTCAAGTAAGATGTATTCTTTCTGTTCTTTTTCTGATCCCTCAAAGGACAGATAGATTTCCGAATCCATGACCAGGATTCCAGTCATTCAGGGCTTTGGGGTCTTGAGCTGGAGAGGCCTAGTTGGTAGCTTCTTGCTGAGTTTATTTGCAAAGAGGTCCGTCATTGGGACAAATACTTGTCCCAGATTTGCTGTAAGTTTGTTGTCTGAATGATGGAGTGGCCTCGAAGTAGGGAATTGGCAGTAATGTTCACCTTCCCAGTAAAATGGACAACAGACAGAGATCGAGTTGTCTTGGTGGCACCTCAGAGACCTCTTGATTTTGGGGAAGAGGATTGATGAGTGCCGTCCACAGTTTGTTGACATGAAATTCAATATTCATGTTGTCTATGTACAGCTTGACTGGTTTGCCACAACAAGGTGTGTGAAGGTGAATAGAGCAGAATATACTTATCTTGAATCTTGACTACCCCTTTGGGGATGCCGGGGGCTCTTTCAGTATAAATAATATTCCCATCTTCTGGAAATTCTGTGCTAGGAATTTACTCAGTTCTGTCACTCGCTGTGTTTCTTTCTTCTTCCTTTACTTTCTGTCATTTAGTCCTAATGTTTTCTTCCTTGCTGGTCCATTCACCTGTATGTGTTCAATAAAATCTTACATACTTTCTCTTTGGATTGATAATTGGGTTCATGCATTAAGTGCATTTTTGGCTCTTAGGGAAATGAGATATGCGAAAGCAATTTTAGGTAATTTAAGCCTGTTTTTTATACATGTTTTATTGCCCTTAATTACATTTAAATTTGTACTCGGGTGTTTTTTTAATCCCCTGTGTGATAAATTGGAGTGGTCAATGCCAGGGGCATCTCCTTAGGTTATGCATGCTAATGCATTGGTATGTTTATGTAATTTTTGTTGTTGTTTTTTTTCCCGTTGAAGTATAGTATACGTTTTGAAATGGTTATAGCCCTGATATGGCTCTATGCAGTTGGCTGGGCTTTAAACAAAAATAACTTATCATGACATTCATCAAAGGATTTGCACAAGGCTAGTTTTATTTACTGTATGGCCTTTCCATTGACTCTTGCTATGCTTAAACTTTTATTCTGTTGCTTGTGCATGCTTATCATTGTGTGTCCTCTTGGATGGTGAAAGTGTAAAATTTTGGTCAGATATTTATTCACTGAACATTTCTGGTGTAAACGTTTGGTGAAAGCATTTATTGATTAGACATGCTTCCTTTAAGTTTGTTTAAATGTATTGTCTATATTGAACGGCCATGCATCTATGATATCAAATTATGTTTCCTTTTTATTGAATCAAAATTTTAGTGATGTTCTTTGAAGTATTTCGTAGATGTCACCAGTTTATGACATAAGAATCACTCAGGTGTAATTACTTACTATGATGACATTGTTTATTTTATTTTCTATTCATTATTATCTCTTCTATTTATCACTTTGATAAGATAAAATAATTCAGATTCATTGCTGACCAGTGACCTTAGAATCAGAATACTTCAGATAAGTTGGATAAGGAGAATGCTGTTTTTCCTTAATTAAGGAATCAAACTGAACACACAGTAGTAAGGTGCAGTTTGAGATTAGTGATGGGAAGTAGAAGTTACATGGTTTGAGTGTTGGCACTTATATGCTTTTCTCTGGTCAGGATTTGGTAATTCCAAGTGCAAGATTTCTGGATACTGAAGAAGAAAAAAAACTAGACTCACAAGAAATGCAGGCTCATACAACAAGCCAAAGACAACTTGTACTTCCCATCACTTTCCTCAGTTGTAATTAAAGTGCTTCTTACTATGTAAGTCTACTTTAATTCCTTAAGAATTTTTTGTTAGTGACTGAGTCGTCTGAAGTCATGTGGCATGAGACTTTAGCAAATTGTCTACAGGCCTGGCTTTATTAACCCCTTGAGTGCTGTGTCTGTAAAATTTGCCGAGCTCGTGTCGGGGCCTTCTCTGGTGCCTACGTACGTGAAATTCATGGAGGTAGTTTGAACACATGTTTCAGCCTAATGTAAATGGGAGAGAAGCTCTGACTGATGTTGTCAGTCTCTGAGAGGGTTCATAAAAGTGACTGGCTTCCTTTACATGACTTTTTGACCTATGCAACCCTCACCAGATTGGTTTTATTTATCTGAAAAGAGAAACTGGTTTTCAGCAAAAATATTGACACCAGGACTGTCTTACAATGCTGCATGTTTTCAGCCTTTGAAAGCATGTTAGTTGAGTCAAGAACTTATAAATGACTGTAGGATGAGTCAGAAGACAAATCTAACACAAGAAGAGGTTGAAAACAGCAGTAGTTACTGGCTGTTGGTATGAAACGTGCAGCAGGCAGGCCCAACACGCAAGTATTGATTTTTCGAGCCCCTGACAAAAGGTCCCCCCCCCCCCTCACCACCCACCCACCCCAAGGATCATGTTACAGGCAATACTGGCAGCTAGCCAACACTTTTCACAGACATTGTAGAATTATATAAGCCACACTGTCAGTGAGTAGTATTAGTGGCAAGGGGAAGACTAGGGTGATGAAGTGGGGTGGGGGTGGGGGGTGCCTCAGGGGAGGACTTGAGGGGTCAAGCCTACTAGCACACTGTGGCTCTTTGTAACTTGTCAGCTGTCAGTGATCTCTTACCTCGTAGTAGGAAGTCTGCCTAAGTCTGAATACTTTTAGATTTCATCAGGAGGGTCATATCTTCTATTTTTTCCTTTGTTTTTCTGCTTTCCATCACGAGCGGGTATGAGATTTTTACGGGAATTTCCACAAAATATTACAAATATGTAGTAATTTCAAGAAATTACTACATAAATCATGTGAAAATACATTTAGTCATGCCTAATGCACCATTCTGTGTAATTTCATGCATAGATTCCCATAAATATGGAAGCAACAGTTGTTTTAATGTACATTGTAGCGATGCAACATTTTTTCCCTGGCACATGGAAAACACTGGGTGTCAAAAAACGTCAGCACTCAAGGGGTTAAATTATGTGAAAGAAAATCTTAATCTCTCTGTGTACACACACTCACATACACACACACACACACACACACACACACACACACACACACACACACACACACACACACACACACACACACAGCCTGCATCTCAGCAATTAGAACAGACAACTTATACTTTCTGATAGAGCAGATTGTTTGTTAAATAATGCCTTTCTTGCTTGTGCAGTGTTTAATTACTCTGTCTAATTTTTTTTAATCTAATGATTCGTCCACACTTTCTGAGATAAGTCTGAAATAAGAAACTCTTATTCCTTACCTCGAAAAAAGTGTTACCTTCATCCATTCCACACAGAAAGAATTAACAGTTTCCCATCACAGGTGTTGTCCGTTACATTGAGTTCGTAGATATAGGTATGCAAGTATCTATACAAGGATTATGTTGGGATGTTTTACAAAGCTGTCAAGAAGTGTTTGGCTGAAATATGGCTGTGCATCTTTTCTGTAGAATTTGACGAAATAATTTCTTTTTGCTATTCCACCTTACATTTTTCAAAATTGTGGTCAGAGCCAAACCCCCATTTTTTTTTCAGAGCTAACAAAGGTGCACGCCTTGTGATGTGAGCAGTACAAATTTCTGTGTTGATATCTGCTTCAGTAAGTACTAACTTCACCCAGCGTGATATTGTGTCTCTATTCACATACTTGTGCTCTCTAGTAATGGCCTTAAATAAATCTGGACCAGTTTCAGAGTTAGGTTTTGTCTAAATATATATATTTTCAAATGTTTAATTAGACAGAGTTTAGGATTACTCGTACATGCCTCTGTTTCTATTGGTTCTAAGTGTGCACCCAGTTTAGTTTCCAAAACGTTGAGTACTCGTTTATTTTCATATGGTTTAATGTCCTATCTTTAAAGGAGTGAAGTGCCTGACCCCTGTCGTGTGAGTAAGGCCATCAGCATAAAAGTGTGTAAGGTTATCTCTTTTAAGGATGACTTCTCCGTATCAGGAGAGATTCTAAATAGAGCTCTTCAAACATCATCCACTTCACATGTTTCTTGATAATTTGGCAGCAGTCAAAGGAAGAGTCTCTTGTCAAATACACCCTTGACTAATCCACACACCACAGGATGGTTGCCTACTGTTTTGTCTTATCCTGATGCTAAGTAAGCTGATAAGGTATACCTTGCAATATTCATCATACTATAACTCGCACTCTTGTATGAATGAGCAAAGACATTTGATATTTCTGCAGATGAGGTTATATTTCTACAGATGAGGTGACTTTTGATCGATATCGAATTTCTTTTCCCTTGCATGTTTCTTCCATTTATCCTTGTGTGTTTGGTCTCCATGTACCAGCTTAGAGATCTGTTGCTTGGTCTGACAGTCATATTCTTTGAAGCAGCGCTTGATTCGAGACTTGCCATCAGTCTCAAGTTTCTCTTTATTAGGTGTTCTGGTTTGGGGTGGCTTGGCAAAGTCAGAAATCTGTTCCCTGTTCATGGAATGGGTCTCTGGATGAGCATTTTCACCAGCATTGGCCGCCACACTTGAGTTGACCGCTAGGGCACTACAATCACACCTCCAGCCTTGTCATGTTTCATCTTTTGCAGTGTTAGATTGATTACACTGAAAGGAGGAAAACAGTAACATTATGGTCTTTCCAAGAAGTGGAAAAATGTGTCAACTGTAAATGCTTTTGGGTCTGGTCTATAGGACACATACTTGGGAAATAGCTTATGTAGTTTGGAAGAAAAGAGGTCTATTGTAGGGTTAAGATGCTATTGTGCTAATGCCTTTTGTAAATCAAGACTATCGAGGTTCCACTTGGCAATCAGATTTGTTCATCAGGACTTCCTGTCCACTGCTGTGTTTTCCTTCCCTGTGATGTGTACTGCTGACAGCCATACCCTGTGGGATAAGCGCCATTGCCAGATGGTGAGTGTGACTGGACCCCATGTGGTTAATGCATGCAACTGCCATGGTGATGTCACTCAGTATGCGCATGTTTTCCAGTCAACTGAGTCTTAAAACATTTCAATGCAGAGAGAGCTGCTTTAATCTTCAAATAATTGATGTGAGGTCCCACTGGGAACCAAGCCCCTCCTGTCACCATCTTAACTCTGCTTTATCAGTTGGTGATAGTGACAAAGACTTATCAGAATTACTTCTACGAGGGTAATTTCCAGTAGAATGAGACCAACGAACTTATATGTCAAAGACTCACCGGCAAAAAAAATGATTCATTTCATCTGTTCGAAGTATTCACCTCCTGCTGCCACACACTTCTGCATTCACTTGATCCACTGTAGAAGTGCCGCTCTGTAGGCTTCTTTGGGTATATGTGACAGACACTGGAAAACCACCATTCCCAACGCTGCTCGGCTCTTGAAACTTCTTCCTGCCAGCGATTTCTTCAGATGTGGAAACAGATAAAAGTCACAGGGTGCAAGGTCTGGGGAGTAAGCAGGGTGTGGCAAAGTATGGATGTTCTCAGTTGCAAGATATTCTCATACGAAGCCTTGACTTGTGAGCAGGTGCGTTATCATGAAGAATCTTGATTCCTCTCATGCCTGCGGTTGGTCGGTCGGGAAGTTGCATAAAACTTATTGATGTCAGACAGTATTGAGTCTCTGTAGAACTTTCTGGTGATGGTCTGTCCTTGTTTGCATGGTTTCTGTAGCACGATCCCCTTCGTGTTGAAAAAGATGGTGTATAACACTTTCTTTTTCGGACGTTGACGATGAGCGATTTGAGGAGGAATCCCACCTTTAGGAATCCGGCCTTGTTCTGTGACTTTCTCCGAGGTTCATACATGTACACCCAGGTTTCATCACCAGTCACAATTTCATCCAGCCGCTTAGGGTCGCAGTACTTGTAAATTTTCAGCATATTTTGGCGGAAACGTAACCTACCCCCCTTATTTTCTGGCATCAAAATATGAGGGATCCATCTTGATGACACCTTCCTGTAACCAAGCTGATTTCTTAGGATCCTCAATGCAGTCGACAAATGAACGTCGAGACAATCAGCAATCACTTCAAGGCTGACTCTTGAATCAGCATCAACCATCGCCTTCACACTAGCCACTAACTTTTCATCGCACTTTTTGCTTTTTCGCATTTTCCTTTGTTGTCTTCAGTGCTGGCCTGGCCACTTGCAAAATGTTTTACCCATCTGAACACAGCTGCTTTCGAAGGAGCAGAAAGTTGTCCCAAAGCTTTCATGTCCGCAAGTATTTCGGATGTATTCTTTCCGATGGTGACACGTACTTGATGTAACTGCGATAATCCGCTGATGAAAACGCCATTTTCTTTGCCATTTTTCAAATCAGTAACTGACAGGGCCTTGACATACACTGTCAGAACCGTAAGACGGATCAAAGATGAATAACAAAATTTGGCACAGAATTACATCATAGACTGATGTTTTCTGTGACTTATTTTTCCATTTTCTGTAAATGCGTTTTCAACCTATACAGACGTGGTCTCATTCTACTGGAAATTGCACTCGTATGAGTTTTCAGTGCATCTTTTTTGTCTTGCTCTCAATGACAGTAATATTGAGGGTCAAATTTCACCACAGGAATGCTGCTACCAATTTTCTTATGACTGTTATTGTTAATTTCTGTTTCTTGTGTGCGTTTATGCAACATTTGTGCAAGTCCTCTGCTTTTCCATTTGTTACTTTGATCTTCATTGAATGTGAATCTATAATTACACCGAGAAATTGTATATTTGATTGGATTCAGACATTGATTTGTCTGGATGGATAATAAATCTCAGTGACAAATATCTGCACAAGATTTGTTGTCTTCAGCCACAAGCAAAAAATCATGAAGGGTGATGAGACATGTTCTGTTTCTTACAAGGTGGCAAACACTGACTTAAGTAATAAGGTGATTTTTTTGGAGTAAGGCAAAGCCTTTAGGTAAACAGTTGAGCTCCCATAGCTGGTTTTACTATTTAAAAACTGAGGAATTATTTTGTTTGCATCAAATATAGATACTCAGTAGTATGCATTTTCAAGATCTATAGATGCCATATAGAAAAGGCTTGTGTCACAAGTTTGAGTGCTGTCTGAAGAGTGTTCATTTTAACATGGTGAAATGTTATTTTCTTCATTCAAACTTTTCAGATAAAGAATCATTTTAAGATGAAAGCCATCTTTATCTTTTTGGGCCTAGCTAAAACTGGTGAAATGAACTGCAGAGATACAGACTCGCATTTGGATGTAACCCCCTTTTTTATGAAGTTTTTCAAATTAATGATTTATAATGTCAGTTTCTTTTGTGTTTAACTTAGATTCATAACAGCTGATCTTCAGCACAGATGAAGTCTAATTTAAGTCCACTAATCATCTGTAATATTTCTGGATCAGATGTCAGTACTGCTCATTCTGGCCGAAATTCTTTTAGTCTACCACCTTGGAAGAGTAAAGCTTCTTGAGTAATTCCTGTTGTTACTTGCTTGTCATCCCCAATTGTGGGTTTTGTGCTGTCTTTTGTTGGAACGGGGACATGGTATCTCCTTCCTGAGATGTAATTTCTGTTCTTGGATGCCCACCCTTGACACCAGACTTTCTGGTCTGAAAAAGGTTCTGTCTTGTTACCAGTGTGGTTTGTGATTTTTGAAGCCACTTGAACCTTTCATATCAGTCTCTTGATTTCCTTCAAAGCCCTTGAATAGTTACCTTCAAACACAGCTGTATGTTAATTGGAAACTGCCAGCCAGTTCTCTATTAAGGTGGGGCATAGGTCTTTGTATGTCTGAGCAACACAAGCTGCATCAGTACTTGTTTCAGTGCTTATTTTGCTGTGCTTGGAGACAGTTAAACCTGCTGAATAGTCTCTGTTATTCCCATATAGCCCTCACTGTAGTTCACCACTTTGTTCTTGTCTCAAATCTGCATTGCATGCATGAGAAGGGAGAAACTACCACATAATGTCTGTTCATGGAGGGAACAATTAGCTGCTTGCGGTTTTCTGGTCTTTGGTACTTTTCCATCATCCTTTGAATTTTTTTTCTTTTTCCACTAGCTTATCGTCTAACTGAATTAAAAACTGTTCATCTTCATCAGCTAGTGAGAGAATCTTCCTCATCCCATACTAGTCCCTCTTCAGATTCAGAACTACCCTGTAGGCCTACTATTTTACTTTTCTTGATGGTGCTGTGGTCTCTGTTGTTTTCCAACAGCCTTGATTTCTTTTCACCTCTACCTCTTTTCTTTGTCACTGGCGTGGATGGGGTCGGTGTGGGGTGGGGTTATTTCTTCATGTTTTGTACAACTCATTTCTCAAAATTTTCTTATAGTTCATTCAACATATAGGCGGTAACTTCAAATTGTTAGCTGTATTTTGCATCCAATTTCTGAATTTCACTCTCGGGCTCACAATAATTCGTATGTTTTAAAAAATGAAGAAACACTGTGGTGTATACCATGTGACTAGCCGTTGAGAATCAGACACCTCCTTCTTGATCGCCAAGGACTTGTATGACGTGAGACAAAAGCACTACACGGCGTTAAAGAATCTCTTCCGTGACATCCCTCCTGAAGCCGTTTTCCAGTTTTTGCAAAAGATCAATAGATTTCACCTGATATGATTTTTACGTCTGTTTTTCTTTAATTGAATTTAAGACTTGAAAGGTTAACAGTGAGCATGGCTTTTAACTGTAATCTTTTATCTTAACCAGGTTGTCGTTTTTGACTTGATGTTAGCCCTGGCATGGCTTTAGTAGTCAGCTGGGCTATAAGCAGTATGAACTTGAATGCACAATTATTAGATTAACTTCTCAGCCATCTTCTGATCATGTAGGCATAAACCCAATGGAGGGTATTTAAGCCAACAAGGAGCACCCTCCACTCATCATTATTATCATCATCATCAGCATCATATGCCTTGCTGCATGGCGTTGGTGATCATGGCCCTCCACATGAATCTATCCCTTGTCGCTGCAAGTACATCTTCCACCCTCTCTGTCCTCAGCCACCCTGCAAGTCAATCCAACATTTTCTCCCTGGGTCTACCTGGTGTTCTATTTCCCTCCAACTTTCCTGTTGTGACCAGATGCTCTAATTCCCCTTTCTTCATAAAATGTCCTATAAATGTTGCTTGTATTTTCCTAACCCTTATTTATCAATGATGTTATTGTGTCTGCCTCCATCAAGACTGTCTCATTTGTTTTCTTTGCTGTCCACGGAACTCTCATTATTCTTCTTAGAAACCACATTTCGGCTGCCTCAATCATGTTCTGGCTTTGCGTGTTGACTGTCCACACCTCACAACCATATTACAGTATCGGTTCTTTATAACATTCAAGAACTCTCCTCCTGATGTTACATGATAGGCATTTGTAAGAACACTCTTCATCTTCTTGAATGCTGCTTTGGCTTGGCCAATTCTGCTGGCTATTTCTGATGTGCATTTGCCATCTGGTGAGATGACCGTTCCCATATTTAAACTTATCAACCTGACTCAGTGTTGTGCCATTTGCTGTTATTTTGCATGAGGGGATTTCATGTTTTTTTTACCATGACTTCAGTCTTCTTTCTGTTTAGCTCCAGCCCCTTATTTTTGCTTTCTATTTCTATTAAGTTCACAAGGATTTGTAGGTCCCTTTCATTTTCTGCAATTAGCACGGTGTCATCTGTGTAGCAGATGTTTATAATTTTTCCTCCAATATTTATCCCAGGGCATTCTTCTAGGTTTCTCATGATGGTTTTGCTGTTAAGTGAAAACAAATCCAGTAACAGAACACAACCCTACCTGACTCCTCTTTTGATATTTTGGAAAGAGCTTATATTGTTTTCTGTTCTCATTGCAGCTGTTTGTTCCCAATATATATTCCTGATTATTCTTAGATCTTTTCCATTAATACTGAGCCTTTCTAGCTGGTTGATCATTTTTGTGTGTGCAATAAATGTAGTTGGCGATGAGAACGAAGCTGGTTTCAATATCTGAGGTATAGATTGTTTGATCTGGTAAGTGCATGTACGATTTCCTTACACCATCATACATGGGGCAAATAATTATCCTTGTTATATCGAATCAAGTGTTTTAGGATAAAATCAGTGTGAATTCTATTCAACAAAATCTAATCATTGCTTGAAAACTCACGCAAACACGCATCTCAGACCAGCTGTAGTCTTTCCCAAAACTAATTCAATGATTAATCTTTGCTGGCACCATTAACTCAGTTCCTGGGAATGTCTGGCTTTCATGTGCATGCAATCTCCAGTTGACCAGAGAAATGTGCGCAAATGCCAGTGCTCGCTTACCATGTGACTTTGGATGACTCGATCTCTAAGCAAAAAGTAATTACAATTATTGTTGTAAGTATTCCTCATATTTGATAATCATCTTAATATGAATTGTTCGATTATAGTTATTATAACAAGCATTGCTCATATTTTATAAAAGCATCGCTCATTTCTTATAATATTTTTAAGAAAGAGCTTCAGATCTGCAGACAGTCTTATTAATTTTGTTATTCTCATCTGTATCATTTTGAATATTATTGTTCTTATTAGTATTAATTACCATGATTATTATACGACGTTTTAATATTATTGTTATTATTAGCATTCTTTTTCCCCTAATGTCTTGTTGTTTGAAATATGGTTTTTTTAGTTTGTATTTCTTGTGATGTGATGCATTGATGTGTTCATGAAATGTTAGGAATGATCTGTCACAAAGTAATTCAATAAACATGCATTTCTTACCGATTTTTTTTTCATGATGCTGTCTCACTTTTTTTCCCATTTAGCATAGTTGTTTCGTTCCTCTTGGTGTTATTTCACGGACTTCATCTTGAACATTTTCAGAATGTAAGGTTGTGTCCATCATTTAAATATGGTTTCGTTTGCAATAATCATTTGTAGTTTGTCTCTTTCACAGCCTAACCATAGGCATGGATAATCACCTGTGGGTATGCTGGGGCATTTTCAGTACAAACAGTATCCCCATCTTCTGTCACTCTCTTTGTTTCTGCCTTGCTCCTTTGCTTACTGTCATTTCTTCCTATCATTTTCTGCCTTGCTGGTCCATTCCCCTGTAGTTTCTACAAAGCCTCACATACTTTCTCTTAGGACTTGATAACCGAGAACATGTATTGACAACATTATTGGCTGTAAGAAAATGTCATTTGCAGACGCAGTTTTAGGTAATTTAGGCCCATGTTTATATGTCTTTGATGTTTTAGTGTCCTTAGGTATATTCATATTCAGTTTTTTAAATACCCTGGTGATAAATTGGACAGAGTGGTCAACGCCAGGGGCATAATGTTAATGCCCTGTTGGTAGAATCAGCCCTATCGGTATGGAAGCAGGTGTTTTCTATCATCACTGGCACCAGTGGTCAGGCAGTGCACATAGCTATGCAGAAATTAATACCTTTACTTTATCTTTTATGTATGTAGGCCTACATTCCGTCTGTTTTAAAAACATCACAAACTTGTTCATATAGAATTAATTAAAAAATAGACTTTCGTTAGTGCACATGAGATCGAAATAGGACTGTTTACTGAAATGACGAAATGGCTTTGAATAATTTGTTAGGGTGAAAAAAAACAACAGTAGGTAGGGATAAGGGGGCTAAATTGTACCAAGGAATTTGAAATAAATGCATTTCTAACTTAATTATGACCTTTTAATATTCATCGTGTACACATTTATAATCTTCTGAACAATATGTTGACACGTTAAGCTTTAGATTTTATAAATATTGCTGTGTATGCCGTTTTCAAAGAACTAACTGATAGGGCTGAGTATACCAATAGGGCGTTAAAAGGTATGTCCTTAGATTATGTGCATGTATGCATTAATATGCGTACTTAATTTTCTTTTCCATGTGTTCTTTTTTCCAATGAGGTGTGGTGTACTTTTTGAGATGGTTATAGCCATAATGTGGCTCTGCTCTGCCGGATGGGCTTTAAACATCAATAACAATAAGGCATGGATAAGAAGACTAGCCACAAGCTCATTTGCACTCTTTGATAGATGACATGGCTGTGCGAGCACAAAGAGTTAAGCAGTAGATGCTCTGTCATTCAGCTGGCTCTAATTTGTGGCAGATTTCTGTGATTAGAGAATATAAAAGATGATAAACAGTCAATTTGTAAATCATTCAGAATGGAGAAGAATTTTAAGATAGAAAATGCCCAAGATTTTAAGCAAAAGAAAATGAAAGAGACTTGAGAAAATTTCAGTTTTGATCAATAATATATGACCACCATCGCAGAACCAGTACTTACTCGCTGAGGCAGAACAGCAGTAGAAGCAAAAATGGGCAGTTGGAGTCAGTCTGGCTGATTTTCAGTTTTCAGCAGAAACACACTCCTTATACACTACACTGTCGTATCAGCATTCAAGTTTAGCCTGCATACTTTGACTGAATAAGCTCAAATTGTAACCCTTGCTGAGCCATACATGTTGCATGTCATTGGAAAGGTCTTTGTCTTCGTTTCCAGTGCTGTGTGAGTCACTTAAAAATCACCTTACTACTGAATGGAACTAGTGTTGCAAAAAAATGTTATTTGCTTGTGGGTTGAATCTTTATAAGCAATTTTCTCAACGCACTGACTAGGGGGTATGTCACAGTTTTGTTTGTTTTTCTTTTTGCCCAACGACATTCAGTTATATAACAGAATGATCAGACAAGATGTACACTGAAAGAAATGCGCACAACTCAAAGCACTCAAAAGTCAAGATGACTCTGAGCTGGTGGGCCTACGTCAAGTATATTCACAAGGTTTTGTAGGTCCCTTTCACTTTCTGCAATTAGCACGGTGTCATCTGCGTATCGAATGTTGTTTATCATTTTTCCTCCAACCTTTAATCCAGGGTCTTCCTCTAGGTTTCTCATGATGTTTTCGCTGTAAAGTGCATGGATCTGCACAGTTGTGATTCTCAAGTCACATTCCTTCTAATGAATTTAAAGAGAAGTAGTTCCTTGGTGCGCGCCTTGGATGAGAGTTGAGGTAAACACTTGTTACTTGATTTGGGGAGTGGCATGACACAGGACAGAAATATTTTACAGCAGACATCCTGAAAGTTTCATTCCGTGACGTTCCTCAGTAAATTTATTTTTCTTTCTTTAGAGAAATCACTTTCTTTCTTTCTTTGATTTTAACATAGAAAACCGGTTCTGAACTTTTTTTTTAAACTTGTAAAACATTGGTGTAATTGTTAAAGTGTGATAGTAGGGGGCCTACGTTAGTCAGTCGTGAAAGTACACTGGATGGTTCCAGGCAGACGGACACTGTGAGATTGGCCATACATTGTCAATTCCCTAGCACGGCAGCTCTCCTGGGGTGACCAACTGATTTCTGCCGTCGTTGAGCCTACGTTCATTGTAACAAAACGGAAAAGAGATATTTATAATGGTGACTTAGATTCGGACGCCGAAATTCGGGAGGAGTCGGGCTTCTGGGCGGCTTGGATAATAATGGATGGAACCATGGTCTAATCAAGATAAACCACTTTCATAGCTGAGCCAATTTGCAATACAGAAGGGATTTCAAGGCCTCATTGGCAACTCTAAAACGATGAAAAAGTGCAGAAATGGAAACTACCTGATTGAATGTAAAAGCAGCAACAACAAAAATCAACAAAAAAATAGTCTGAACGTCTCCTGAACGCACCAGTGTTGGTGGACCGAGGCAGTAAAGTTTCTCTGCACAAGGGATTAAAGAGTAGCAAGGGGGTGATTAAGTGCCCTAAGCTGAAGGGAGTTCCTGATGAGGAAATCAGGACGGAATTGAAGAGCCAGGGTGTTGTTGAGGTACGCTGGGCCATGTTCTGGAAGGGGTTGGAGAGAGTCCCAATAAACACACTGTTCCTGACATTCTGTTGCCCTGTACTTCCACAATCATTAAAGACAGGGTACCCCAGTGTAAGGTCTCACTGTATGTTCCATCGCCAATGCAATGTTTCCAATGCCAGAAATTTGGACACATAAAGGACAGGTGTACCGACACA
The DNA here is from genome assembly GCA_030674185.1 of Monoplex corrugatus. Lineage (NCBI taxonomy): Eukaryota > Metazoa > Mollusca > Gastropoda > Littorinimorpha > Ranellidae > Monoplex > Monoplex corrugatus. The sequence goes on along the minus strand of CM060312.1, from coordinate 42,919,752 downwards.
GAAATGTGTGCCAAGGAGGCACACAAAGGAACATGTGACGACAAGCACTATGTCTAAACTGTGGAGGAAGCCCTCCTTTATCCTCGAAAATCTGTCCCAGATGGCAAGCAGAATAATCAATACGACAGTAAAAACTGAAAAAAGGGACACTTTTCCATAAGCCAAACGACTGGTGGAAGCCAGCAGCCCGTCTGCAACGAAAACGTATGCGTCAGCTGTAAAGATGTCGAGCCTAGTCTCCATTGCCTGTCAAACGGACCTTACATAGACAAAGACTACTCTTGAGACGTTGCAAGACATGAAAGTCCACAGTGCGGGCGTCAAACCCGCTTATTCTCAGACTGCCTTGCAGTCGAAACCACCTGGTGCTCTCGACAGCCTGGGAAACCACCATCCCGTCCCATCCGTCTGGAAGTGGCTTCACAGCGAGTGGGGGAGGGCAGAAAGTCATGCTGGTGGAGATGAAAAAATTTCAACCAGCACTTAAAGGGGTAAGTCCCCTCTGCCTGCAGGCAGGTCAGTCGTCAGGTCTTACCGCCTCAAAAAGGAGGGGGGGGGGGGGGGGAACAGAAAATAAATATGCTTTATTACAGGTTGAGGATGATGAGACGAATATGGAATGAATTTGTCTACTGTTGTTTCCATCGATAATGAAGACTGCTGTCCACTGGAACGTATGAGGGGTCAACTCAAAATTTAGGAACTCCAGCTAACTTGCCGTGACCTGCAGCTCATTGTGCTGGCTCTACAAGAAGCGTCACTGCGTGAAGGGAAACATTTTTCTATAAGGGATTTCAACATTATTTCCAATCCAGCACAACCTATAGACGGAGGAGTAACAGGTGGAGTGTCTTTGCTCCTCCACAGGTCCGTTTTGTTTAACCCTGTTAATCTGAACACTTCTCTGCAAGCAGTAGCAGTAAGAGTATTTCTACACAAAACCATAACCATCTGTTCTCTGTACCTACCTCCGTCTATTACTGTTACAAAAGAAGAACTAGATGATCTGATTGAGGAACTTCCGAAACCTTTTCTGTTGTTGGGCGATTTGATTGGCCATTCCCTGCTTTGGGGTGTGGATACTTCAGCCCGTGGTTTCCTGCTGGAAAACACATCCGAATTAGACTTATGCTGTCTAAACGATTGGTATCCTACTTTGTACTTCTATTCATCCTGCAAATGGTACACTTTCCTGTTTAGATCTAGCGATGTGTGATGCTTCATTGTCTTGGACTATGAGTGGAGAGTTCTCGATGATCTGCATGGAAGTGACCATTTTCAAGTTGTCTTAACAAGTACAAACGTTGAACATGAATCCTTACCGGAACACGTGAATTTTCATAAAGCTAACTGGGATCTATTTGCAAGGACCATCCAGAGCGAATTAGAGGATGATAAAATTCTGCAAATGATGATCCGGTAGACAGTCTAACACATCATCATCATCAGGTGTCCTTGCCGCATGGCGTTGGCGATTATGGACTTCCATCTGTCTCTATCTCTTGTTGCCTCACGCATCTCTTCCACCCTCCCTGTCTTCAGCCACTCTGCAAGTCCGTCTAATATCTTCTCCCTGGGTCTACCCGGTGATCTCCTGCCTCCAGCTTTCCCATTGTGACCAGGTGTTCCAATTCCCCTTTCCTCATAAAATGGCCTATGAATGTTGCCTGTCCACACCTCGCAACTGTACAACAGTATTGGTTCTATATAACATTCAAGAACTCTCTTCCTGAAGTCTAACACAAGTTGTCCTGAATTGTGCCAAAAAAGTAATTCCCACACAGTCAAATTAACCTCACATGCCTAAAACACCGTGGTTTACTTCTGAATGTAAAGAAATACAATTTGCCTGCAAGAGATCTCAACATCGCGTCTTCCAAACACCATCAGTGGAAAACATTTGAGCTCATCAAAAACTCCCAGCAAAATCGTATGTCTTTAAAACAAGTAAACGACAGTCGTGGAGAGACTTCTTCTCCAAACTGACGTCCTGAACTTCGAAAAAGAAAGTTTGGAAAATTATTTTAAAAATTAAAGGGAAAAGCATCTTTCCCTCGGTCAACCATCTGAAAGTGTCAGATTGTCTGATTACTGACAAAAAAGCAGTGTCTAACCTATTAGCTTCCACCATTGAAACCAACTCTTCCTCAGCTAACAAACCGGCGCTTTTCCTTAGTAAACAAAAATCACTGAAAGAAAAGAGAGTCTGTAACTTTGATAACACAGAAGAGTACAATCTTCCACTGACATTTTCGCCTGTCTCACCTGTTGGCGTCACCAGGTTTGGTGTTGGCCGCTGCACATTTGGACACACCGTCTCCCTCCAGGCCGCTCTGTCTTGGCTTCTGAGGACAATTTCTTGAATATTTAGGCCATTGATGTTGGTTATGTTCTCGATGTATGAGATTGGAGGTCTGCCTTTCTTCCTTATTGCTACTGGTTTTCCTTGAAAGATGGTTGCCATGAGGTCTGTGTTCTTGTTGCTTGACGCATGGCCAATGTAGTTTAGTCTTCTCTTCTTGATGTCTGACAGTAGTTTTCTGGTGGTATCAAGTTCTTCCAGGACACTTTCATTAGTTCTTCTATCTGTCCATTTGACACGTAGTAGTCTCCGATAAAACCACATGTCTCCTGCCTCAATTCTTCTGCAATCAGTTTTTCTCAAGAGTCCAGGCTTTGCAGCCATAGATCATGACTGGCCAAACCAAACATTTTTAAAAGTATAACTTTCAGGCCATTTGGTATGCCTCTGTCTTTCCAGATGTTGTTGAGTTGGACCAATTTTTGCTTTGCTATTCCAATTCTTATTTTGATGTCTTTGGAGCAGGTTCCATCATCAGTTTTTGCAAATGGAGATATTTGAAATTCTTAACATTTTCCCGAGGAACTTTGTTAATTAAGATGTCATGATTGTTTTCAGAGTCTTTGCCTTTGGTATGTAGCACTTTTGTTTTCTTAGTGTTCAAGTTTAGACCAGTCTTTTTGCCAGCTGCATCTACCTTGTATACAATTCATTTTATGCTGGTAATGTTGTCTGCTAACAGCACGCAGTATCATTAGCATAGCGCAGGTTTGTAAGATTTTTTTCCTCCCATCTTTATGCCCATGCATTCTATGTCAGCATCTCTCATGACTTGTTCCGCATAGGTGAGAGGAGACAACCTTGTCTGACTCCCCTGTGGATGTTGAAGAACTCGCATATCTGATTGTTCCATCTAACTGTAGCCTTTTGGTTTTTATGTAATAAGGCAATTAATGCAATAAGGTGTTTTGGAAAGCTCATTTTGACCATTGTGTAGAACTGGTGGAGATGAATGATGCTGTCAAATGCTTTGCTATAAACTATGAAGGTGACAAAGCTTCTTTTTCAGTGCTTTTTATTTTCTCTATGAGCATGTCAGTTGTGCCTCTGTTGGCTCTGTAGCCTGCCAGGCAATCCAGATATTTCTTATTCTATCTTGGGCTTCAGTCTGTTGAGAATAATTATGAGCAGGATCTTACTGACATTTGACATTGCCACTCTTGTGAAGCATCACAAATTCTTAAAGTTTCCAATCTATTGGCCGCTGATGAGTATTCCAGATTTTACAGCAAAGGGTGGTGCATTGCCTTTAGACCTTCTTTTCCATCATGGGGATTTTCTTGTTTTTAACTGCTTGGTGGCTGTTTCAGTTTCACTTAAAAGTGGTTCTGATTCTGATTCAGGACAGTTCAGGCCAGGGCATAGAATGTCTTGAGGGCTATTGTCGCTAAAACGTGATGCTACATATTCATTCCATCTGTTCATAGTATGCTCTGATTCAGTCAGTGTGGTGCCTTTCTTGCTGTTGATGCACTCATGTCTGGGCTGGAATTTAGTGAATTGAACTTTCTTATCTGTTGGAATAGATCTGTGGATCTTCTGCATTCATTATGCTCATTTATTTTTTAGCATTCCTCCTCCAGCCAATTTTTTTATTCCTTCTAATTTTCGTCTTGATTTTTGTTTGTTTGTTTGTTTGTTTTGAGTTTTTTGTATTCTTTTCTTCCAGATCTGCGAGCTTGGCTTTTCTGTTTGGCTAATACGTAACTTCCTCGTTGATGTAGGGCGTAGTTGGTTTTCTTTTTTTTTTTTTCTACCTAACTTTGTTTCTCCTACTTCAATGTAGATCTTTTTCACATCTGCCCAAATTTCTTCTGGACACTGGTCGTTTAATGTCCAGTCCTGGATTAAAGTCTCGAAACGATTGCTAACTTCGATCTCAAACTCAGATGCAATGTCCTGATTTTTCAACTTCTCTAGATCAAGCTTAGGGGCCTGCTTGGCTTTGGTTTTTAAGCTTTGAGTCGAATTTTTGTTGTGACTAGGTAGTGATTTCTGTCACAGTCAGCTTCTGGTTTTGTTTTCAAGCTTCGGACAGTAGTTTTCCATGTCCTGTCTTTTGTGATGCAATCTATCCGATTTCTGATTTTTAGTTTCTTGTTGTCATTGTCTGTTTTTTTTCGAGTTTCCAAGTATATCGTTTGCGATCGTGCTGTTTAAACAGGTTGTTAGTGATGTTCAGTTCATTGGCCCAGCAGAAAGATGCTAACATATCTCCTCTTTCATTTTGTTTTCCCAGCCCATAATGTCCTATTCCACATCTTTGTCCTCACCTTCACCCACTTTGGCATTCATGTCTCCCATTATCATGCAAACTTCTCTTCTCGGTATTTTATCCTTGGCAGCTTGTAGGTCATTATAGAATTGTTCTGTTTTTTCATGTGAGCTGGTTGATGTGGGTGCATATGCCTGGATGATGTTTAAGACAACTGGCTTTGTGTACAGTTTAACGGTTATCAGTCGGTCATTGATTGTGTAATAGCGTTTTGGTGCTGCAGCATGTTGTTGTTTTTTATTGTTCTTGTTGGGTTTTTCTTTTTTTTTTCCAGTTTGATAGCAACCCTGTATAGGCCTTTTTATTTCTCACTATAAATGATGGTATGCTCGCCTTTGGTGAACTTTCCCTCGCCACTCCATCTGGTCTCGCATAATCCCATGATGTTCTTACCTGCTCTTACAATCTCCGGCAACAGGAGATGAAGCTTTCCCATTTCTAGCAATGTTTGCACATTCCAGGTTTTGATATTGATGAGCCCTTTCTTTTTTTCTTTTTTTTTTTCTTTTTGTAGAGTCTCTACAAGTACGCTTCGGACAGCTGCCGTCAGATACACACGTATCGTCATCATAGCTACCTTTCACATCCTTGGATCCTCTCTCCCCAGTAGCCAGTGAGTTCTGTTCTTCCTTGGGAGACTCAGAAGACATAGAACTTTGACTTTTTTCTTTTCTTGGTGTCATTATGTGCACTCTTTGGCAAAAATACTTCAGGTGGGTTGCCATTACCTTCCTCAAGCGAAGTGCACATACTGTACAGGTGTCCTGGCCATTGTCTCCATGGAAATACTCAGCCCACAAGCGTGAAGTACAATCCGATTGTTGTGCAGTACTCTGCCTTCGCCTCCTATTTCATCATCCCCTGCTTCCAGGACTTCAGTGATTGGATTGTGGCGCCCCTGCTCGCCTGACAGTATTCATTGCAGGGTTGTGAGACCACCTTATAGAAGTATAGGTACCACCCTATACTCCAGCCTACCCTAGAATACTGACGTCGTTTGGTCCGAGGCTGCTTATTTGGTATTCGCAGTTGTCCCCATATCTAATAATAATTACAATATTTATATAGAATCTAGCGCAAAATCTTGATAAAATCAAATCTAAGCGCTGAAACAGACACGCGCACACGCACACACACACGCACACACACACACACAACACACACACACACACACACACACACACACACACACACACACACACGCATGGGTATGAATGGGGAGAAAGAATAAAAGCAATGGAAAATTATAGAGAGCATATTATATACAATTATATATTACAATGTGATTCCCCTCCGAGTGGAGACAGGCTGCAGAGGGGGTTGAGTGAGGTCAGGATTTTATGCAGAGGAGAAAAGGTGAGTTTTGAGAGCGGACTTGAAGGAGACAAAAGTAGGTTGCTGACGGACTAAGAGAGGAAGTTTGTTCCAGGAGAGCGGACCAGAAACAGAGAAGGCTCGTGGACCATCGGTATTGAGCTTAGTGCGTGGAAAGCGAAAAGTCAGAGGATCGGAGGCAAGAGCGGAGGGTACGTGAGGGAACATAGATCTCAAGTAGGCTTGACAGGTAATCGGGGGCTGCGTTATTGAGGCTTTTGTAGCACATGGTGTCTAGTTTGTACTGTATGCGCTTTGATACAGGGACCCAGTGAAGTTGTGCCAGGAGAGGAGATATGTGGTCAGCTTTTTTCTTTTTGAGTACAAGGCGTGCAGCATTGTTTTGAATGCGCTGTAGGATGTGAAAGGTGGAGGCAGGAAGACCAGACAGGAGTGAATTGCAATAGTCAGTGCGAGACAGTATGAAGGAGAGAACGAGTTTTGCAGTTGTTTCGACAGAGAGATACTTCCTGATCAGGCTTATACGATGGAGGTGATAGTAGCAAGATCTGGCAGTTTGAGAAACAAAGTTGTTCATGGAGAGGGTAGAGTCAATGCAGACACCAAGGTTTTTAGCTGAATCAGAAATTGGGACTGATGTGTTACATAATGGGAGAGAAAGAGGAGGCAGCTGAGAAAGTTTCTGACGGGTGCCAATGAGGATAGCTTCTGTCTTGTCGTCGTTAAGCTGAAGTTTATTGTATGTCATCCAGTTCTTAATGTCCGAGTAACACTCAGTGGTGCGAGTCAAGAGGCGCTGTATATTGTCAGGTGAGTCACTGTCTTGAAGTTGGGTGTCATCAGCATAGAAGTGGTGTTTTATAGAGTGGGAGTTGATGATGGTGGACAGGGGGGAGGTGTAAAGAGTGAAAAGAACAGGGCCAAGGACAGATCCTTGTGGAACACAACAGGTCAGGTATGCAGGTTGAGAGTAAGTGCCATTGATGAGAAAAGTTTGTTTTCTGTTTGATAGATATGAAGTGAACCAGGAGAGAGCAATGTCAGAGATGCCAAAAGTATGATGAAGTCTAGAAAGGAGAATACCATGATCAATGGTATCAAAGGCTGCAGACAGATCAAGGAGAGTGAGGAGAGAGACTTTGCCAGTATCAGTTGCAAGGAGGAGATTGTTGAGAATGTGTAGTAGGGCAGTTTCAGTGCTATGGCACTGGCGGTAGGTTGACTGGAAAGGATTGAGAAGATTGTTGGCAGACAGGTGAGAGTTCAGCTGGTTGAGGACAACTTTTTCGATGAGTTTTGACAAGAAAGAGAGATTAGAGATAGGCCTGTAATTTTTCAGTTCATTTGGGTCTGAATTGTATTTCTTGAGGAGAGGGTGAACAATAGCAGACTTGAAAGAGAAGTGTTGATGATGTCAGTGATGAATGGGAGGAGAGTAGGGAGACAGTCGGAGTAGAGAGAACCTGGAAGAGGATCCAGTTCACAGGTTTTGAACGACATGGATCTGATTGTGTTGAAAATTTCTTCTTGTGAGACTGGGGTAAGAGTAGTAAGAGGTGTGCCAGAGAAGGAAGGGTCAGATGGGCATGGTTGACAGGATGTCCTGTCAAGCCTGTCACGAAGAATTTGTATTTTGGTGGTGAAATACTTGGAGAATACAGATGGGAGTTCTTCATTTGTGTGTTTTGTTAGGAGAGGTCAATCTTTTCGTGTGCCAAGGAGATGATTCATAGTTGTAAAGAGTTCTTTTGAAGAAGAAGCATTCAGGATTTTGGTTTGGAAATAGCTTGTTTTTGCAGATGCAATGAGGGTGGATACTTTTGTTTTAGAGGCTTGGAAAAGTTGCCTATGTACAGTGAGTTTGGATTTGCGCCAGCAGCGCTCTGCTCTGTGGCGGGCACGTTTTGCACAGGCAGTCTCATGAGTGAGCCAGGGGGTAGGGGGGCGGTCAGGTAAAAGACGGGTTGTGGCTGGAGCATGAGTGTCCAGAAGATGGTGGAGAGTAGTATAGAATTCATCGGCAAGGTTATGTGACTTTTCAGAAAGGAGACGGGAGGCATCAGATGAAAATGTGGAGAGGTTGATAGATTTGAGATTGCGTCGAGTCACTGTGCGCGTCGTACGGGAAGGAGGAGAAATGTCAAGAGAATTGCGGATTGGTCAGATGGAAGGGCTGAAGTTAGACGGTTAGAAAGAACTAAGCAGTTGTCAGTAGCTGAATTGTGGTGATCACGAGAAATGATCCAGTCAAGTATGTGACCTTTTTGATGGGTTGGTTCAGAAATGTGTTAAGTCATATTGTGATTGGACAGAGAAGTGATGATATTTCTTGTGTCATAACGGTGAGTTGTCATAGTGGACATTGATGTCACCTAGAATGATGAGATTTCCAGGTAAGAGGCAGTAGTAGTAAAGTAGTTGGTCAAAGTCAGAGAGAAACGTGGATGTGGTGAGTTTGTTGGCAGAGCTAGGTGGAGGTCGATAGACACAGGAGAAGATGATGAGGTGAGGGGTGGATTGGAAGGATACTTCAACTTGCTCGAAAGAAGGATAGGAGAAAGGCAGAGACTGTGAGAAAGATAGGCGGGAATGGAGTGAGTCGTAGAGGATGGCGATATCACCACCTTGGGATGAGCGATGGAAAGAAGCAAGCCTGTAACCACTCGGAGTGAGACTTGCATGTATAGGTTCATGACCAAGGGGGTTAAGCCATGTTTCGGTGATAAAAGCAATGTCAACATGCTCATCGGCGATGAAGTCAGCAATGACATCGGCTTTGCCATCTTTGCATGTTGACTGAGCGTTAAAAAGGCATAGTTTTAGTTTATCAGTCACATATCTGGGGGTCATTCCCCTATCTGCCACTTAGGGACGCGTTGGGTCGGGGACGGTCGCCCTTTAATTTACCCAATCCACTGACATGAACCAAATTTAAAGCTTCTAACTTGCTCTGATTCTTCTCCTTGCCTGGATGAAATTCATTACAAACTTCTGAAACATCTCCCGGAAGAGGGTTAAGAAATCCTATTGTTTGTGTACAATTACATATGGACGACAGAATTCTTTCCTCCCTCGTGACGTAAAGCCCTGTTCGTCCCTCTACCTAAACCTGGAAAAGATATATCCAATCCTTCCAACTATCGCCTAACACCCCTGTGGAAACTGGAGAAGGATGGAATGCGGTTTTCGCAAGCACCATTCCACAGTGGATTATTTGATCCACCTTTAAACGACGATCCGTAATGCATTTCTGAACACAAACAGTATGTAGTGGCTATCTTCTTTTATCTTGAGAAAGCATATACCACCTTGAAATTATGAATTCTTATGGATCTACACAAACTGGTTTTCGGGGTTACCTACCCGTGTTTATCAAAAAATTTTTGGCCGATCGACAGTTCCAAGTTAGGGTTGGTACTACTCTGTCCGACATCCATGAGCAAGAGCTGGGTGTACCACAAGGGAACATTCTCTCTGCTGCGCTGTTCAATATCAAGAGCAACAATGTAGTCAAGTCTGTATAGCAGGGCTCAGTCTGTTCCCTGTTTGTGGATGATTTTACAGTTTATGCAAGTGGAAGCTTTTATGCAGGCGTTCAGCAGCAGCTGCAGCTGTTCGTAGATAGAATCCAACAATGGGCAGCCAAAACACAGTATATCCACTTTCATAACCTCGACAATTCTTTGCCGATCCAAAAATCCATCTGGGAAAGTCCATCATTCCAGCTATAAAAGAAGTTGAATTTCTGGGATTGATCTTTGATAAAAAGTTGAATTTTCTCAGTCATATCCAACCTTGAAACCTCCTGCCAGAAAGCTCTGAATATTCTTCGAGTTGTAGCTCATACAGACTAGGGTGCCGAGAAGAAAACGCTGCTCTACCTGTACAGAACTTAAGTTCGCTCTAAACTGGACTATGACTGCGCAGTATATGGCTGAAGGCACTGGATCCCGTTCACCATCAAGGGCTGCGCCTCTGTCTTGGTGCATTCAGAACAACTCCGGTCTACAGTTTATCCGCATAGGCAGGGGAGCCCTCCCTGACCAATCGTAGACCGAAATTAACCTTAAATTTCTGTTTGAAACTGTTCTCTGAACCAGAAAAACCCAGCCTGCGATTGTGTCTTCAACCCCAGATTTCAAAGTGAATTTGAAAAACATCCGAAAGTCACTCCTCCTTTCGAAATCCATATCCGTCCCCATATGGAAAAGACAGGTGTAAATTTGGCAGTTGTTTCAGACTTCTCGAAATTTTCAGACAGCCCACCGTGCACCTTGAAAACACCAAGGGTATGTTTTGATTTTGCTTCCTTCCGTAAAAACAGTACCAGTTCACTGGCATACAAGTTGCTGCATGCAGAACTGTGTCAGAAATTTCCATCATCCCACAGAATCTTCACTGTCTTCTTGTCTAGTTGTATTAAATATGCGTTCTTATTATTTTTTCGTGTTTTTTTCTGGTTCCTGTCGGCTTGAACGCAGGCAATCACATTTGTTTTGGATGATGGATCCAAGTCTGATGAAGGTGTTGCTGCTGCTGCCGCCTTCTGTTCTGCTGTTCCCAATCGTCCGTTTTCAAAACATATTATTCTGTCTGACAGTTCCGTTTATACTGCTGAACTGACTGCTCTGGTTTTAGGCACTAAAAATGGTGTCCCAATGCAAGCATGAAGATTTCCTCATTTTTTCTGACTCCCTTTCTGCTTTGCAGGCAATTGCTGGCCAAAACAACAGTTACCTGAAGGTTCTGAAATTCTTTTAACTGCTTTCTACTCTTACAAATGAAGGTTACCGGATTGTTTTTGTCTGGATTCCTGGCCATGTTGGTATTGGTACAGAGAGAGAGAGCAAAAACAGACACATCACGTGTGCACGCACACACACACTACCACTATCACCTCCATCACCACACCACATCACAGAAGAAAGTGAATCAACAAATCTTATTACATTGTATTTTGCAAGATTGTGTTTATCTCTTCACCAGAGATGAAATGCAGTCCATGGGTGTGTGTTTTATGGGCCCTTGTCTGTGTGCGTGTGTCTGAGCCTGTGTTTCCGTATGTGAATTACTCAGCTATCAGTTTCCAAATTTCAAAATTTTCAAATACCTCCAGTTTCACGTTTATAGCATAGAATATATATCTGTCTGTCTCTCTCTCTCTCTCTCTCTCTCTCTCTCTCTCTCTCTCTCTCTCTCTCTCTCTCTCTCTGGTCCATCTCTCTCTCTCTCTCTCTCTCTCTCTGTATGTGTGTGTGCGGTGCGCATGTGAGTATATGTTATCAATAATCTTATACTTTTTTCTTTATCCAATTCCTCTCTTCGTTCATTCACTGGATCTTCTGTTATACACAGGAAAGCAATACATATGTAATTTGTATACTTCGTGGACTATGTTAGCAGCATCCCCCTCCTCTCTCTCGCTCTCCCCCTCCCTCTCTCTCTCTCCCCTCTATCTTTCTCTCTCAGCCTCTAATTACTCATAGTAGCCTACTAGCTCCTCTGTTGCTGTAACTCACAAGGTTACTGATACTTGAATAAAATCAGTTTCATCAGCTGTTTTCTTACTTTTGGGCCAGCTGCATTGTCTGTCAAACGCTTGCCGAGATGACTAGTTTGATCTTGGCTTGGCGTGAGGATGTAAATGTGACCTACAGTTGTATCGAACATATGATCGCTCAGATCGGGGAACAATTGCATGTGTGACAGGTTATTGAATACTGCTCTCGCCAAAACGAAAGTCAGATTTTTAGACTAAGTGGTCATATGTCAATTCAAGCATGTCTGTTTGCTATGGTATGCAAGACAGGTGTATGTATACGCTGTTGTCTGGGAGGTTCAGTCCCTTGTCGCCGCATACCTTGTTAACAAACATTTGTTTATTCACGTCCATAGTTAGCCTTGTCTATTGTCATCACCTTGCCGAAGGATGGGGGAGGAAGGAAACATTTGAATCTTATGATGGTTTAACATTAATATAAGCCTGTTATATATACTACACGTCATTATTGAAGGGCCAGGAACGTTTTTGAGTCCATTTTTGAAAGGAGAAATAACCTATTTTCTCTTACTCTTTTCTCCAATTCGTTGCCGTAACTGAATGGATAAGAGCTCAGACAACATTGCAGTTTCCTTTTGGCACGTGTTTGGGGATTTGCCGATTTGCAATGGGCGGCCCAAGGAAGACAATTTCCACACGAAATTGTCGAATCTTCAGCAGGGTCTCTCTGACGACGCAGGCAAGGTAGCGACAAAATTCGCTTTGCACGTGCAAGGCAAGCCCTTTTTGAACACTACTCCAGCCAAAGTTGCCCGCAGACGAGGATAAAAAGGACCCATTCTTGGTTCGTTTTAACCATGCTTGCAAGACGACGGATGACGGATGAGCAGCGGGGGAGAGCCCTCGCTCTGCTTGCTGAAGGCCTAGCGCAGCGGGAAGTTGCTAGACGACTTGAAGTGTCGCATTCCACAATCCAGAGACTGCTGGAGCGCTTCAATGAGACTGGAGCAGTCCAGGAAAGGCGTCACACGGGTCGACCCAGAGTAACGACAAGACAGCAAGACCGCTACCTTGCCCTCTCCGTCCTGAGGGAAAGGGCATCCACTGCGGTGACCTTGAGGGGTCAGCTGAGGGACGCAACAGGTGCTAACATCAGCTGCAGCACGGTGAGAAGACGGCTACATGAGGCAAACTTGAGGTCACGGAGACCGGCCGTCCGACCCGTGCTGTCACCGGTCAACAGAGTGCGCCGCATGACCTGGGCCAGGGAGCACGTGACCTGGACAAGGCAACAGTGGGCCCGGGTCTTGTTTTCGGATGAGTCCAGGTTCACCCTGACCTTTAACGATGGCCGGGCTCGGGTGTGGCGACATCAAGGGGAGAGGTTCGCTGACGCCACTGTCCAAGAGCATAACCGGTACGGCGGCGGGTCGGTGATGGTGTGGGGTGGCATGAGCCGTGGTACCCGGACCCCCCTGCTCCCCATTGACGGCATCCTGAACGGGGTCCGGTGTGGCACTGCCTGCGCTTGTGGACCTTGGTCAAGGCGCCATCTTCCAGGACGACAATGCACCTGCGCATCGAGCACGCCTTGTGACCGACTTCCTGGAGCAGCATGAAGTCGTCCGAATGGCCTGGCCAGCGTGCTCACCTGACCTGAACCCAATTGAACACCTCTGGGATGTGCTCGGGAGGCGCATCAGGGACAACCACCCCCCACCGGGCACCCTGGCCAGGCTGGTCGACATCCTGCAGATCGAGTGGGCGGCCATCCCTCAGGACACACTCCGTACCCTTGTGGGGTCGATGCATCGGCGCTGTGAAGCATGCATCCAGGCTCGGGGCGGACACACGCGATATTGAAAACAGATTGGCCAAATCTGACACTTTCTGTTTTTTGAAAAGGGGGGATGTTCCTTTAAATGCATGTGCTGTTCACTAATGGGTCATTGTGCTAATTTCTTTTTCCAAAACAGGTGTGGAAATGATGAAATAAAACATAGAATCAATTCTAAACATTGTCAATTATTTCAACTTAAAATTAGAGAGGAAGGAAGAAGTGGCCCTTAAATTATGATTAGGAGTATATGTGTGCCAATCAGCTAAATGTCTAGAGGGCATAGGTGTTCGAGAAGATGATTATGCAGGTCATAGTTAACCATGTCTGCGGTCAGGTGAGTGGGACAAGGTGTGTGTGCACATACGGATGGGTGGGTGGGTGATTCAAAATTTTTGATTTACTTACTTCAATGTGAAAAGTTTGTGTCTTCACACAGACGTGATCGCGTACGCGCGCTGTGTGTGTGTGTGTGTGCATATATGTGTGTGTGAATAAATGTGTGTGCATATGTTTGTTCGTGCGTGTGTGTATGTATGTGTGTAAGTGTATAATATGACACTAACAAGCCTGCAGACCTAATTTCCTTGCTGTTTTTGAAAAGGACAAAAAAAAATTGAATTTGAATCGAAAATATTATAGTCCTAACGATAGTAGGCTACCTATGGTCAATCACTGACTGAATATAAATACACACTGGATTTTCAGCGTACACTTCAAGCGCATGTATGCGCACTACCTAACAGACTGCTGAACAGAAAGTTGGAAGTGTCAGGTAGTGCAAGACTTAAATCATGTATGACCGTAGCACATTTTGAACTGGTCAGTCCCCCTCTTGAAGCTAAAGTGAATATCTTTCTTAGTATGAGTTGACAGGTATGCAAAAGAAAGTATCAATGGAGAAAATCTTCAACAACAACAACAGCAACGGCAACAAAAGCTACAAGCAATAAAATATACATCCAATCATTCACAACTGCGCAATTACGGCTTGTGATAACTAAGCACATACCTTATTATACCACATACCTTATTATACCATATGAAGACAGAGAGAGAGGCAAAAACGCCATACCCAAAACTGATTCGTATATACATTCCTGTGAAAAGCTATTCATTTCTGACGATTTTCTCGACAGTCTTTATTCCTGTAGTTAATGGCTGCACACCAAGTATTTTTGTATCTGTTCGAACACAGGTAAGATCAGTGTATGAGGTCAATGAGTTCAACGCTGCCAGTGCAACAAGTAACATCGCATTCCGCCTTATCGCCTTAGTAATATGGCGGCCACGAGTAGACACTGCGAGCATCTGGTATCAGCACTCCCCTTCCTTCTATGCACTATGGTTGGCACACCTGAAAAGCCGCCATTACCACTCCTGTTCCTTCTGCGCTCTATAATAGCACTCCACGTACAGAACTGAAGTTTTGCGTGTAGTGCAAGCTGAGGCCAGCACAGCAGGTAGGGCAACCACAAATGGCGGGCTGGTGGCTTCGGCGGCAGAGCTGTCTCCATAAGTCTATTTTAAGTAGTGGCTCAAGGCAGAGAGGGTGGAAGATGTGCTTTCGGCAACAAGGGATAGAAACAGATGGAAGGCCATGATCGCCAACGCCATGTGGCAAGGCACTTGATGATAATGATAAGTAGTAGGCTATGTCTATTATAATGATAAGTAGTAGGCTATGTCTATTATAAAAGGTCTGTGGCTCCACCCTCCTGACACTCCAGGTTAAGTGAGAACAAGAATACGCTGTCGTTGTTGTGTTTTGTTAAGGTTTGGTTTCCAGACTAGGAGGGGATCTTGAGAGAGGCTCGTAGGTGCGAGGGGGTGGGGGCTAAAATTTGGAGATGGCAAGTTTACTTGAAAAATTCCTCTTTTATCGTCATACACTCTATCATATCCAGTTAATACAAACATTTAAACATTGGAAGGCAAGAAAGGATCGCAAAAGAAATACAATGCAATGCCTTCGATAGAACTAATCATTGTATGTAACATACATAAACTGTTGAGCAATATATGAAGCGGAAGGTCCCTAAAATTGTTCATCTGAAAATCGAACTCTATTCGATCTCGCGAATGCAAAAAATATCGGATGCATACACTGGCCTGTGCGGAGTGTTTGTCGTGGCTGCCTTCTGTGATAATCATGTTGACTTGGATAAAAGCCTAACAAACTTGTTACCCGTGAGTAAAATGTTAGTATGCAGTATGGTAACTTTAGCCCATCTGTGTTGGTCGAGTATCATGGCATAATAAATATGATGTTACAATAAAGACGATTTCGAGTTCAATCGGCTGAACTATGTTTTAGTCATCATCATCATCAGATGCCCAGCCGCATGACGTTGGCCACCATGGACTTCCATCTGTCCCTATCTCTCGTTGCCCCCAGCATCTCCCCCACCCTCCTCGTCCCCCGCCACCCTGCAAGTCCGTCCAGCATTTTCTCTCTGGGTTTACCTGGTGCTCTCTTTCCCTCCAGCTTTCCCATTGTGACCAGGTGCTCCAAATCCCCCTTCCTCATAAAATGGCCTATAAATGTTGCCTGTCTTTTCCTAATCTTCCTTATGAATGATCTACTTGTGTCTGCCTCCATCAAGACTGTCTCATTTGTTTTCTTTGCTGTCCATGGAACTCGCAACATTCTTCTTAGAAACCACATCTTGGCTGCCTCAATCTTGTTCTGGCTTTGCTTGTTGACTGTCCATGCCTCACATCCGTACAACAGTATTGGTTCTATATAACATTCAAGAACTCTCTTCCTGATGTTAATTGATAGGCATTTGTTGGTAAGAATGTTTTTCATCTTCTTGAATGCTGTTTTGGCTTGGCCGATTCTGCCGGCTATTTCTGATGTGCATCTGCTGTCTGATGAAATGATCGTTCCCAGGTATTTAAATCTATCAACCTGTGTCAAGGTTGTGCCATTTGCTGTTATTTTGCATGAGGGGATTTCATGGTTTTTACTGATCACCATGACTTCAGTCCTCCTGCTGTTTAGTTTCAGCCCCTTACCATTGCTTTCTATTTCTAGTATATTCACAAGGTTTTGTAGGTCCCTTACATTTTCTGCAATTCGCACGGTGTCATCTGTGTATCGAATGTTGTTTATCATTTTTCCTCCAACCTTTACTCCAGGGTCTTCTTCTAGGTTTCTCGTGATGTTTTCGCTGCAAAGTGAAAACAGATCTGGTGACAAAACACAACCCTATCTGACTCCTCTTTTGATGTTTTGGAAAGAGCTTACATTGTTTTCTATTCTCATTGCAGCTGTTTGTTCCCAGTACATATTTCTGATTATTCGTAGATCTTTTCCATCAACATTGAGTTTCTCCAGTTGGTTGATCAATTCATGTCTTGCCCGATCAAAAGCCTTAGTGTAGTCAACAAAGCATAAATACAAATCTTTATTCATCTCAATTGACCTCTCTATGATAGTTCTTAGGATGTATATGGCATTAATAGTTCCTTTCCTTTCACAAATCCATACTGTTCTTCTGCTATTTCTCTTTTGATTCTATTCCTTGTCCTCATCATGATTATTCTTAACAGGATTTTTGTTACGTGACTCATCAAACTGATTGTGTGATGGAGTTTGCATTCTCTAGCCCTTGTATTCTTGGAAGTGCAATGAAAATTGATTTTAATTACACATACTATACCGTGGCTCACCAATGCAACTAGCGGCAGCGGTTTGCCATTTCTTAATAATAATAATAATTACAATATTTATATAGCGCAAAATCTTGATAAAATCAAATCTAAGCGCTGAAGCAGACACGCACGCACGCACGCACGCACACACACACACACACACACACACACACACACACACACACACACACACACACACACACACACACACACTCACACACACACACACACGCACGGCTATAAATGGGGAGAAAGAATAAAAGCAAAAATAAAAGCAATGGAAAATTATAGAGAGCATAGCATATACAATTATATATCATAACCATGTGATTCCCCTCCGAACGGAGACAGGCCGCAGAGGGGGGGGGGGGGGGTTGAGTGAGGTTAGGATTTTATGCGGAGGAGAAAAGGTGAGTTTTGAGAGCGGACTTGAAGGAGACAAAAGTAGGTTGCTGACGGACTGAGAGAGGAAGTTTGTTCCAGGAGAGTGGACCAGAAACAGAGAAGGCTCGTGGACCATAGCTATTGAGCTTAGTGCGTGGAAAGCGAAAAGTCAGAGGATCGGAGGCAGAGCGGAGGGTACGTGAGGGAACATAGATCTCAAGTAGGCTTGACAGGTAATCGGGGGGCTGCGTTATTGAGGCTTTTGTAGCACATGGTGTCTAGTTTGTACTGTATGCGTTTTGATACAGGGACCCAGTGAAGTTGTGCCAGGAGAGGAGATATGTGGTCAGCTTTTTTCTTTTTGAGTACAAGGCATACAGCATTGTTTTGAATGCGCTGTAGGATGTGAAAGGTGGAGGCAGGAAGACCAGACAGGAGTGAATTGCAATAGTCAATGCGAGACATTATGAAGGAGAGAACGAGTTTTGCAGTTGTTTCGACAGAGAGATACTTCCTGATCAGCCTTATACGATGGAGTTGATAGTAGCAAGATCTGGCAGTTTGAGAAACAAAGTTGTTCATGGAGAGGGTAGAGTCAATGCAGACACCAAGGTTTTTAGCTGAATCAGAAATTGGGACTGATGTGTTACATAATGGGAGAGAAAGAGGAGGCAGCTGAGAAAGTTTCTGACGGGTGCCAATGAGGATAGCTTCTGTCTTGTCGTCATTAAGCTGAAGTTTGTTGAACGTCATCCAGTTCTTAATGTCCGAGTAACACTCAGTGGTGGAGTCAACAGGCGCTGTATATTATCAGGTGAGTCACTGTCTTGAAGTTGGGTGTCATCAGCATAGAAGTGGTGTTGTATAGAGTGGGAGTTGATGATGGTGGACAGAGGGGAGGTGTAAAGAGTGAAAAGAACAGGGCCAAGGACAGATCCTTGTGGAACACACAGGTCAGGTATGCAGGTTGAGAGTAAGTGCCATTGATGAGAACAGTTTGTTTTCTGTTTGATAAATACGAAGTGAAAAAGGAGAGAGCAATGTCAGAGATGCCAAAAGTATGATGAAGTCTAGAAAGGAGAATACCTGTCAATGGTATCGAAGGCTGCAGACAGATCAAGGAGTGTGAGGAGAGAGACTTTGCCAGTATCAGTTGTAAGGAGAGATTGTTGAGAATGTGTAGTAGGGCAGTTTCAGTGCTATGGCACTGGCGGTAGGCTGACTGGAAAGGATTGAGGAGATTGTTGGCAGACAGGTGAGAGTTCAGCTGGTTAAGGACGACTTTTTCAAGGAGTTTTGACAAGAAAGAGAGATTAGAGATAGGCCGGTAATTTTTCAGTTCATTTGGGTCTAAATTGTGTTTCTTGAGGAGAGGGTGAACAATAGCAGACTTGAAAGAATCTGGGACAGTTCCAGTTTGAAGAGAAGTGTTGATGATGTCAGTGATGAATGGGAGGAGAGTAGGGAGACAGTCGGAGTAGAGAGAACCTGGAAGAGGATCCAGTTCGCAGGTTTTGAACGACATGGATCTGATTGTGTTGAAAATTTTGTTCTTGTGAGACTGGGGTAAAAGTAGTAAGAGGTGTGCCAGAGAAGGAAGGGTCAGGTGGGCATGGTTGACAGGATGTCCTGTCAAGCCTGTCACGAAGAGTTTGTATTTTGGTGGTGAAATACTTGGAGAATACAGATGGGAGTTCTTCATTTGTATGTTTTGTTGGGAGAGGTAAATCTTTTCGTGTGCCAAGGAGATGATTCATGGTTGTAAAGAGTTCTTTTGAAGAAGAGGCATTCAGGATTTTGGTTTGGAAATAGCTTGTTTTTGCTGATGCAATGAGGGTGGATACTTTTGTTTTAGAGGCTTGGAAAAGTTGCCTGTGTACAGTGAGTTTGGATTTGCGCCAACGGCGCTCTGCTCTGCGGCGGGCACGTTTTGCACAGGCAATCTAATGAGTGAGCCAGGGGGTAGGGGGGCGGTCAGGTAAAAGACGGGTTGTGGCTGGAGCATGAGTGTCCAGAAGATGGTGGAGAGTAGTATAGAATTCATCGGCAAGGTTGTGACTTTTCAGAAAGGAGACGGGAGGCATCAGATGAAAATGTGGAGAGGTCGATAGATTTGAGATTGCGTCGAGTCACTGTGCGCATGGTACGGGAAGGAGGAGAAATGTCGAGAGAACAGAGAATTGCAGAGTGGTCAGATGGAAGGGCTGAAGTTAGACGGTTAGAAAGAACTAAGCAGTTGTCAGTAGCGAATTGTGGTGATCACGAGAAATGATCCAGTCAAGAATGTGACCTTTTTGATGGGTTGGTTCAGAAATGTATTGAGTCATATTGTGATTGGACAGAGAGTTGATGATATGTCTTGTGTCATAACGGTGAGTGTTGTCATAGTGGACATTGATGTCACCTAGAATGATGAGATTTCCAGGTAAGAGGCAGTAGTGGTCAAGCAATTGGTCAAAGTCAGAGAGAAACGTGGATGTGGTGAGTTTGTTGGCAGAGCTAGGTGGGGGTCGATAGACACAGGAGAAGGGATGGGTGAGGGGTGGATTGGAAGGATACTTCAACGTGCTCGAAAGAAGGATGGGAGAAAGGCAGAGACTGCGAGAAAGATAGGCGGGAATGGAGTGAGTCGTTGTAGAGGATGGCGATACCGCCACCTCGGGATGAGCGATGGAAAGAAGCAAGCCTGTAACCACTCGGAGTGAGGCTAGCATGTATAGGTTCGTGACCAAGGGGGTTAAGCCATGTCTCTGTGATAAAAGCAATGTCAACATGCTCATCTGCGATAAAATCAGCAATGACTTCGGCTTTGCCATCTTTGCATGTTGACTGAGCATTAAAAAGGCATAATTTTAGTTTATCACAGTCATATGGTGGTGGCCGGGGTGGCGACGAAGGCGGCATCGACGGGACGGAAGGTGAAGGCGGCACCAGCGGGACAGAAGGTGAAGGCAGTACTATCCAGACAGAAGGCGAAGGCGAAGACGGCAGAGGAGGAGACGAAGTTTGCAGCAGCGAGGTCGAGGGCAGGGGCAGTGGAGGAGACGAAGAAGCAGGAGACGAAAAGTGGCGTTGGGCAGGAGGCAGGTTGTGCCAAAGACGGTGGAGACGTCCACCACGACAGGATCGCGCAGTGCGGGGCTTAGGACACAGCCCCAGTGTTCGTATTCGCTGGTAGACGCCTCCACCGAGGTAGCACTTGCTGTGTTTGAAAAGTGTCAGTCCAATTTGTTTTATAAAAGACGGGTCCATAATTGCGAGCCAGTCAGGAGAGGAAGATACTTGCAGGTTGGTGTGTGGGTTGGTCAGTTCACAACATTTCTGCCTCATAACAATAAAGTCCGAAAGGACCGTAACTCTGAGAGTATCCGTGTCTTGCGCATGCGCATAGTCATCCTCTTTTCTCGGCAGCCATCTTCCAGCTCGCCTCGTATGCTCTGAGCAGCTAAGTATTTTTAGACTTTGCTTGCAATCGATCGATTGTCGTTGCTGTTTTGTGTTGTCTTGCCTATGTTTTTGTTTAAGGGAGAAACTTACATGAAGCCTTTGGGTGGCAAAGCGAGGGTTAAGAAGATTTCTTCTGCCAAATTCTCCAACCCACAGACTGGTCGTTCGCCTGGTGCGCCAAAACCTGCTCTCTCTTTATCTTTGACTTTCCTCCTCCGTCTTCTTCATCTTCTCTCTCTCATTCTCTCGACAAGTCATGGCAACTAAGCTATGGTTCTGTTGCAGTGACCACGAGCCCTCAACTCAGCTGCGGCTCTGTTGACTTTTCGTCATTTTGCGGCCTTCACACTGCCCCTCACGGTAATCGACTCAGCTGCGGTTCTGTCGATTCTGTACTCGCCCCCTCAGTACAGCTCAACCCCGGTTCAGCTGCTACTTTTCAGCCCCTATGGCTGAAGGGTGACACGGGTATGGGTCTCCTTCGGGAGGCAGGAAGGCCAGCACTTTCGCAGAAAATGGCTCACCCCGTGGTTCGCCAGGCAGGACACCCCCCGGTTCGCCAGGCGGGCCAAAGGAGATCTCTCACTCTCTCGACAAGTCATGGCAACTCAGCTACGGTTCCGTTGTGGTGACCACGAGCCCTCAACTCAGCTGCGGCTCTGTTGACTTTTCGTCATTTTGCAGCCTTCACACTGCCCCTCACGGTAATCGACTCAGCTGCAGTTCTGTTGAATTCCATACTCGCCCCCTCTGTACAGCTCAACCCCGGTTCAGCTGCTACCATTTCAGCCCCTATGGATGAAGGGTGACACGGGTATGGGTCTCCTTTGGGAGGCAGGAAGGCCAGCACTTTGGCAGAAAATGGCTCACCCCCTGGTTCGCCAGGCGGGACACCCCTGGTTCGCCAGGTGGCAAGAAGACAGCCCCCTATTACAGGCGTCAGATCGTTGATCCGCCCAGTTGTCTCCTTCCTCCTGCAGCTGCTTGTGCCCCGCTCCAACCTCTCTGACCCATTCCGGACAGAGCGCTTGGTCGCCTTGGCAAATGCCAAGCGACCCACTGCGGGCTGGCACATCTCTATCCCATCCGGAGTAATGTGCTTGGTCGTCTTGGCAAATGCCACCGACCCCAGCAGGCTGGCCCCTTGGCATTGGGATCCTTGACCTGCGGGGCCATTACCAGCGGGCTGGGCCCTCATCTTCCTGGGTCAGGTCCTGGGACTCCTTGGGCTCAGCCCATGGCGCCTCCCATGGCACTGCACATGGTGCCATGGCAGCACTTCCCAACCATGGGATTCCCCCGGCCTCGTCCGCAGGGTGCACATGGTGGCCCGGCTTTATGCCCGGTGCCCCATTGCCGCAGGTGTCGGCCTCGCCCGCCCCTCCGGCCCCCCCGGTGTCGGGTTCCCCACCAGGGGTACTTCCCGGGCTTTGAACCTGGGTCCCCCGGAGTTGCCCCCCGTTCAGACACTCCGCGGTTGCTCATCTCCTCTATAGGCAGGCCAGGTGACACGGACTCCGACACAGAGGAGGAGGGCTCTGCCCCCACGTCCTTCTACTTCCCAGAAGCAATGGACCGGCTGGCATCCCACGCGCCTGGAGCCCTGTCCACTGCACAGGAGGACGAGGCTCCCTGCCCTACTCGGCTGAGCTCGCCTTGGGCAGACCTCCTACCTCAGCCCCACGCTCCTCCTTGCTAAAGGAGTTGGGCATGGTGGCAGATTGTGTGTGGAGAGTCCAAAGCAATGCAAGGGGAAAAGCGGCACACGACCACCCCCCAGGCACCATGCCTGACTTCCCTGGAGCTCTGCCGTTCAGGAAATTCCTGAGGCGAGTGCAATTCTCTTTCCACAGAAAGGCCTTCATGGCCTATGAGGCCATCCCAGAGTCTCTGCTCTCCCTCACACAGGAGGACCTCCTGTTAGTGCAGGAGAGGTCTAGAGCTCAGCAGCAGCACATGTCCCTCCTGGAGCGCTGCCTGGCTGACTGGGAGGAGACTGCAAGGTGGGGGCTGGTGGCAGTCTCTGTTATGGATTCCTTCTTGGGTGGTCTGGTGTCTGCCCTTAAGGACCAAGACCACGAATCCTTCTCGGTACGCCAGTCGCCTGACTCTCCCGCCATTGTGGCCTTTATCCAGGCCATGGTGGAAGGACTCAAATGTTCAGCCGAGGCCTTTGCCAGGCTGCACTTCAACTCATTCCTGGTGAGGCGGGATGCTGTTCTCTCGGCATCCTCGGGGGATAGGAAGAGGTTCTAGCACACGGGCCGGTCGGTTCCCCCACCTAAGGTCCGAAAGCCGTCCTCTACTCAGCCGGCTCACCCCCAATGACTCACCCCCAGCCTGCGGCCATCACCCCCCACAGTCGATCCTGTGGGCAGTCTGTCCCGACACCTCGACGCTTGGGAGAGGCTGCCCGTAAGCCCGTGGGTCCTGCGTGTGATCAGGTCGGGGTCCAACAAGGCCCCTCTCACGCCCTCTCCCACTGCTTTCACACTTCCTCGAGATCACTTGGCCTCACAGTACCTGGATCGGGAAGTTCTTTCGATGCTAGCCAAGGGGGCCACGGAGGAGGTTTTTTCCTGTTCGTCTCCGGGATTTTATGGCCACATCTTTGTGGTCCCCAAAGCTTCGGGGGGCTGGAGGCCCGTCCTGGACCTCTCTCCCTGAACCGGTTCCTCCGCGTCCTCCACTTCCGTATGGAAACCCCTATGTCGATCTGCGATGCCTTGCACCCGGACGACTGGGGGATATCCATCGACCTCAGGGATGCGTACTTCCACCTCCTTATTCACCCAAGGGACAGGAAGTACCTCAGATTCGTTTGGAGGAACCGGATCTTCCAGTTCAGGGCCCTTCCCTTCAGTCTGGCACCAGCCCCTTGGTTGTTCATGAAGGTGGCGCGGGAGCTGTGCATGCACGTTCGGGAGAGGGGTATCCGCCTCAAGGCCTATCTTGACGATTGGCTTCTACTCGCCTTCTCCAGGGATCAGTGTGCACAACAAGATTTCCAGGTTCTGCAAGTCTGTCTGGGCTTTGTTTACAACGAGGAGAAGTTGGACCTCACTCCTTCGAAACGGTTCCAGTTCCTGGGCATGTCCTTCGACACAACCAAGTGGTTGGTGTCCCCAACTCCCCAGCGCTTGCTGTGCCTTCAGGGCCTCTTAGCTCAACTGCTCTCTGTTTCACGCCCCGGCCAGAATGGAACTGGAGGCAGTTTTTCAGGCCCTCAGGGAGTTTCTCCCCTTTCTGAAGAGATTACATGTTCGTATCAACACGGACAACACTACAGTAGCTTGTTACGTCAACAAGCAAGGGGGCGCCCGCTCCCACTCCTTGTCTCGGAGAGCGGAACAGCTTCTCCTCTGGTGCGAGGAACAATCTATTTGGCTCTCAACAAAGCATGTCCCGGGAAAGATCAACATACTCGTGGACTCTCTCAGCAGATCCCACATGGTTCTTCCCTCGGAATGGACACTGGTCCATGCAGTTCTGGAGCCTGTGGGCAGCATGGTTCAAACCACAAGTGGACCTCTTTGCCACCAGGTTCAATCGCCGCCTTCCTCTGTATGTTTCTCCAGTTCCGGATCTGGCGGCTTGGGCTTTGGATGCTCTGTCCATTCCATGGTCAAACCTGACAGGCTATGCCTTTCCCCCATTCTGGGGAAAGTGCTGCGGAAGGCGAGGGAAGACTCAGCCACGTTGGTCTTTCGTGGCGCCTCGATGGCCAGCCCAAGCATGGTACCTGGAACTTCTGCACCTGTCCCATGTGCTGCCACTAAAACTCACTGTGTCAGGTCAGTCCCTCCTTCAACCAAGGTCAGGCATTCCGCACGGCAATCCAGAGGTTCTAAACCTTCACGCCTGGTTGCTGTGCGGGACTCGATGTCTTCATTAGGCTTGTCCCCGGCGTAATCGGCCTTATGGAGCAAGCTCACAGACCAGGCACACAGGGGGTGTATAATGCCCACTGGAACGGTTCCTCAAATGCGGTGTTACCCCACTCACCCTCTCGCTTGCAGTTGGCCAACTGCCTTGGCTTTCTGTCGTCGGAGAAAATCTTTCGTCCTCCTCAGTGAAGGTACACAGGGCAGCCATCTGCACCATCATCAGTCAGTTGGGTGGTCCTTCCTTTGTGGACGATCCTCTCCTGAGGGATCTTGTCAGAGGGGTTTCTCTGCAGGAAGTGTATAGAAAGCGGACAAAATCTTCTCACCAGAAGCAGTGCCACCTGTTTCTCTCTTACAACGAAAGCTATAAGAAGGACATTAGACGCACGTCAATCTTTCGATGGCTGAGGGAAGTCATCAAGGCTGCGTATGCAAGGCCAGGCTCAGACTTGGCTGTCTTCTCCCCGAGGCCCCATGAGATTAAAGCATGGGCTTCGTCGCTGGCAATCACAGTCAGGTCTTGGTTTCCTCGAAAAGAGGACGACTATGCGCATGCGCAATACACGGATACTCTCAGAGTTACGGTCCTTCCGGACTTTATTGTTACGAGGCAGAAATGGCAAACCGTTGCTGCTAGTTGCATTAGTGAGCCACGGTAAGTATGTTAGATTAAACGTAATTTTAGAAGGAAAATTTCCTTTTGACATATCTTTGGGGATTTTTCTAGTGTCGTAAATTTCATTCAGGAGGACTTCTTTTTTTCTATGCCAAATTCCTCCAGGGCTTCAATCGTCTCTCACTCTGTAGTAATGTCTGGTCCTGGGGATTTTCCTGGTTTCATCTTTTTCAGTGCCGCTCTAACTTCATCTTTCATTATGGGTAGTCCTTCAAAGTTCTTTTTTATAATGTGTTCTTCGTTTCTGTCATCCTCAAAAAGGTCTTTAATGTACTCTCCCCATCTGTCTAATATTTTGTCTTTTTCCATGATAAGCGTGCCATCTTTCGATTTCAAGCAACCAAGTTGATGTGCATGTATTTTTCCTGTGGACAATTTCTTCAATTTGTCTGTACATACCCTGAGGATCCGTTTTGTGTCGGTCTTCCATTTCTTTGCACTTTGTTTTCAGCCAAGCTTCCTTAGCTTCATTGCACCTATTCCTGATCTCCTTCCCTCCTTTCCTCCATCAAACCCAAAATGTTATTAATCATCCAGCTCTTTTTTGCTTTTCTATCTGCCTTAGGGATTTCTTCACAAGCTTCATTTATCGAATTTCTCAACTTTGTCCATTGTTCCTCACTGTCACCAACGTCTTCCAGAGCACTGAATTTGTTTTGAACATGTACATTAATTTTTTTACGTATCACTTCATCTGTCTTTAACTAGAGTCCAAGGTTTAGTTTGATGTTGCTTTTGGTCTGTTTCCTTTTCCTCAATTTAAGTCTAAATCTTCCCACTACCGGATTGTGGTCACTGTTGCAGTCTGCGCCTGGTAGTGTTTTTGCTGACAGTAAAGAATTCTAAATCTTTTTTTGATCAGGATTTAGTCAATCTGATTTTTGGTATTATCTCCTGGACTCATCCAAGTCCATTTTCTTCTATTAGGCTGCTCAAACCAGGTGTTTCCTACTATGAACTCATTCATCTGTGCCCATTCTACAAGTTTCTGCCCCCTTTCATTTTGCCTACCAAGGCCATGAGGTCCAACTATATCCACCACCCTACCCTGTCCCACTTTAGCATTAAAATCTCCCATTATTACAGTAACTTCTTGTGATTTACATTGGACTTTGGCCATCTCTAATACTTTGTAGAAGTTGTCGATGTCTTCCTGAGTACTTGCAGATGTTGGTGCATACACCTGAATGATGTTGATATCAAATGGTTTGCCTCCCAATTTGACCAGCAAAACGCTGTCGGACACAGCCCAGTATCCCTTAACTGCTTTTGATTTGTCCTTGTCCATCATGATGCCTACTCCTCTTTCATGTGAGTTACCACCAGATTATATCATTGTGTATTCTCCTGATGTTATCATGCCTGCCCCCTTCCATCTCACTTCCCCTATGTTTTAGTGGATTGTATATACAAACGCTAAAAATTCACACTGCCCGTCATGGTGATCGATTCAACTGCGGTTCTGTCGATTCTGTGCTCGCCCCCTTCGTACAGCTTAACTCCGGTTCTGCTGATACTGTTTCAGCCCCCATGGCTGAAGGGCGAATTGGGTATGGGTCTCCTTCGGGAGGCAGGAAGGCCAGCACTTTGACTGGAACTGGCTCACCCCCTGGTTCGCCAGGGGGACACCTGGTTCGCCAGGTGGGCCAAGGGAGACAACCCCCCCTTTACGGGCGTCAGATCGTCGATCCGCCCCGGTTGTCTCCCTTCCTCCCCTACAGCCTGCTGCTGCCCCCGCCACAACCTCTCTGTCCCATTCCGGACAGAGCACTTGGGCGCCTTGGCAACTACCAAGCGACCCACGGCGGGCTGGCACATCTCTGTCCCATTCCGGACAGAGCACTTGGGCGCCTTGGTACATGCCAAGCGGGCCCCAGCAGGCTGGCCCTTTGGGCACTGGGGACCGGGCCAGGCCCTCCCCTTCATGGGGTCAGGGTCCTGGTACCCCTTGGGCTCAGCCCATGCTGCATCCCATGGCACCGTACATGGCACCATGGCACCCAACATTGGGATTCCCCCCGGCCTCGGCCGCGGGATGCACGTGGTGGCCCGGCTTTATGCCTGGTGCCCCACCGGCGCAGGCCTCACCCTCGCCAGCCCCTCCGGCACCCCCGGTGTCGGATTCCCCCCCGGGGGTACCTCCTGGGGGCTCGGACCTGGGTCCCACCGGCGTGGCACCCCAGTCAGACACTCCGCGGACTCTCGCCCCCTCTATAGGCGGGCCCGAGGACACGGACTCTGGCTCAGAGGATGAGGCCCCTGCCCACACGGCCTTCTGCTTTCAAGAGGCCATGGACCGGCTGGCAAGCCACACACCGGAAGCGGTGTCCACAGCGCCAGAGCCCAAGGCTCCCAAGCTTTGCTCGGCCGAGCGCCTTTTCAGTGCTCACCCTACCTCAGCCCCACGTGCCTCTTTTCTCAAAGAGTCAGACATGGTGGCTGACTGTCTAAAGAGAGTACAGGACACCGCCAGGGGAAAGAGGCACAGGATTTCATCCCTGGATCCGTGCCTGACTTCCCGGGAGCCATGCCCTTCAGGAAATTCCTGAAGCCGGCCCCGCTCCCCTTCCAGCGGAAGCCCTTCATGGCCCATGAGGCCATCTCTGAGGCTCCCCTCTCACTCACACAGGAGGACCTCCTCCTTGTCAGTGATCGGTCTCGGACCCAGCCGCAGCACATCTCCCTCACAGAGAGATGCTTGGCGGAATGGGAGGAGAACGCCAGACGGGGGCTGGTGGCAGTCTCCGTGATGGACTCCTTCTTGGGCGGCCTGGTGGCAGCCCTTAAGGACCCAGACCATGAGTCATTCGCGGTACGCCAGGCGCCTGACCCTGCCACCATCGTGGCCTTCATCCAGGCCATGGCAGAGGGGCTCAAAAGCTCCACAGAGGCCTGGGCCTGGACGTACCTCAACACAGTCATGGCGAGGCGGGATGCCATTCTCGCGGCATCCTCGGTCGCCAGCTCGACGTCAGCCAAGGCCTCCTTGCGCGCGGTACCCGTCCAGCCGGGTTCTCTCTTCGGGAGCCCCGTTCAGGCCATCCTGAAGCACCAGGCTGACATCAAAAGGGACCTCGCCTCCATTCCAGACCCTCTCGCCCTGCAGTGAAGCGCCCGGCTCCAGCAGCCTACCCATCCCATGGGCCCACTCAGGCGAAGTTTTGCGCCTCTTCCAGGCCCCAGGGGCACAGGAAGAGACAACAGCACTCGGGCCGGCCGGTTGCCCGGCCTAAGGCCCGCAGGCCGGCTCCCTCTCAGCCGGCCAACCCCCAATGACTCACCCCCGGCCTGAGGCCATCACCCCCCACGGGCGATGCTGTGGGCAGTCTTGTCAGAGGGGCTTCTCTCCAGGAAGCCAGAAACCCCCGCCGAACCCCGGCGTGGGATCTCTTTCCTGTCCTCTCATCCCTGAGACTCCCCCCTTACGAGCCCATCAGGGAGTGTCCTCTCAAGTTCCTCTCCTTCAAGACGGTCTTTCTCGTCTCTCTCGCGTCGGGGAGGTGCTGCAGCGAAGTGCACGCCCTTAGTGGTCTCCCCGGAGATGTTGCTTTCGAACCTGATGGCTCGATGTCTCTCCGCCTACTCCCGGCATTCTTAGCCAAGAACCAGTCGCCAGGTTCTCCCTCGCCGACCATCCCCATCCATCCCCTACGTCTATCCTCGCTCCGGACGACGCGGATCGCACGCTCTGCCCTTTCGCGTACAGAAAGCGGACGAAATCTTCTCGCCAGCAGCAGCGCCACCTTTCTCTCTCTTACAACGAAAACTATAGAAAGGACATTAAACGCACGTCCATCTCTCGATGGCTGAGGGAAGTCATCAAGGCTGCGTATGCGAGGTCGAGCTCAGAGTTAGCTGTCTTCTCCCCAAGAAATGAGATCAGAGCATGGGCTTCTTCGCTGGCAGTCACCCACAATGCCAGCATCCAGAGCGTCCTAGACGCCGCGTACTGGCGTTCCCCAGGTACGTTCATTCAGTTTTACCTGCGCGACGTCTCCCGAAGACGGGTCCAGGGGTATCGCTTCCGCTGTGGTGGCTCAACACCCCATCTCAGCCACACGCCCTGACTCCTGCCTTTCCTCCAGGTGTTAACCAGGTAAGCCCTCCATCCGGGTAGTGCTATTCTGCATTTGTGAGCCACGGTATAGTATGTGTAATTAAAAGGAAATTTTCATTCTAAAATTACGTTTAATCTAACATACTTACCGTGGCTCACGCAGAGTCCCTCCCTTCCTCCCCGCCTTCCTGGTTCCTTCTATCCACAGTCAGGGTCTAGGTCTCCTCGAAAAGAGGAAGAGCACATGCGCATGCGCAAGACGTGGATACTCTCAGAGTTACTGTCCCTTCGGACTTTATTGTTACGAGGCAGAATTGGCAACCGCTGCCGCTTATTGCATTTGTGAGCCACGGTAAGTATGTTAGATTAAACGTAATTTTAGAAGGAAAATTTCCTATCGTAGCAAATGTGGTTGTGGTAGTGTTTTTTCCTTTTTGAAACCAAGAGACCATGTTTGAATCCTCTATCTCTCTCTCACTGTGTGTGTGTGTGTGTTTCAAAATTAACCTATTTCACAGAGTGCAATGATCGCAAACTGTATTTTTCTAGTTTGTTTTAATGTTTTTTTTAAATTGAAATTTATAAACATTTCAGATTTTTGTTGTTGATAAGATTACAGAAATTATAGAGCTACTTTTGCTTTAATTTTCTTAAAATCTGTATTTCAGGTATGTATGTATTTATGCAGTTCCTTGTTTTTAACTTCACTATCTTCTTTGTTTTGTTGTTGATTTTTCTTCTCTTTTTCACGTGCCTGTTTCACTCTTTTCTTGCTTCAGGTTTTCTCTCTCCCTTACCCCATACTTACTCCTTCCCCATCTCTTCTCCCTCGTCTTCATCTACTCAGATGTTTGTTGAAATTTTTGCAAAAACTTGGCAAACAGCGCACTTTGTGTAATTATGTAGTTACGTATATTTATTTGCGTATGTTTATCTGTGTCTTTTCAATGCACGCATTTGTAATTGCATTGATCTTCACATGTGTATGCGCACGTGTGTGTGTGTGTGTGTGTGTGTGTATGCACGAGCGCACTTTTATACGGTGAGATGATAAGAAATACAACTGTTGAATATTTATAATATTACTATTTTTTGCTAGCATTTTTCACATCCACCAGAAACACAACTGTTGATTTATAATATTACCATGTTTTGTTAGCATTTTTCGTATCCACATTGCTGTATGATACGCGCAAGACCATTATTCAACAGTGAATTGTGACACCAAATGAAAAGGGCATTAGAAGTTTGCATTTACGAAGCAGTACTAGAAATAACGGTAAAACTTCCTCCCTATTGTAATCTGTTCACGAGTAGTGCTGTTACGAGTATTACAACAAAAACATCATAAAACGTGGTCTGAAGCGGAAGATGAATCAGAACTCAGAAGAAGACCAGTGTTATTCCCTCCATTCAAAAAGTCTGAAATTCAACTTTCAAATTGACTTTTGTGGAGCACTAGCCAAACCTGAGGGGGGAAAAAAGAAAAGAAAAGAATGTGCTTACTTTATGTTCTAAAAGGCAGACCAGAAGACACTTCGGGCTGAGGCATTTACAGAAGCCAACTACTTAACTGAAAATAAACAAATCACAATTTCAGATCTGTGCAGAAAACGGGAGAGTTCTTAAATGGACGCACACTTTACACTGCAAAATACATGAAAATGAAGCAACAAGGTCAATTTGGTAGGACATCCTCATTATCTGCGTTTGAGTAAAGAGTAACATTAATTGTGACACATGAAGTAATTGCTGAAAAGATTCTTGAGCATTTTTTTCAAAACCATCAGTACAAAATTATTAAGAAGGATAAACTGGAAATCGGTGGGAAAGCCGCAGAACTTCTCTGGGGTATAAAACATGCTGTAGCGCTAGCCCAAGGAAGGTATACATGGAGGCACAACCAAGTTCTGAAAGTGATCACAGATGTGGTTAGCGAAAAAACCATGACCCCAAACGCACCAATTGCTATGACAACGTTCTACAAAGCAGGAGGGAAACAGGTCTGGCCCGAAAGGGCTATGACAACCAGCACATTGCCAAAGGGTCTTCTGGATGGAGCAGTCGACTGGGAGTGTACAGCAGACCTCCCAGAGTGGAGAAATTACCCAGATGTCATCAGCAAGACAGGCATGAGACCAGACATCGCTCTCCACTCTGACTCCTCGAAACAAGTGATTCTGATAGAACTCACTGTGCCATACGAAAGCAGAATGGAAGAAGCACATATCTACAAGACCGAAAAATACGCCGGTCTTGCCAGCACCCTGAAGAAAGCAGGTCTGCGGGTCAAAATCTTCGCCATAGAGGTCGGGGCAAGAGGGTTTGTGGGCACCTCCGCTTATGATCTCATGAAACAACTCGCCATTTCTGGGAAGAAGAGGACTAGAGCCCTTAAAGCGATGGCAGAGGCAGCAGAAAGGAGCTCAAGCTGGATCTGGGCAAGGAGGAACCAAAAAAGTGAACTTCATAAGGATTAAATTCCCTACAGATGATGTGTGCCCCGTTACCACATTGGTAAAACCGCGTACCGCAGTTCTGAAGCGCAGAATCGCCCAGGTTCGATCCCCGGCGTGGGGAAAAAAAAAAAAAAAAAGCAGAAGGGCATCCAGGAGTCATGACCTGGATGTGGCCCGGCCCCCCGAGAGTGTAAGGAATTCAGGGCCGAAACACTTGTCTAAAGGGGGTTACTTCTCTGAAGACCTTCTGTTGTCTAGCTCTCCCTAGAGTTTCTTTCTACCTTCTACCATGCTGAAGAATCCAGAGAGGTACATCTTTCCTATGCAGACGTGGTAGGGTTGTCCAAAAATATTAACTCCTATCGTTGTTTGGTCGTATCCTGGGTTTTTGTCATCTCCCCATCTTGCCATTCAGCTTGCGAACAAGGCAAACTGACTGAATCCAAATGGATCATATTTTGTGAAATGGCTACCGTGTCGTGTTGGGAGCATAGAGGTGATTGTCCGATCAGTGTGAGGTATTGTTGCTCATGGTCCCATCCAGCTCCCTCAGATGTTTCTTGTTAAGTTTGATCTGCATTTTGGTTGTTAGATTTAAGGAATCAGGCCTGATGACTGCAGGGAAAGTCCTCGTGACAGCTCAGAAAGATGGCAAACTTTGGATCCCTTTGGAGGCATGTCAGACCTAACTGAAAAGCAAAATAGTGTGTGTAGTAGTACAAAATCGTGTGAATATACGAGGAACAGAAAGCAAAGGTAAGGGGTTGGAACTAAACAGCACGAAGACTGAAGTCATGGTGATCAGTAAAAACCATGAAATCCCCTCATGCAAAATAACAGCAAACGGCACAACCTTGAGACAGGTTGATAAGTTTAAATATCTGGGAACGATCATTTCACAAGATGGCAGATGCACATCAGAAATAGCCGCAGAATTGGCCAAGCCAAAACGGCATTTAAAAAGATGAAAAGCAATCTTACCAACAAATGCTGATCAATTAACATCAGGAAGAGAGTTCTTGGATGTTATATAGAACCGATAATGTTATACGGTTGTGAGGCGTGGACAGTCAACAAGCAAAGCCAGAACAAGATTGAGGCAGCCGAGATGTGGTTTCTAAGAAGAATGTTGAGAGTTCCATGGACAGCAAAGAAAACAAATGAGACAGTTCTTGATGGAGACAGACACAAGAAGATCATTGATAAGGAAGATTAGGAAAAGACAGGCAACATTTAGGCCTATAGGCCATTTTATGAGGAAATTGGAATTGGAGCACCTGATCACAACAGGAAAGCTGGAGGAAAAGAGAGCACCAGGTAAACCTAGGGAGAAAATGTTGTGAGGCATGGACAGTTGAAGACTTTCGTACAAATAATGAAGACAAGATGGAGTTAGATTTTAGAGGGCAACGTGTATTGTAGGTCTCATTGCCAAGCTGCCGGAAGTGTCTTCCGACCGATATCGCATACAAACTAATAATCTACATCTTCCTTCTCAAAAGACAAAAACAAAACTTTAACAACACTTTTCATTCTTTGTCTGCAAGAAACTAACTCAAAATACACATCATTTGTTTAAATGTCAAACGTTCAGTGTAAAGGTAGTAATAAAGATAATGTACTCAACATAAAATTTCGTTATGAAAATTAAAAAATTTATGTTTTAAATAATTGTCTCTTTTGCTCTTTAAGTTCTATATAACCATCCCTTTCTCTGGGGGAAAAATCAAAAAGTAACAAAGGAAATCCATCCTAAATAGTTGATATGGATTCAGGAACACATTGTCTTGAATGAGCTGAACATAGATCATTAACCTAAGACTCAAAAGTCTCACCAGAGACACTGACTGGAACACCAGACACTCACTACTAGAACGCCCCACTCACGTTAGACAACGCTAGTCAAGCCTTTGCAACCGCCATATGAAACGGAGTAAGCTTGTATTATAAATACTTACAGGAAGTGTGTTTTGCTTAGCAGATCTGTACTGGTAAGAAGCAAGTTTGCTTGTGTGTAGCCTACAAAGTGTCCCTTAATTAACCTGCCTCCTTATGATCAGATCAGATCAAAGCAAGAGAGAGAGAAAAGGAGGGAGAGAGAGAGCACACACCAAAAAACAAACACATGCGCTCGCGCACACACATACCCCACCACTATCATCTCCATCTCCACATCACATCACATCACGTAAGTATGAATCAATAAATTTTATTACATTGTACTTTACAAGACTGTATTCTCTTCACCAGAGATGAAATACAGTACATACGTGTGAAAGAGCGTAGGATGGTGTGTGTCTGTGTAATACTATGTTTGTGGATCCTTGTCTGTGTGTGCGTGTGTCTATATCTGTGTAGATGTGTCCTCTTGTGAATTACTCGGTGACCAATTCCCAAATTTCACAATTTTCAAATACCTCCTGTTTCATGGACAAATTTTATTGCATGGATCTCTCTTTCTCTCTCACTGTGTGTGTGTGTGTGTGTGCACATGCGTGCGTATGTGTGTATATTTTTTCCGTGTGAGAGGGGGAAGGGGGACAGTGTGCACACAGGCACATGTTTGCGGTGCACATGTGTGTGAGTGCGTGTGTGTGCATGCACATGGTGTGTGTGTGTCTGTAAACATCTTTGATTCATTTCTATCATTTTACTCTTCCTTACCCTTCATTACTATAGTTTCTAATTGTTAAATTATATGTTTTCTAATATTTATTTTCATTTCATGTTTTGTCAGTGTCTTCTGTTTGTTTTATTCCTGTAAAGTGCAATGAGCAATCTTTTGTTTGCATTATGGAACTGAAAGTGAAATCATCATCATCATCATCATCATCATCA
The DNA here is from genome assembly GCA_030674185.1 of Monoplex corrugatus. NCBI lineage: Eukaryota > Metazoa > Mollusca > Gastropoda > Littorinimorpha > Ranellidae > Monoplex > Monoplex corrugatus. The sequence goes on along the minus strand of CM060312.1, from coordinate 42,885,035 downwards.
TCTTTTAACATTTGTCATAGTGCAGTTTCAAGTCCTTGGTCAGATTCCAATTTTGAAACTGCCATGAAAATTAAATCAAAATATTGTGTCATGTTTATGAGTATCCTGTTTTGGTATTTTCACTGTCATTTACGTTTGCAGCACAGCAGATCGGTGGAACTCAAAAAGTTTCACTTTCACCAGATGATGTCAAGGCCATTATCTGTCGGATGACCTTTTATGACTAGATGCAAAGATTTATCTCACAATGTATTTCAGGCTGTTTATCATGGATTTTACCAAATGTGACTGACCTGAATCGTGTGCAGCAAGCCTAACTGGTTAAAAATATCTCAGTATTTGATATAATGATGAATACAGTCACTTTTTCTCATTTATACAATTGGCAAGAGCACACATACACCGATTAATATTACATCTCTCACACGTTTTCTGACATACATACACAGACCACCACAAATCTCTTACTGTTTAACGCTTTGAAATTTTATTGATATTGATCAACACTTATCTGCAAAATATTTACCTCAATGCTTTGCAAACGGATTGTTATATATTACACAGTACACTCACTACTTCATTCCACTGGTTCACACAATGACAGGTAAAATACTTACCAAGAATAGTAAGAAAAAAACTTAATGAAACTTCCAATGACAACTATTCACTGAAGCTAAAATTGCAAACAAATCTTTTGATCTCACGTCCATTCGCTCCCTCGCATCATCAGTGAGCTTCCTGTGGTGTTGATGGATAGGGCGAGGGAGTGAAAGTATACGGAAGAAAAAAGATGAGAAAACAATGCTACACAACAATTTCATTTCCCCCCTCAACAAACCAATGATACCTATTCAATAAATGTTAACATTTTTGCATGTTTTCTTTCGGCAGACAAAACAAGCAGGATCAGTGATATATAAATTAATCAATACTTTCCAGAACTTTTATATCCCATTTTGTGCAAGGTGTTGTGAAAAGTTAAAACTGATTATGCCAAATTAATATCAATTTATTCACAAGTCTTTTCATGCTAAACATAAAGTACCAGACAAACACCTTACATTCAAAGACTACATGCACTTACTTAAAAAAAAAAAAAGTTAAATAAAAGATGTAATTGCTGGCATTTACAGAAACTTCAAAAACTGAGCTTTATCTGTGAACATACAGATTTTGTGACACCACATTGGTTTGTACTTAGAAGAAGAAAAATCACCTAAGTTGTTGAGAAATCAGATAGACATTTTATTGATCGAATACACAATGTTACAAAGTTTTAGGGTAAAACAAAGTTGTGTGTAATGATATAAATGACTGTAATCAACATTTCAAAAGTCATCTTTTTTCTATTGGTCTATCAATTTTACTGAGGTGGAGAGATGCTTTGCATTTTGAAATGATTTTGGACT